>CM069593.1:8677082-9183360 GCA_035771175.1 Paratinospora sagittata
TGAGGTGGTGCCATATTCTCATATACTTCCCTAAGTAAATAATTAATTAATTTTACACATGCAAACCTTGCATTTATGATTGCGTACATACTTATAATAGAAAACTCAAATCCTGTATAAAAAAGATTAAACTATATTTGACATCCTTCAATTTCATGTTTCAAAATTAAAACAAATAAATAAATAAATAAAAATTAGACAAGTTGGTATATTGTAGCAATATAACAACGATTTAAAGAGTCGTGTTTGATATAATGCTTAACGCAAGCAAAAAATGATTTTGGAGTTTGGGACAATGAAATGAAGTAAAAAAACAAACAAACTAAATTGAAAAACAAGAAAAGGAACAAGATAAATTACCTGATAGAAATATATTTCTAACATTATTATTAGGAATTTAGGATTTATGCCAATGTTTAAGATACACAATTACGAATGCAACAATATAAAGAAAAAAGCAACATAAAACAAAAAAAAAAGAGAATATTCTTAAAACTAAAAAGAAAACCAATCTTTTGCTTAAGGAAAAAAAAGAAAAAAACAATAGAATCAGATTTGATCTTCAATTCCAAGCTTAAGGATCATAATTACAAATGTGCAACATAATAATTAGGAAAAAAGAAGAATTAAAAAATGAAAGAGAAAACTTAAGTTTTGATCAAGGTCTAAGTTGGGGTTTTATGGTTTCAATCTTAAGGGTTTTGGTAAATATATTAATAATTTTTTGTAAATCACAAAAAGAACCTTATGTTTCATGTATTTACTCTTCTATCTTAACTATTACTTGGGTGATTTAGTTGAAAATTTTCTATCCCTTCCCTAGACCTTGCAATGGTGGGAGTCTCGTATACTGAGTACAACCATAGTTGCTAAATCGAAATCGAATCGTAAAATTGTTAAGTATAAGATTTAAATCGAATTGTAAATCGTAAGATTTTTTCCAATTTTTCGAATAATATATATAAACAAGTCTAATACTCAAATATGTATATTTAATGATTCAAAATTATTCTAAAATCGACTTATATATATAAATATATTATGTTTCTTGTCAAAAAAAAAAAAAAAAACAAGTTCTTGGTCAATATTCATTAAATATCATGTTCTTATGAAAGAATTGTATTTTCTTACTTTTATACGTGAAAAAATTTGGATAAGCAAATAAAGGGGTTGAGAAATTTTTTTTTAGAGACAATTTTAACAATCAAATACACATTTACACTCCAAAAGAGTGTAGATGACCTAACGAGTGTGGTACACAAGTTTACAAACGGTCAAAAACTGTTTGATATGATGTTAGGAGCACAAAGTTGTGCTTTTGACAAGGCTGGGTTAGGATATACAGAAGGGTCAAAGTAAAAATCATATAACTATTTATTGACCAAGAGACCTACTTGCAACTATTGCAATAGGCAAGGCCATACCATAAAAAGGTGAACACTTAGAACAAAAAGGAAAAGCTACTTTGCATGGGTAGAAAAAGATATTTTGAATGAGGCTAACTTATTTTTTAAATTTTTTGGAAAAATATTTTTGTTGGCCCTAATTGCTTATATGTTTATAAAATGCTTGTACACATTTTTGTTACAAGTTGTAACAACACCAACAACAACACTAAAAAAAATAAAAATAAAAATAAAAATAAAAATCCAAAAGCCTGGATTCTCTTCTTCTTCTTCATCATCTTCTTAAATAGTCGAAGCAACTTGTGTCGTCTTCTTCTTCTTCTGAAATAGTCGATGCAGTGCGATTTTGCGACTTGCGTCGAGTTGCACGACTCGTACTCGAGTCGTGCGATTTTTCCCCGTTTCTGATTTTTCATAAATCTTCAATCGTATTGGGTACGATTCGATTTAAATTGTAAATCGTACGATTTTAACATCTATGAGTACACCCTTTTTAGGTGACGGCTTGATAATATTACATCAATTACTCCATCTTTGGTGAGGAATTAAACCCCTTTTTTTGTATCAATTATATTATGCGATTTTTATTTTCAAAGGAAATAGGAAAAAGTAAAAAGTTGTTTGCAAGCCGTGGTACAACGATTGAGCTTGCTCCATTAAGCCTTGGAGGACACAAGTTAGAATTTGAAAACAACCTTCACTAATGTGGAGGTAAGATTGCGTACATTGTTTGTTCCCCAAAACTTGCAATGGTGGGACCCTCGTGCATTGTGTATATGCCCCTTTAGTGTATTTTGATTGAAATTAAATATTTGTGTAGGCAAAGTTTATGTTTCATTAGAGGTGTAATGTAGAGGTATACTTGTTTGAAATGTTATTTTTAGGTTGTCAAGCTATAGCCCAAGCCATATTGTATATTGCACAATGTAAAAGTCAAACTTGAATAAAAAAAAGTAATCGACACTTGAAACTTTTTAAATTTCAGGTCCACAATTCATTTTTTTCATTTCTTGCTTCTTTTGGAATGTTCTCATACTTGACTACCATATGGTTTCCCATGTATGTTTTCGACTAGTATGCCTTGAACAGTATTCTTACGACGAAGGGTTGCCTTTGGTCCCTTGCACAAGCTTCATAACTAGCAGCAACTCTAGCACCATATTTGAATGTTATCTTCTTTAGACAAAAACAAGGAAGAAAAAGGAATATTATCATTGCATATGTGTGGCCTTAAATAATAGTCCCATATTGGATTTCGGCGAACTCATTATACGGAATATAAGTGAAGATTTCTCCTTTATTAATACTAAGGCCTTTTAGAGTAAAATATCATACCTAGGCTTAAAGGTGGTTAAGTAGGACATAATCGATACTAGTTGAAATCATGGACCACCAAAAATAGTTACGCATCAATGAAAAGTGACAACAAATTTTGATATAGAAAATTATAGAAAATCAAAATTAAAGAATAGAAAAATATAAAAGGGGAAAAAGTTGACATTTATATTGTTGGTGTAGCTCCAATATAAATAATTCAACTCAATCCACTAATTTAAATTCACAAGAACATATATGCTGCAATATAGAGAAAATGAAGATTGATTCAAAATTAAAACATAAAAAAAAAGACAAGGTCGAATTGTTATAGTGTAACAATAATGTAAATAATTAATTTTGGGAGCAACTAAACATACTACAAGTTTTAACGTTCCTACCACACCTAAATTTTTTTTCCTAAAATACCCTTGTATGATTTGTCTAAACTACCCTCAAATTAAATTCTATTTCCACCTAACCTTATCTTTACTAAATTTACCCCATCATAAACCCCTACGCTATTCATCATCTTCATCCCACAAACCCTAAACCCTTCATCTTCATCCTATAAACCCTAAACCATTCTTCCATTCTAATGTTCGTTCTGCTATCTTCATACCCTTCTTTCCCTAAACACTCTTTATAAGATTTTACAACCATTTTTTAGGTGTTTTTTAGTAGTTTTCTCAAGTGTGTAGAAACCTCCAAGCAATCAAAACATTCGATCTTCACACCATTTGAAAGCGCAATGGTGAATGATTCAAGTTGGGACGAACTTTAGCAATTTTTGATGAGTTTTTTGCCTTTTTTTGTGTTTTTTTGGGTGTGTATTCTGAGTTTTAAATGAAAAAAAAGGTCATCGGTTCAGGCTTGCGTGCCTGAACCTATGACAGCAGGTTTGGTTGGGTCCAACTGAACCTATGCATTAGGTTTGGTCGGACCGTGCCTTATATTTTTGGGTTTTTTTTCGAGGGGATGACCCCTCTAGTAAGTTATGGTGGTGGTCTAACTTGTTTGTTGGTGTTTTTTGTGGTTTTTGATGCAATTTGTACGACACGCACCGTTAACCCCTTGTATTGCTGCCTATTGATGGCAAACGGTACACCGACGCGCAAATGAGGTGGAATGTACGTCAAAATGGGCTCATGTCTCTTCAAGGGCCATGAATGTATAATTACCACACGAATATCCTTAAAAACAACCGAAAATATGAGGTTCGGTCGGATCAAATCGAACCTCATGCATCTGTTTGGTGGGACAGGACTGAACCTGTGCCTATGGAGAATGGTTGTGAGCTACACCTCCCTCAACGACTCAACCCCATCCCGCACTTGCTCATCCTTCTGTCCCCCCTAGCCACTCCTTACAACCTCAATCCCTCTTCCACTCCCCACAGTAGCGTGTGCATCCTCTCATCCTGCACCACATACCCATGCAAACCCCATGCAATTCATGCAAACTCCACTACCTCTATTGCTTGCTAGGTGTCCCACTCCTCTCCTAAAAGCAAGCTCAAGTCCTCAATCTTGATTCCCTTGAGAATATTCTTTTGAGCCCCTCAATAGTTGTCCCTATACAACTTGATAAACTAGTGGATGTCAACGTTTCTTACTCCTAGTCGACCCTTCTCCCTCAACCTCCTAGAGCTCCTCAACTTCGATTACCCCATGGCACAACCCATTTGAGCAAGCCTCCTTCCTCCCTTGAACAAGTCATTCCTCTCCCAACCTTTGATCCAAATGACCCCTTTAACCTCTCCTCTGCTATTGAAAACTTCCCTCCACAACCTCTAAGGAAAAGAGGAAAACACAAAGAGATCTCTAAAATCCTTTCACCCACTCATCCCATGAATATTGAGCCCTCCAATTAATCCTTACCAATCAAAAACTCAAGAGCGGCCCATCCCTTTTTTCGTAGGTGGAGGTGGCCAATCCTAATAGGCCCCACCCTCACCCCCACCAATGAAGGTCTTAAGCTCGAATTGTCATGGGTTGAAGAGTGCTTTGACAATTTGAACCCTAAAGGAACTCACCAATCACTCCCTTAATATAATCCTCCTTTATGAAACCAAAAACAAGCCCTCAATCCTAGAAAAGCTCAAATTCTCTTGCATTCTCTCTCTCCCCCCAAGTGGATTAGTAGGTGGTCTTGCCATTCTATGGGATGATCCAAAGCTTATTCAGATTGTGAAGTACTCATCTTTCTTCATTGAGGTGTGTATTGAAAAACCCAAAAATAAAGAGAAATGGAGACATTTGGGCATCCATGCCAATACGAACAATGCCACTCGTAGATCATAGTGGAACTCTCTTCTTGCAAGGCTTTTAGCATTCAAAGAGAACTTGGTACTGATTGGTGACTTTTAATTACATCATGTTGGCTGATGAAAGTCAGGTGTCCTTCCATGGAAATACTCAGACAATTTTGATTTCCTTTTCTTCATCTAACAAGCAAATCTAAGGGATGTTGGCGTAGTTGGCCCCTCCTACACATGGTCTAATGAAAGAAAAAGATCTCATCTCATCGTTGAGAGGTTGGACCGATTTCTCTCAAACCACAACTGAATAATGTCCCACCCCCATGCCAAGCTCTCCCATTTAGGGGTTACAACAACCTGACCATTTCGGGTTGGGTTTGAACTAAATATCGGGTTGGTCGGGTCGAGTCGCAGGTCTAGCCTAAAAAGGTCGGGTTTAACCCAACCCGACCCGACCTTTATAATTAAACCCTAATTTGTGCCGCCCCCCCTTTCCCCTTTGCCCCCCCCCCCCCCCTCTTCTTCTTCTTCTTCTTCTTCTCTCTCTGGTCTGCAACCCCCACTCCCGCCTCTCTCTCTTTCTCTCTTTCTCTTTTTTTTTTTTTCTCTCTCTCTCTCTCTCTCTCTAAACCATCTTCCGCGCATCCCCTTTTCTTTTTCTCAAATAGTTTTGTTAAGTATAAAAAATAAATAAGGAGAAAAGAACTGAAATTTTGGGTCGAACCCATAAATTGGGGCCCAACCCAACCAACCTGACCCGACCTTTGGTCGATCGGGTTGGGTCCCCGCAAAACAAGAGGTCGGGTGGGTCAGTGGGCCAAAACCCGACTCGACCCGACCTGATTTCATCCCTACTCTCATTTATCTTCACCTGGTTTGGATCATCTAGTCATCCTTCTATCCATAATTGATCTCAAGAAAGCTCCTATGTACATCTTTAGATTCAATCATAGGTGGCTCTCCTTTCAAGAATGCTAGGAAGCAATTCGTAATGTTTGAAATTCAACCAATAACCTTCGTCTATTAAAAAAAACTCTTTCTACCAAGACAACAATATTGAACTGGAGAAAGCATACCCCGAAGACCAATTCTTTGAGTTTGGCTAAATCACTAGGGGCTTCATTTCCTTCTTTTATTTAGGCCTGCAACATGCAACACATTTCAAATTTGGAGAAGGCACTTTCAAAGCACTCGATTCTTTCATGCTAAGGTCATCAGTAGAAGATGATCTAATGCTATACATAGTCTTCTTTCAAATGAAGGTAAGTGGATTTCCTCATAACTTGAGATGCTTTCAATGGCAACTGACTATTTTGTGCACATATACACCAGCTCCAAACCTTACCCTTCTCCTTCCTTTTCAATGATTTTCAACCTAAGCTCTCTATTAATGATCTTTAACAACTTCTTGGACCACACCTTAAACCAAACTTATTTAACTCTTATTTCCAAGATAAAAAACCCCTTAAGGCCCTTAAGGCCCATAAGCCTTTGCAATGTAGTTTATAAGATCATTGCAAAGGTCCTAGCTAAAAGACTAAAACATGTCTTGACCAAAGTCATCTCCCCCTCTCAAAGTGCATTTCAAGTTGCCTGCCACATTTATGGTAACATCCTTTGGCCCATGAGATTATTCATTTGATGTCACAGCTTAAGGGAAAAAAAAATCATTTGCAACAATCAAGATTGACATGTCTAAGGCCTTTGACAAGGTTGAATGGTCACATATCATTATGATAATGTGCAAACTTGGCTTCCCTACTAAGTGGTGCTCTTTGATATTCACATGCATATCTACTGTCACATGTAAAGATGATTCTCAATGGCGCACTATCCACAACTATAACACTAACTTGTGCGATAAGACTAGGAGACACATTGTTTCTGCACTTTTTTTATCTTATGTGTTGAGGCCCTATCTTTTTTTCTCACTAGTGCAGAAAGCTCTTCTAGAATGACAAGGATTCAAGCTCAACAAAGTATACCCCATTATATCTCATCTTTTCTTACCCCATTATATCTCATCTTTTCTTTGTTGATGATTCTCTATTATTTTGTATAGCAAGCATAGGAGATTTTAACCGTGTAGCATCTATTTTGAGTGACTAGAACTCATTTTTAGGTCATCAAATCAATTTTGATAAAAGCACCTTGCTCTTCAACAGAAATGTTAAGCATGACATGAGACTTACTCGTGTTCAAATCTTGGGAATCAAAGAAAAGGCCACCCTTGGCAAGTATCTTGGAATCCAAGCTGGTTTTGGCATAAAAAAAAGATACTTTTGAAGAAATTAGATTGAAAATTAGCTACAAAGTCCTTCATTGGGAAAAGAAGTTTCTTTCTCAAGCTGGCAATAAAGTTCTTTTGAAGTCTATTGCTCTTGCTTCCCTAATATATCCCATGTCATGTTTTCTAATGCCCTCAACTTCTTGCAAGCAACTCAATGCTAAACATGCAAGTCTATTTGTGAACTTCTACTAAGAAATCAAGAGGCATCTCTTGGTGCTCTTGGGAAGCCTTAACTAGGCCCAAGGAAATGGACGCATTGGATTCAAAGATCTTTTTTGCTTCAGTCTCGCTCTCTTAGCCAAGAGCAGCTAGAAGAATCTTCACAATCCCACCTCACTACTGCACAACCTTCTCAAAGCAAAATATTTTAATCTCGCAAATTTACTCCATGCCAATTTGGGCTATTGACCCTTTTTGGGGATGGCACAACATTTTGGAAAGAAGAAAAGTTCTTCTCCAAGGAATTCGATGGAGGGTGGGCACTGGCTAGTCTATCAATATCTGGAAAGACCCCTTGATACCACGACCTCTCTCCTTTAGGATTTGGTCTCCCCCCGTTGAATCCATCTCCACAGTCTTTTATCTCCTACTTCTGAGCAACCATTCATGCAACCTATATTTACTTCAAGCACTTTTCAGACCTGAGGATGTGACACTTATCTCATTTATCCCAACAAGTCAATTTGGATGTCAGGACAAGTGGGTTTGGCACTATTCAAAGTCTGGAAGCTACACAGTTAAGTTGGGTTATAATGTTGGACATAGGATAATGTTTAGGAAAGTTTTAAAATTTTAATTTTTAGTTTCTTTTTATTTTTAGGCAAGTTTTCTGTTTTTGGAGAAGTTTCACTTTGGTAAATTATATTTTAATGAAAATTTTAGAGGTTTTTAAATTCGTTTTTATTATTTAATGTGATTAGAAAGTGTCTAAATAGAGTTGTAATAATATTAGAAAGCTGCTATTATGTTATATATAACTTAAGAAACTTATTTTTAAGTGTTTTGGGAAGTTTGTTAGTTTTTTCAATAGAGTTATCTATATAAAGAGTTCCAATTACGAAAATTAAAGATACAATCAATTTAATCATCAATTATTATTCTCTTTGTAAGCAAATTTTGTTTCTTAGTTCTCTATGTTTCAATTTTCTCTTGAATCTATTGATTCAAATTATGCTTCCGCTACGCTAAGTGGTATTAGAGTCTTAATTGAGAGTCTGCTTCTTTCATTATCATTGTTGAGGAGCATTCAAACCATGTAACCCATGAGCACTTTGATCAAAAGTTCAAGGAATTTAAAGATCTTTTGTTCATGGAGTTGCAAGACATGCTTGTCTCCATCACCAATGTTACTTGGACTTGGGTATGGGTGTCGGATACGGGTACATATCTAGAGGTCCAACTTGTTCATTTTCAAATTTTGGGATACGGGGACTCGACTATGTTATAGATTGTTCTTTTTTTTTTTAACTCATTTATTGTCTGTTTTGTTCTCCCACTTATATAAATTTCACCTATTAGTCATTATTTTCTTTTATTCTTTCTCTTCTTTCCATTGGAGAATCTACATAGTAATATTTTAAAACCTAAAGTGTCGGACACATATCCTATGCCAATGTCGGATCATAAAGTGTCGGACACTGGTACGTCGAGCTAAGTAAAGAGTTCGGGTAACATAGTCGATCACTAAAAAGAACTTTGAGAAAGAGGAAAGAAATGACTTACCTGAACCATTCAGAGGTGATCAAGCACGTTTCAACCCTGCTCCAACCTTCCAACAACCCTCTCATGTTATTGGCTCCACTTCCCAACACCCTCTTAATCATGATTGTTAGGATCAGGATCTAGATTGGTAGGATTGTACGATCCTACGATCCTACACCTATGGGCCGATCCGGATCCCTCATTGGATCGGGATTAGATGGGATCGAGGTACGATTGCGATCCAACTTCGATCTTGTAATTTTTTAAATTTTTTTTTTTTCTAAATTGATGTGTTTTCTACCAGTCTACCTACATGACGTTTTTCTTCTTCTTCCTCTACTGTTCCTTTTCTTTTTTCCTTCTTCCTTCTTCCATCTTCCATCTCTCTTTCTTTTCTTTTTTTTTATTGTGCAATTGCAAACCCCCATTTTTTTTTATAAATTACATAGGTTTTAAAATAAAAAGTAGATTTAATATATAAATATATATATATATTTTTACAGAAAACATATGTAGATTTAAAAAAAAAAATCTTTATTTCTTATTTTATTTTTTTGAAATAAATTGGTTGTTTAATGGTTGTAAATTTATACTTGTTACATTGTAATTGTATTATTGCTTTTGGAGGAGAATTATAATTGTAAGTTTGTAACTTGAAAGTTGGCTAGGGAAAGACCTTTTGAGCTACACTTAAAAAAAATTGGCTCATTTTGTATTTATATGTTATTTCAATGTTTTTTGGGTACCTTTATACACAAATAACATTTATATTTTCCAATTGGTAGGATCTTACGATTCACGATCCGATCCCTTAGGCCCCCCTACCAATCCTATGTAGGATCTCGATCTTGACAACCTTGCTCTTAATCCACCTTCAAGCCTCTACAACCCTGCTACATCATTCTTAGTTATTCCCCATAATTCCACAACCATAGATGACAGCCCCTGAACTACTAATCAACAAGTTCCAGTTGCTGAAAATTATGAGAAGTCACAAAATATACAAATTATCCCTTCGCAACCCCATTACACACATGCTCCAACCACCCATTCCCTCTCACATTATGTCACACCTTCCGGTCCTTCCCAAAGCTTTTTCTCATTCCCAACTTCCTTAAAGCAACAATATTCAACGACATGTTTCAGTTTTTTTTGCATAAAATTGATACTTGTGTACCCCATACAAATACCTCCTCTTATGGTTTTCCTCTTGGACATAGTCTCAATGTAGATCTTTTACAATTCCATGGAGATTTATATATTGAAGATTTATTTGATTGGTTATTTTTAGTGGAGAGTTTTTTTGACAACAAGAGCATATTTGAAGAAAAAAAAGTGAAGCTTCTTGCGTTCAAACATGTTGAAGCATCTTATTTGTGGTGGGCTCACTTGCAAAATGATATGTTTTGTTAAGGTTTTTTGCCTACCTTCAATGTGAAGCTGAAGGAGTTTCTCTTTCTCAAGTGAACTCGAAGAAGAGTTCTTCTCAAGAAAGCGGGAATGATGTAGGATATAGAATAATATTTACGAAATTTCCTTAAATTTAAGTTTTTGTTTCATTTTATTCTTAGTCAAGTTTCCATTTTTGGCAAAATTGTATTTTAGTTGTAGTTTTAGAGGTTTCTAAATTCGTTTTTGTTGTTTAATGTGATTACAAACTTTTCTAAATTCGTTTTTGTTATTTGATAATAAATTTCACCTTGCTAGGACTCTCTAGAGTAATGACTTCTTCTCTAACAAGTGTATGGGTGAAACAACCCAAGCTTCAGCTAATCCACGATCCTCTTGTTGGAAATGTTTATGAAAGCTTCAACTACCAGACAAAATTAAGATCTTCTTGTGGAAGGGCCTAAATAATTACTTGCCATTTCGATGAGTTCTATTTTCAAGAAAGTTGGTTTCAGAAACAACCTACCTTCTCTACAAGCACAACTCAGAAGATGCTCTTTCATTCCCTTTTCAATGCCCCTTTGCTCGAGCTTTGTGGTTCGAAGATCCCTTCACCCGAGCTCCACGACTCTTTTAGGTTCCACCTTCCATGAAGTATGGCTTGACCTTAATAAATGTCTCTCTACATCATGATCCCTCTTTATTGCAAATGATTGTTGTAAGGCTCTAGAGCATCTGAAAAAATAAAAATAAAGTGGTCTTCTAAGCCTCAAAAGATTTTCACCTGGATGTAATCTCCAAAACCTTAACTTTGTTGGAGAATTTGTTAGAATCCAATCAATCCCCCTCGTCTCATTTGTTGCCTCGACAACTTCATACCTCACAACCATCACCTACAACATTTTCTCTCATCATTGATGCTTCTTGGGACCCTACTACATCATCTTCCAATGTTGGTTGGATTCTAATATCTCTTGAAGGTGTAGTACTCAAAGCAACAAGCAGAATCACAGCCCCAGTTTGTCACCCTTTGCTACAGAAGCCTTAGCAATACTTTTGGTGTTGGAGGATACTTTACCTGAGTTCGAACAAGTGCACATCACTTCAAACTCTTTATTAATCATCAAAACCATCCAAGGTTGCTTTTGCATTTTTCCCGATATTGATCCTCTAATATTTGATATCAAGCACCTACAAGATGATCCTTAGCACCATAGTTGTTTAATCGGAATCAAATCGCGAGATCGTTAAGTGTGAGATTCAAAGTGAACCGTAACTTGAATTGTAAATCATAAGATTTTTTTCCAATTTTCTAAAAAATTACAAAAAAAAAAGAAAAATCTGAAATAATATAACAATAATTTATATATCTAAAATGCATATCACAATATTCAAACTAAACCTCAACCTTAAAAAAAAAAGTCTATATCACTATTTTTCAAAAATTTAAAGGCATCAAACATTAAGATAGGTTAAGGTAAGGTTATAATTCATCATTTCAATTGTATTCTAATCTTAGAAACAAAGTAAGGATAGAAACTATCAATTACCTAGAAATATTTACCTTTTGATAAACTAAGCAACAAATGGATTTTTACCCTGATGAAAACATAAGTAATTTATTGAAGGTAATAAAAGTAGGGACTAAATCCTTTCTCTTAGATATGTGCAATGGAGACAGATCTAAGCTTTTGAGAAACTCAAGGTTGTCTCATTGGGTTATAAAGAAGTTAAAAAAAGAAATGAAGTCGAAAAAATTAACAAAAAATTGGTTATAGATTGAGTTAAAATGTCTTTGAATAGATCTAATGATTCAATTTGAATCCTATGATTTAAGGCAAATCTTACAATTCAATAAAAAGTCCTACGACTTTTGGGATTTTGCACTTTTTTCAAAAAAATTGAATCATAGTAGGTGCGATTAAGCTTGAATCGTACGATTCAAGTCGAAAATCGCACCGATTTGATAACTATGCTTAGCATCAACTTACTTTTTCATTTTCTCCACGAGAACATGTTTTGCCAGCCTATAATCTGGCTCACTATAGTCTTTTCTTACATTTTTCATCTGACTGGTCTCATATGTTGCCCCTGTTTTGTATGATTGTTCTTACCTTTCATTATATTTCTTTTGACCAAAGAAAAAAAGTGACGAAAAGTGACTAGTTAACAAAACTATAAGTTAAATCTCATGTGTCTATGGTTATACACAATTGATGTAATGGACTTGTGTCCTACAGTTCATTGATTTGAATTCTAATCCAATTTACTGAGCTCCCAAATTAGTCATTTCTGATACACAATTTTGAATGACTTTATATATTCACAATGGGGCCCTTAAACTTTTCAGTGATTTTCAACCATCCAAATTCCCACAATTTAGCTTCGCCAACTGCAAAAGCACTTGATTGGAGAACTAAAATGAATTTCTCCATGAACTTTGTTATCATGGTTGTATGAGAATTTATGAATCTTATGATTGATTTAGTTCAAAGAAACTTGATTCAAATCTTTAACTCGAATGACAATGCTTTTGGAATCTCGTAGTAATATTGCAAAAATAAGAGAATGTTATAATGTACAAATAAAGTCTTGCAATGCGCAATTCAGGCAATTCATAAAATTCTTTCAAAAAGCAAAAATGTATTTTGTATGCCATAGATTTCTAGAGAAAAACTATAGATGATGATCTCAGCCTAATATGAGACAAATTAATTAAATGCATAAAGTAAATGTAGCAAATCATAGTGGTAGGACCACTAGAAAAAGAAACTCGATGGGAGATTGATCCCCTACTCCTTCACTTCGCTTACACTCAGCGAAGGTAAGTCCATCACTTCTACTTAAAAATGGCTGATCTTTGACTGTTGTCATACAACTTATAAAACTTGGCAAGATGTTAGGAATGGAAAAAGACTAAACCATGATAGAATGCAAAGAAAGAAGCTAAAGAAGCGGTGAGTGATGTTAAACTTAAAGCATGTAAGGGTGGAGTGAAGTCTTAAAGTACCCCTGGTGCTTTAAGTATTACTGCTGTTGCTTTTATATTAATATTAATAATATTGTTGTTTCTTCTAATAAAAAATGGTGCCAAACCAGTGAGCAAGAAGAAGATAGATCAGAATGTGAAGCAAATTAATAGTCTGAAGTCCCATATATTTAGATGAATGATCTGATCAAGTTCACTCCTAATTGGAAACTATATATCTCGAGAGTCTTTATTGTGTTCTAGTTACTTTTTCTTATTTCTGCTCCAATGTTTCTCTTTACTGTTTGCAGGAGGGTCTGACAATTGTGGAGAATAGGACTGCAGACATCGTTCAAGAAACTCGCAAATTGCATATCAGGAGAAAGGGGAACAATTCTGAGATAAAGCCTCAAGCTGCAGACTTTTGCAGTCCAGGGCAGCAACTGCAAATGCAAACAGACCAAGAAACTCAACTGAAGGCATCTCGCGACGTAAGGTGGCCAATTGTGTTCCTAGATCATATAATGGAATTGTATTGCATCTGCTAATTGAATTCTAGTCAAGTAACTCAGCTCTCAATTTTTTAGCAACTAGTTTACCCACTTCTACTAAATAGTTCTGCTTCCAACTTTATAATTTCATGGAATTAACTTCCCAAAACAGAAGCAAAACAACCAAGGATTTGTATATCTGAATGGATTTAAACTTTTTTAAGAACTTGAACAATCTAAATCAAATGAGTGTTCAGCTAGAATCATTATTGAATAGAGATAAACTTGAGATTCGTAAACCTCAGTTTATGTTTGTATTATTTCATACAGGGTATGGTATAATAAATAACGAGTTCAGCAGATTTTTGGTCCCCCATGTATAGTCTTTTTTTTTTTTTTTTCTAATTTTTTTTGTTTCTCTGAAATGTATCTCTGTGTTGGTGAAATTCGCAATAGGTTGCTATGGCAATGGCAGCCAAAGCCAAGCTTCTACTACGTGAGCTGAAAACGGTAAAAGCAGATCTTGCATTTGCAAAGGAGCGATGCGCTCAGTTGGAAGAGGAGAATAGAATCCTACGGGAGAGTCGTGATAAGGGTGTTAACCCCGAAGATGATGATCTGGTATGTTTTCTATGTGCTTTTTTTTCACTTCAGGTTTTCACTGTACCGTTTCGTTTAGCTGGCCCATTATGACCTTGTGCTTGCGTTAAAACATGTTTCTTCCAACCACAGGTACCTACTTCAAAGTCTACTAACTATAGTCAGCCACCTAAGTCTGACAAGTCCTGCTTAGATTTTCACCAATGTTGTTCAAGAATTAAGATGCTTCATTGTTCTTTTATCTGTGAGATATATATATATATATATATATATATATTTTTGTCATCTTAAAAGGCACCAAATGCATTTCAACATTTACATTTTGGATGCACAGATGCTATGAGTGTGGTCTCAATTGCAGTAGTAAATCATTAAGAAAAGGGGACTCACTACCTTACTTTTAGGTTCTGTCTGGGCGTGACAGCATTTGTTAATATTTTGCTCATTTCCCTAGATTTTGGAGTAAATTTGCAGAGCTTTGGAGTAGGCAATAGTGGTACTAATCTAATTTGTGCGTGGTTGTGATCAGAAGAGGTTAATTTGTGGAGATTTTATTCATATGAAACCATTGAGAGGTGGATTGTGCCATTAATTGGTTGTTTCACATCTGGAGTATTGGAGGGTGGTCTTTTTTGCTCTCATCTGGAGTATCTAGAATGAAAGGAATGTTAGGATTTTCCATTACAAGTTTAATGACGTGGGTTATGGGAGTTTTCACACTTTTTTGCTTCTCTTTGGATTAGCATTCGTAAATTGTCCTTAGGGTATAGTTTCAGGGACTGGTTATGTAGTTGAGATTCTATTTTGCATCAGTTGTAATGGTCTCTTAGGGACTCCTCGTTCCTAGAGTGTTACCGTGTTGTACTCATTTTCCTTAGCAATATAAATATCTTCTTGTTTGTTAGAAAAAATAAAATAAAATAAAATAAAAATTGATTGGTTCACATCTGGAATGAATGCCTTTGAATGTTTTGTTCCATGCCCGTACAGGAGTGGATTTGGTGTCTGTCAATTGTTTTTTACAGAATAAAACATTGGTGGTCAGGGTCAAATTTATCACTAATGTGACATCCACATATTCAGTATAAGTTTCTCTCTTTATCTTCAACCACTGAATTATGAACTTTAATTTGGAAATTGAGTTGAAACAATGTATGTACACATCTATACATGTTTCGTAACATGGGAATATGTGTTTGAATGAGTTGTTTGTCTGTGTACCATATACTGACATCTTCTCTGCTTCTCAGATACGCCTTCAACTTGAGACATTGTTGGCTGAGAAAGCCCGCTTGGCTCATGAGAACTCTATCTATGCTCGTGAGAACCGGTTCCTGCGGGAGATTGTTGAATACCACCAGCTCACCATGCAGGATGTTGTTTATGTGGATGAAGGAATTGAAGAGGTTACAGAGGTTTGCCCTATCTCTATTCCAGCAGCTCGTGACACAGGCCGTGCAGCTACTACTCCAACGCCACCTTCTGAAATTTCATTGCTGGTGAGCCCAGAAGCAATAAAGGACATATCTGTTGTGCCACCAGCGCCGCCAGTTATGGCTTCCATTCCAAGCATGGCCCCTTCAGTTTCTAGTGGTATCCCAATTTCTTCAGACAGAGATATGCAGTTACCTGCTGAAACTTCATCGTTGGTGAGCCTAGCAGCAATGGATGACATGTCTGTTGTGCCACTGCCGCCACCAGTTGTGGGGTCTACCCCCAGCTTGAGCCCATCAGTTTCTAGTGGTGCCCCAGTTTCTTTGGACAAAAATGGACAGTTATCCTCCACGAGTTCTGCTTGATTAAAGTTGGCTGCTCTGTCTTCCATCCATTGTTTATGCATGTAACATTATTTCAATTCTTTTTCTCTTTTTTTTTGGTTGGGGCGGGTGTGGGTATCTTTTTTTTTTCGGGGTGGTGGTTGGTGGAGGAGGTTATATACGTTGAGTATATCTGTAATTAGTATTTTGGTATTTTGGGTTGTTTGTCAATGAAACCACAGGACTGGTCATGCCCTCCGCTCCACTGCTTGTGCCAATTGATTGTAAGGGGAGGGGGAGGAGCGTGTGTTATGACTAGTGAGTGGAGAGTGAAAAGATGGCACGAGGATAAGAGTTTTCTACCCCATTGTCTGTACCATTTAAGAAGGATGTACGGAAGTGAGTGTACACTTGAACTGGGATCGATGAAGATACGCTTTGCAAGCTATTGGAAAGCCACTGAAACCAACATTCAGGTTTGGCCCTTTTCAGTCAATTGCTATGGTGATGTGAGTCTTGTATTGGTAAATGGTTCTATGTCATTTTACTGACTGTAAGTCACGCTCATTATTCGATGCTCTACTTATTCTATCCTGACGGTACGTGGTGTTAATCCTACTGGGGACACGGCTCCATCTAATCCAAGGTGCGCTTCTGTAAGCTTGTGTCTGCAAAGCATTTCATTTCCTTGCTAGTATTCGGCTTTCATTTGAAAAGCCTAAAATGCAAAAATTGCGTTAGTCAGGTGTCTGTTCCACCAATATGAGGGCAGATTCGTGAGAAACAGAACACTGCCAGATACAAAATGGTGTTTCCATTTATTCACCTCTTAAGGGTCAAAGCAAGAATTAAAAAAAAGAATTATATTGGGAGGATCACAATCGTCATTAATATCTTAGAATTAAAAGATGAAAAATGTTAATTTAACTGTAAAATATTGTAATTACATGTATATTTATTAAATTATTTATTATATATTTTAATATATATAAAATATTAATATTTAATAAATATACATGTATAGTTAAATATAAAATTATAAAATTTATAATTAAATTAATATTTTTTTTAAAAATACCTTAAAAAATAAGTCAACGTCAGTCCAGAAATTGATTCATGAGTCAGCCATGTCACATTTGCCGACATACCTTTAAACAATAAATTACAACATAGCCCACTGTAGTAGATTTAAAGACCCTTTTGCAAAGACAAACAATAAAAATAAAATAAAATTGTGATTTGTATTTCTGGTTCATTACAAAATTACCCCTAAACTGATTTTTTGAACAAGTTTCATTTTTAGTTTTACATTGAAAACTAGGTAATTTTAACATTTATGGAAAAAGCAGCACACGAAAGTCTCAGAGCTCATGAAAACCTCATTCAAATTAAAATTTAAGAATATTTTTATACACGAACGTACCATTTAGGGTAAAAGTCATGTATTTGTATTATAAGCACATAAAAGTTTACTTTATGATAAAATTGTAATTTTTTTTATATAAATATATGAAAGTCTCATTCGGATAAAAATCAGAAATTTGTTTATATAATCACATGAAAGTCTCAGGTACAAATTATGAATATTTTAAATAACTACATGAAACTTTTATTTAGTTAAAAATTATGAATTTATGTATATAAGCTACATAAGTTTTATCCTAAATGAGACTTTCGTGTACATATATAAATAAATTCATGATTCTTGCATGAAATGAGATTTTCATGGATTTATGTAAACAATTTTATGATTTTCATTTGTAATGGGACTTTCATGTATTAATATAAACAAATTCATGTTTTTACCCAAAATATGACTATTGTATGCTTATGTTAATATATCCATAGTTTCCGCCTCAAACGTGACTTTTAATATAAACAAAGTTATTATTTTAGTCTAGAAAGAACTTTTGTATGCTTCTATAAAAAGTTTAGATTTATGCCTGAAATTGGACTTTTCTGTTCTTACACAAGCAAAATTTTAGAATTTTCACATAAAATGGTACTTTTATGGTGCTTACATAAAATAGTTTATAGTTCTTACCCGAAATGAGATTTTAATGTGCTTATATAAGCAAATTTATGATTTTCACCTGAAATTGTACTTTCATGTGCTTATCTTAGGGGTGTCGATAGTTCGGTTTGGATTGGTTTAATGCTCAAACCTGAACCAAACCAAATATAATCAGTTTCGGTTCAGTTTAAATTAATCAATTTATTCCAAATTACCAAGCCTCTATGCGGAAAGTACCTAATAAACTCAAATACAAAACATGTATATGATCAAGATAACTAAACCCAAAATATAATATTTTTTTTCCAACATTATCATCTTCACATTAATCATGGGTTCAAAATCCTTAAAATCAACATAGAACATAGATCAATAGTCTATCGTATATAGTCTAGACAACCACATCACAACCATCTATGTTTTATATACATTAGTATTTGTGATATTTATATACAAAATCAAAGATAAAACAAAACAATTACACTAGTCCCAAGTTTGCCAAAAATATACGAATCAAAACATACATCCAAAAGAGAAGAAAAGTAAGACCGCAAGTTTTATGTCTTGCCCTTTCCTTTCTGATCTGAACCTGAGAAAAGTAGAAAAAAATGGGATGAACTCAATTAGCTCAACGAATAATTCTCACAATATATATCCATGTGTGCATTTATATAAAACACGTATAATATTGAAAATTCCATTCATAAACCAAATGCATCAAGAAAAATCATATTATACATGTGTTTAAACTAAACATGTGAATTATGCATCATTTCCACAATAATCAAATATGCGGACTCTTTACCAAAAGGATATGTCAGAATAACATATGCCTTTACTTCGCCTATTGGCCAATAGGTTCCGACCTAGCGCATTACCCGACACTAATCCTCATAATCTTTCTATCCTTACATTCCTCAGTGATTCGAAAAGTCTTTTCCATGGAACATCAACCCATGTATTCCGGCGGCACATTTCCCCGAAGAACAAGAAAATAGAAAGACAACAATGCCAAGGTATTTAATTCATTCCAATTGGCCAATTGACTCACATACACCTGAAATAATTTAATTCCATACACAAATGATCAATTTCAAACATTATGCCCAAATACATCATTATAAACCCAAAACACTTCTAATCCATACCAAATTTAGATTAGAAACATCAAACACAACTCAATTGACCATTTCCAATCTAAATACCTCAAAAGCCCCAATTTAGAAAAATCTCTACATGGTCCAATTGAATTAAAAACCACATTACACCATAGGATCCATCAAATTGGCTCAATACTTAGATAAAGTATGCCATAAACATCAATATAACCCACATGCACACAATTAAACACCAAAATCACCATAATTTCCAACAAAATCCATGTACATGTCAAATTTCCATTTATACAAATTAAACTCATGAATAATATGAAAATTCACCATTAAAGCATGTATAACAACCCCAATTAATGGGATCCAAGCTCAAACTTGATAGGTGAGGGTTACAAATTTCAAAACCCTAATAATACCCCAAATTACAACCCATGAAAATGATCAAAACATCAACCCAAATCTGAAAATTAACCTAATAAGCTAAATAATGGAAGAATTTGCGAAGAAACCTTACCTTGGGATATTGATTTCCAAGTCCTAGCTCCAAATCACCGCAAAACCTCCACTTTCTCCTCTTCCTCACGTTTTCCTCTTCCTTAGCCAAAATATTGCAAATGAGGAAGAAGATGAGTGAAATTTGCTTATACAATAACCTTGGGCCCACTTGCAAAAATTTAAAAAAAATTGAAATTTGACATTTCTAAGTATATTTTCACTTACAATATCTTAAACATGAAAATACACATAAATACATCGTATACACACACAATATGAGTATTATACACATTTAAGTACAGTTTGGGTTGATCGGTTTGAAGTTTTACATGTACATATATTAAATAAATTAAAATAATCAATTATATATGAATGTATATAAGGTAATTTTAACTTCTTTAATGTATATTTAAAAAACTTGAAAACTATCTTTACTGTATAAAGATGATTATATAATTTTTTAATGAGAATGTTTATATTATAAAATAATCATAGACATTAAAAATAAAAATTAATAGTTTTAATTTTAAAATCGGTTCGGTTCGGTTTAGATCGATTTTCAAAGTCTCAGACCACAATTCGAACCAAACCTATTGGTTTATACTTTTTTTAAAATTAAACCAAACCGAACTTATTAAAAAACCAAATTAAACCACAATCCATTGATACCCCTAGCTTATATAAGTAAAATCAAAAGCTCACCTGAAATCACACTTTCTTGTGCTTATAGGAATAAATTCATGTTTTTAAACAGAAATGGTTCTTTCGAGTGCTTATATAAGGAATTTATGATTTTCACAAAACTAGGACTTTCGTTTGTTTATATAAACAAATTTATAAGTTTTACTCTAAATGAGACTCTCATGTGCATATATAAACAAATTTATGGTTTTTGCGTAAATATGATTTTCGTGTGCTTATATAAGCAAATTTATGATTTTTACCTCTAATGGGACTTTCATGTATTGATGTAAAAGAGTTTATGATTTCTACCCGAAATATGACTATTGCTTGCTTATGTTAATAAATCCATAGTTTTCACCACAAATAGAATTTTCTTGTGTTAATACATAAAAAATCCAGTATTTTAGCCTGAAATGGGACTTTTGTACGTTTATATAAAAAAAACTTAGATTTTTGCCTGAAATTGGAATTTTGTGTGCTTATATATAAAAAAAAAGGATTTTTACCTGAAATGATATTTTTATGTGCTTATAAAATAGTTTATAATTCCTACCCAAAATGAAATTTTAATGTACTTATATAAGCAAATTTATGATTTTCACCTATTGTAATTTCATGTGTTATTGAAGTAAATTTGAAATTTTCACATAAAACAGGACTTCCGTGTGCATAATTAAATTCATAATTTCCACTTAAAATCTGACTTTCTTGTGCTAAATGGAATAAATTCATGATTTTCAACCGAAATCGTACGTTCGTGGGATTAATAAGAAAATTTCTTATTTTCACCAAAATAAGACTTTCGTGTGTTTATATAAGCAAATTCATAAGTTTTACCTAAATGGGACTATCGTGCACATATATAAACAAATTCATGATTTTTGCATGAAATAAGATTTTCGTGCGCTTATATAAGCAAATTTATGATTTTCACCTTAAATTGCACTTTTATGTGCTTATAAAAGTAAGTTCGAAATTTTCACTTAAAAGAGGACTTTCGTGTGCTTATATAAGTAAATTTATGATTTTCAACCGAAATGGTACTTTCGTGGGATTATCTAAGTAAATTTATGATTTTCACCAAAATAGGGCTTTCGTGTACTTATGTAAACAAATTCAGAAGTTTTACCCTAAATGGAACTTTTGTGTGCATATATAAAAAAATTCATTATTTTTGCATGAAATGAGATTTTCGTGTGCTTACGTAAACAAATTTATGATTTTCACATTAAATTGTACTATCATTTGCTTACAGAAGTAAATTCGTAATTTTCACCCAAAACAAGACTTTCATGTGCTTGTATAAGTAAAAATTCATAATTTTCACACGGAATTTGACTTTCTTGTGCTTACAAGAATAAATTCATGATTTTAAATTGAAATGGTAATTTCGTGGGATTATATAAGGAAATTTATTATTTTCACCAAAATAGCACTTTCGTGCGCTTATATAAGAACATTTATAAGTTTTACCCTAATTAAATGAGACTTTCATGTGCATATATAAACAAATTCATGATTTTTGTATGAAATGAGATTTTTGTGTGCTCATATAAGCAAATTAATGATTTTCAGTTAAATTTGTACTTTTATGTGCTTAAAGAAGTAAATTCGAAATTTTTACCCAAAACAGAACTTTCTTGTGCTTATAGAAGTAAATTCATAATTTTCACCCGAAATCTTATTTTCTTGTGCTTACAAGAGTAAATTAATGATTTTCAACCGAAATGATACTTTCGTGGGTTTTAAATAAATTTATGTTTTTCACCAAAATAGGACTTTTGTGTGCTTACGTAAGCAAATTCATAAGTTTTACCCTAATTAAATGGGACATTCGTGTGCATATATAAACAAATTCATGATTTTTGTATGACAAGAGGTTTTCGTGTGATTATATAAATAAATTTATGATTTTCACCTAAAACTGTATTTTCACGTGCTTATAGAAGTAAATTCAAAATTTTCATCCGGAATCTGACTTTCTTTGGCTTACAAGAATTAATTCACAATTTTCAATCGAAATGGTACTTTTGTGGGCTTATATAAGCAAATTTATGATTTTCACCAAAATAGGACTTTCGTGGGCTTATATAAGCAAATTCATAAGTTTTACCCTGATTAAATGGGACTTTCGTGTGCATATATAAACAAATTCATGATTTTTGTATCAAATGAGATTTTCATGTGCTTATATAAGCAAGTTTATGATTTTCAAGTTAAAAATTACTTTCATGTGCTTATAGAAGTAAATTCAAAATTTTCACCTAAAAGAGGACTTTCGTGTTCTTATATAAGTAAATTCATAATTTTCACCCGAAATCTGACTTTCTTGGTCTCACAAGAATTAGTTTATGACTTTCAACCGAAATGGTACTTTCGTGGGATTATATAAGGAAAATTTATAATTTTCATCAAAATAGGGTTTTCGTGTGCTTATATAAGTAAATTCATAAGTTTTACCTTAAATGAGACTTTCGTGTGCATATATAAAAAAATTCATGATTTTTGTATGAAACGAGATTTTTGTGTGATTATATAAGAAAATTTATGATTTTCACCTAAATTGTATTTTCATGTGCTTATATAAGTAAATTCAAAATTTTTACCCAAAATCTTACGTTATTGTGCTTACATGAATAAATTCATTGTTTTCAACCAAAATGGTACATTCCTGGGATTATATAAGCAAGTTTATGATTTTCACAAAAATAGGACTATCGTGTTCTTATATAAGCAAATTAATAATTTTTACCCAAAATGAGACTTTCGTGTGCATATACAAAAACAAATTCATGATTTTTGCATGAAATAAGATTTTCGTGTACTTATATTAGCAAATTTATGATTTTCACCTTAAATTGTACTTTCATGTGATTATAAAAGTAAATTTAAAATTTTCACCAATGAGACTTTCGTGTGCTTGTATAAGTAAAAATTCATAATTTTCACTCGAAATCTTACATTCTTGTGCTTACAGGAATAAATTCATTATTTTCAACCTAAATGGTACATTCTTGGGATTATATAAGCAAATTTATGATTTTCACCAAAACAAGACTTTTGTGTGCTTATGTAAGCAAATTCATAAGTTTTATCCTAAATGGGACTTTTGTGTGCATATATAAATAAATTCATGTTTTTTGTATGAAATGAGATTTTTGTGTGCTTATATAAGCAAAGTTATGATTTTTGCCATAAATTGTACTTTAATGTGCTTATAGAAGTAATTTGAAATTTTCACCAAAATAGGACTTTCGTGTGCTTGTACAAGTAAAAATTCATAATTTTCACCCAAAATCTGACTTTCTTTGGCTTACAAGAATTAATTCATGATTTTCAACCGAAATGGTACTTTCATGGGATTATATAAGAAAATTTATGATTTTCACCAAAATAGGAGTTTTGTGTGCTTATGTAAGTAAATTCATAAGTTTTATCCCAATTAAATGGGACTATTGTGTGCATATATAAACAAATTCATGATTTTTGCATGAAATAAGATTTTCATTTGCTTATGTAAGCAAATTTATGATTTTCACCTTAAATTGTACTTTCATGTGCTATAGAAGTAAATTTGAAATTTTCACCCAAAACATGACTTTCGTGTGCTTATATAAGTAAATTAATAATTTTCAGACGAAATCTGACTTTCTTTCGCTTACAGGAATAAATTCATAATTTTCAATCAAAATAGAACTTTCGTGGGCTTATATAAGCAAATTTATTATTTTCACTAAAATAGCATTGTCGTTTGCTTATATAAGCAATCTCATAAGTTTTACCCAACTAAATGAGACTTTCATGTGCATATATAAACAAATTCATGACTTTTGCATAAAATAAGATTTTCGTGTGCTTATGTAAGCTAATTAATGATTTTCACCTAAATTTGTACTTTCATGTGCTTATAGAAGTAAATTCAAAATTGTCACCCAAAACATGGTTTTAGTGTGCTTAAATAAGTAAGTTCATAATTTTCACCCGAAATCTAACTTTCTTGCGATTACAAGAATTAATTCATGATTTTCAACCAACATAGTACTTTTTTGGGATTATATAAGCAAATTTATAATTTTCACCAAAATAGGACTTTTGTGTGCTTATATAAGCAAATTCATAATTTTTACATAAAATGAGATTTTCATGTGCTTATACAAGGAAATTTATGATTTTCACCTTAAATTGTACTTTCATCTACTTATAGAAGTAAATTCGTAATTTTCACCCAAAACAGGACTTTCGTGTGCTTATATAAGTAAATTAATAATTTTCAGCCAAAATTTGACTTTCTTGTGCTTACAACAATTAATTCATGATTTTCAACCTCAATGGAACTTTCGTGGGATTATATATGTAATACCCCTCAGATTAATTTTCATAATTTAAGAGTGTTTGCGCATTCGAAGGTAAGAACGAAGCATAGGTTTGCATGTATTATTATGTCTTTTCATAAAGTTTTCATTATGTCTGATATACACTTAGACTATACCATTTTATACATGTACCATGACGTATGAGGTCCAAGTCTAATATACCGTTACTCTACTGAAATAGCAATTGATCTGGTTAGCTAGACATAATCTTTTCCCAAGTACCTTTAAATAGTGAACATGAATAGTGGTTTTTGATCGAGACCATTATAACTCCGCCACTCAACCTGGGGGACTAGTCTGGTTGATTATATCGAAAGGTATTTACTCAATGAATGTAGTTCTGGACGCCCTAATGATGCACGGTGTGGCCGATCCTTATAGGCATCACCAAATGCTGCCCAACCATGCCCGATGTAAACCCTAGACCGAACCTCCACACACATGACTACGGGTTAGAGTTATACTCAGGACAAGACCCTCCATTGGTTTTGAAGCTTCACTACGGGAGTTAGTAAACAAGATGATCGCCTAAGGATGAATGTCGAACGTGGCCCGGACTATTGACTGACAACTCTGGCTCATGTGTAATGCCTGTAGTGCATGCGTGCCCACTTGACTTAGATCAGCCTAGGCGGTGCATCTCTGCTGCAAGCAATATTACGTCAGCCTTAAGGAGATGTACGGACTGGTTGTACCTTGTTTATAGAGTCGTATGTATATGAGTATTAATTGGCCACGCAATCTACGAGACGACGCGTTATGAGTGCTTAACAATTAATGGTATTGTGCATTACTGATAATGTTTATGTTGTGTCTGTCTAATATTTATGATTGTGACGTTCTTTTTATTAATTGTCATAATGTCACACCCCGCCCGAACGCGCTTAAATTGGTGGAACACTCACGGACGGGGCGCGAATGCATTATAACAATAACCGAGTGCGTAGGAGCACAATTATGTACAAGTCTGATTTTATTTCAGAATATATTTTTGTACATGAAATAGTAAAGGGAACATTTTTCCAAAATCCCCAATGAATAAACAAAGGGTTACAAAATGATGGCCCAAAAACCTCTACCCAGTTCACCCTAATCTCCTGAGAAAAATTGGATAACAACGGGGTGAGCTACCCACCCAGTGGGTAAAATAGTTCATGAATATAACAATTAATAAAGAAAACTTCATAATCAAATATCACATAAACACAACAAGCATCACAATCAATACCACATGTATGTTTGCATGACACCGTCTCGTAATGGTTCCGTGATTGTACGTCGCCTGAGTTCACGTATAGATGTCCATCCCCAGGTGTAGCCGAGTTCTCATTGTACGTCCCTCCTCAAGAACGAAGCCCTGGGTTCCCGTACAGATGTCCATCCCCAGGTAAACTCGTGTTCTCATTGTATGCCCCTTTATAGAGAAATATCAATAATAGTGAGCATTACTTCTAACTATTTTGTGGATTATAAACCACTTACGTACCTAGGTGGTGTTTATGTATGATGCCAATGCTTGAGCAGGTCCGGTACTTACTAACATTAGACAGGATTTTGACAATTTTTGGTGATTCTTGTCAGGTCAGTATCACCATGTGTAAAGTTAGGATATTCAGTATCACTTGTACAAGTTGATAGCTTTTAAATAAGACCAACCATATCAGTCTCCAGTTTGAGTGGTGAGACACGAGGTCTACTTAAGTTCCAATCGTTTAGAGCAACATGTTGCCTTCCATTCACGATTTAAAGTTACTGATGACAAGACAATGTATGGTTGGGTTAGATTGACCACTAATCCCGCATAGTAATAATGTAATACATGAACTCCAAATATACAGTCATAAGTATGACAGGTATGAACATTATACGCAATAATGCAATGTAAATGAACAATAGACATAATGATAAATGAATATAAACTTTAATGAAAGTTATAAGACACGCAAACCTATGTTTCGTTCCCCACCTTCAGAATAATAACTCCTTGAACTGACGCCTTCCTCCGAGTAGAACCGCGTTGCACCGCGAAGAGAGTCTCAAAAAGAGAGTCTCAAAGAAAGAAAAGAAAAACTCAAGAAGAGTGAGAGAAAGAGAGAAACCACAAGTGATTGGTGTGAAAAATGAGGGGGGGGTTTCATTTATAGAAAAAAAGTGTCTGAAGTTCAACACACACACACACAGACACACACACACACACATATATATATATATACGTGTTTAAAAACTCTCATATTAATTATAAGGGCATTGGAAGGAAATGATAGACACTCACACCCCGATTAGGCTACTCAGGTCAGTCGCTTTCCATAATAGCCCACGTGACCAGGTTGGAAAGTTTGGGGTGTGACAGTATGGCTAGAGATTTATTGACAATTATATTTCTACAGTTGCTTCAAAATCAGCATTTAGTTCAGGAGGAAGAGTAATTGAATACTACAGGACAAGATTAAAGGAAGATAGTTGAAACATTGGTATGTTTGAAGGATTGATATTTGGGAGATAAAGAAAATCAAATCCACACTTCTACACTATTACCTTCAGATGATATAATAAAGGCGTTGATGAAGAAGAAGAAAAATAACTGTATTAATATTTTATTTTTTATAATTAATAATTGACTTGTATTTAATATATTTTAGAAATTACATTTTTTTAGCAATTTGTAAACACTTCTAGTAATTCTTTTAAGTCGTTGTAACGAAGGAAATTTGTTTATTTTAATTTCTTTGTAATCTTTTTTTTAATCCCTTGGAAAAAATTTCTATGTTACTTAAAATTAAATAAATATAAATAATATTTCATTTGAAATACCAAATTTTGTTTAATTTAATTAATCAATCTTTTAGCCCGCAATTTTAGCCCACTTGGCCCGTAGTTCTAGCCCATTCGACTTTTTTATTTGACCCATGGGTGAAGCCTAACCCAGCCCATTTTAGTTTTTTAATGGGTTAAGGGTAGGGTTGGGCTAGTGATTTAACAAATTGGCCCAGCCAAGCTGTAACACCCCGTAGTTTTAATTAAATACATACGTTGAATTACGGGTATATCGAGACGTATAAGACGCATATTTTATACGTAAGAGGCAAATATACGCGTGTATGATTAGTAAATAAATAAAATTATTAAATGAAAATCATCATATGTGGGTGCTTACAAGTTAAAAATTGGAGTTAAAATAAATTGATTAATTTATGGGGTGGTTTAAATAAATATGTGGATTGGAGTATGATTTAAGGACTTAATGCATAGTATGATGTAATGCATGTGTGTATGTATGCTTGGAGGAAATAGGTTATATTTTGTTATTTTGATATGTATAATTATCACATACTATATATATAATATCACCTAGATGGGTTGTGTGGTAATATTATATAATGCTTGGAATGATGAAATAAAATGATCAGATATATTGATCAGGTGAGAATTTGATGTGTGAATGAATGGAATGAATGGTGGAATGATTATTTATATATATATATCTTTGATTTGATTTGTGGTATATTAGGAAAAAAAAGTGAAATGTCCATTTTATGGGGAGGTGTTGTCGAAATTTCTGAAAATTTTGGGAATGATTGTGAATGTTCGTTGAGGCTGACATTGTATTATATACTGTATATGGGTATGTACAGTGTATAATACACTGTGCAAGTCATGACGTCACCCTACGTCAGGGGCGTCATGACACAAGCCCTACCCAGTTTAATAGTGGGTCGAGCTAGCCGAACCCAATTTTTTTGTAGGGCTTGTTAGGTTAGGGCTAGGCTAGGCCGGGCGACCCATATTGACACCCTTACTTTTATATGCTTAAAGAAGTAAATTCGAAATTTTCACCCAAAACAAGACTTTCGTGTGCTTATATAAGTAAATTAATAATTTTCACCTAAAATCTTACTCTCTTGTACTTACGTGAATAAATTCATAATTTTCAATCGAAATGGTACTTTTGTAGGCTTATATAAGCAAATTTATTATTTACACTAAAATAGGACTCTCGTGTGCATTTATAAAAAAATTCATGATTTTTGCATAACATGAGATTTTTGTGTATATAAGCGAATTAATGATTTTCACCTATATTTTTAGTTTTATGTACTTATAGAAGTAAATTAGAGATTTTCACCCAAAACAAGACTTTTGTGTGCTTATGTAAGTAAGTTCATAATTTTCAACCGAAATGGTACATTCATGGAATTATATAAACAAATTTATGATTTTTACCAAAACATGCTTTCGTATGCTTATAAAAGCAAATTCATAAGTTTTACCCTAATTAAATGGGACTTTCGTGTACATATATAAACAAATTTATGATTTTTGCATCAAATGGAATTTTTCTGTGCTTATATATGCAAATTAATGATTTTCACCTAAATTTGTAGTTTTCTGTCCATATAGAAGTAAATTCAAAATTTTCACCCAAAACAAGACTTTCGTGTGCTTATAAAAATAAATTTATAATTTTTACCCAAAATCAGACCTTGTGCTTACAAGAATAAATTCATGATTTTCAGCCAAAATGGAACTTTTGTGGGATTATGTAAGCAAATTTATGATTTTCACTAAAATAGGGCTTTTGTGTGCTCAAATAAACAAATTCATAAGTTTTATCCTAATTAAATGCGAGTTTCGGGTGCATATATAAACAAATTCATGATTTTAGCATGAAATGAGATTTTTCATGCGCTTATATACGCAAATTAATGACTTTCACCTAAATTTGTACTTTTATGTGCTTAAAGAAGTAAATTCAAATTTTTAACCCAAAACAAGACTTTTGTCTGTTTATATAAGTAAATTCAGTATTTTTACCCAAAATGCTATTTTCTTGTAGTTACAGGAATAAATTCATGATTGTCAACCGAAATGGTACATTCGTGGAATTAAATAAGAAAATTTATGATTTTTACCAAAACAAGACTTTTGTGTGCTTATCTAAGCAAATTCATAAGTTTTACCCTTACTAAATGGGACTTTTGTGTGCATATCTATATAAATTCATGATTTTTTCATGAAATGAGATTTTTGTGTGCTCATATAAGCAAATTAATGATTTTCACCTAAATTTGTAGTTTTATGTCCTTATAGAAGTAAATTCAAAATTTTCACCCAAAATAAGACCTTCGTGTGCTTCTATAAGTAAATTTATAATTTTCACCCAAAATTTGAGTTTCTTGTGCTTACAGGAATAAATTCATGATTTTCAACCGAAATGATACTTTTGTGGGATTATATAAGAAAATTTATGATTTTCACTAAAATAGGACTTTCGTGTGCTCATATAAGCAAATTCATAAGTTTTACCCTAATTAAATGCGACTTTCGTGTGCAACTATAAACAAATTCATGATTTTCGCATGAAATGAGATTTTTGTGTGCTTATATCAGCAAATTTATGATTTTCACCTTAAATTATACTTTCATGTGTTTATAGAAGTAATTCGAAATTTTCACTAAAACAACACTTTTGTGTGCTTGTACAAGTACAAATTCATAATTTTCACCCAAAATCCGACTTTCTTATGCTTACAAAAATAAATTCATGATTTTCAACCGAAATGGTACTTTTGTGGGCTTATATAAGTAAATTTGTGATTTTTTCCAAAATAGAACTTCCGTGGACATAAATAAGCAAATTTATAAGTTTTACCCTAAATTGGACTTTCGTGTACATATATAAAAAAAATTAATGATTTTTGCACGAAATGAGATTTTTGTGTTCTTATATAAGCAAATTTATGATTATCACCTTAAATTGTATTTTCATGTGCTTATAGAAGTAAATCCAAAATTTTCACCCAAAACAAGACTTTCATTGCCTATATAAGTAAGCTCATAATTTTCACCTGAAATCTGACTTTATTATGCGTACAAGAATAAATTCATAATTTTTAACCGAAATGGTACGTTCGTGGAATTATAAAAGCAAATTTATTATTTTTACCAAAACATGTAACACCCTGTAAATTTACTTAAATACATACACGTATTTTCTATGTAAGAGCTAACTATACACTTGAGAATATACGTATTTTATACGTAATAGCTAAATATACGTGTATGATTGAGTGTATAAAGAAAAAGACAAATATACCTGTGTATGGTTGGTTACTTAAAAATGTGGATTGAGTGTATGAAGAAGAAAAATGAATAAAAAGATAAAATAAAATAAAATAATAAACAGTATTTGAATAGTAAGGGTACTATTTATAAGATACTATTTATCAAATAGTATTGTAAATAGTATTCAGAAGAAGACAAAATAAAAAAAGAATAAATAAATAAATAAAATCAAACTTACGCAGTTGCTGGAGAAGCAGAAGGAGAAAACGAAAGAAAGAAGAAGAAAGAGGAGGAAAGAAAAGAGGAACGCGTTATTCGCGCGAAATCTGGACTTCTGGTAAGTGATTTCCACTCTCTTTCTTCGTGAAATTACTATCTAAGCTAAATGTAACGTTTCTAGCGGACTAATTTTGACTGTGGGAGCCATTTTACGACGTTTTTAAAAATTGAGGTTTTGACCCAACGTTAATGGAAAATCCGCAAGGAAGGTAAAAAAAACACTCTGGACTGTCGGGACTCTGAATCTGTGGTTAGATTCTATTTACATCTTTTGGATGAATAGTGAATAGTGAATAGTGCATAGTGAATAGTGCATAGTTACAGTAAATAGTGCACAGCGCATAGTAAACATTGATCAGTAATGTGAATAGTACTGTGCACAGTGATGTGAACCCAATAAAACCCCAGTTTGAGATCATAGAATCGTGAAGAACTGAATTCCGGACGTTGAAACATGATATTTGGATATGCTTTGATCGTTTTAATAACTAAGGATATGGTGTAGTGAAAATATGATTTGGACATCTATTTTCACTGTTCTTTCTTGTGGAAATATCTAGATTGATCACAGAAACGATTTAGTAGTTTCTTCAACTGCTTATGAGTCCCAAATGGATTTATTGTGATTTGAAATGAGTTGAGAAATTAAAAATGTAAATAGATATGAATACATGAAATTGAATTATGGAGTGATTGTGACAGGTTAAATTAGTTGGATTTAACTTGGAGCTGGACTCGAAAGCGATGATGATTGAGTTTAAGTGGAACGTGTTGTACTGTGAGTATAGTTTTCTTGATTTGGTTCTTGTATGGCATTGTACGCATATAAATTGTTTGATTGTATGCATGTGATATTATATATAAGGCATTGAGTTTTATGGATCATGCAAACTGATTTTTGCATTGGAGTTTGTAATGATGAGGCTTTGCGAATCCTCATTGTCATTTCGTTAGGAATTAGACCCGGATGAGGTTTTGCGAGTCCTCATTGTCAGTAGGTCTGTCCTAACAAGGGTTGCGATCCTTGAAATGACAGTGAATTGGGTAATGAGAGGCTGTGTCTACCTTGTACGGCCATACAAGGGTTAGACCCGCTCTCTTGCCTTGCGGAGGAGGGAGATTGTGCATTGTATTATGGAAAACTCATTAAATTTATGTTGTTGACATATATAATATATTTGTTGAATGATGCATGTGTTGCATAAGTGTTTGAAATGATTTCAAATGTCATATTTCTCTAAATGTATATAATTGTCATCTCAAGAACTATATTCACTGAGCTGTTGTTTGCTCACCCCATTTCCTCCAATATTTCAGGTATTGAGTCGAAGGGAAAAGGAAACTCCGTGAGTGATAATCACATGAGCCTTTGTCTGGTATGTGTATGTATGCTTGGAGGAAATAGATTATATTTTTGTTATTTTGATATGTATACTTATCGCACATTATATATATATATATATATGAATTATCATCTAGATGGGATGTGTGGGCATAGATAGTTTAATATATTGGATGATGAAATGAGCTGATCATTAATACGTATCAGGTGAGAATTTATTTTGTGGAATGAATGGAATGATTATAGAGGGTTTGATTTGTGGTATAGGAAAAAAATTTTGTACATTTTGGGAAGTATTGTGAGAGTACGTGAAGGCTGGCAGTGTAGTATATATTGTATATGGGTATGTACAGTGTATAGTATGTTGTGCCGGTCATGACGTCAGCCTACGTCAGGGGCGTCGTGACAAAACAGGACTTTCGTGTGCTTATCTAAAGCAAATTCATAAGTTTTACCTTAATTAAATGAGACTTCCGTGTGCTTATATAAAAAAAATTCATGACTTTTGCGTAAAATGAGATTTTTGTGTGCTTATATAAGCAAATTAATGATTTTCACCTAAATTTGTACTTTTATGTGCTTATAGAAGTAAATTCGAATTTTTTACCTAAAACAGGACTTTCGTGTGCTTTATATATGGAAATTCCTAATTTTTACCCAAAATCTGACTTTCATGTGCTAACAAGAATAAATTCATGATTTTCAACCGAAATAGTACTTTTGTGAGCTTATATAAGGAAATATATGATTTTCACCAAAATAGAACTTTTGTGGGCGTATATAAGCAAATTCATTAGTTTTATCCTAAATGGGACTTTTATGTGCTTATATATAAAAGAATTCATGATTTTTGTGTGCTTAAGTAAGAAATTTTTTATTTCCACCTTAAATTGTAATTTCATGTGCTTATAGAAGTAAATTCGATTTTCACCTAGAATTGAACTTTTGTGTGCTTATACAAGTAAGTTCATAATTTTCACTCGAAATCTAACTTTCTTGCAATTAAAAGAATTAATTCATGATTTTCAACTAAAATGGTACTTTCGTGGATTAATAAGCAAATTTATAATTTTTACCAAAATAGGACTTTTGTGTGCTTATATAAGTAGATTCATAAGTTTTACCCTAAGTGAAACTTTCATGTGCATATACAAACAAATTCATGATTTTTGCATGAAATGAGATTCTCATGTACTTATACAAGGAAATTTAAGATTTTCACCTTAAATTGTACTTTCATCTGCTTATAGAAGTAAATTCGTAATTTTCACCCAAAACAAGACTTTCGTGTGCTTATATAAGTAAATTAATAATTTTCACACCCGAAATTTGACCCTCTTGGGATTACAAGAATTAATTCATGATTTTCAACTGAAATGGTAATGTCGTAGGATTATATAAACAAATTTACGATTTTCACCAAAATAGGACTTTTGTGTGCTTATATAAGCAAATTTATAAGTTTTACCTAATTAAATGAAACTTTCGTATGCATATATAAACAGATTTATGATTTTTATATGAAATGAAATTTTTATGTGCTTATATAAGCAAATTTATGATTTTCAAGTTACATTGTACTTTCATGTACTTATAGAAGTAAATTCGAATTTTTCACCCAAAACAGGACTTTCATGTGCTTAATTTGCATCCGAAATCTAACTTTCTTGTACTAAATGTAATAAATTTATGATTTTCAAACGAAATGGTACATTTGTAGGATTAATAAGCAAATTTATGATTTTCACCAAAACAGGACTTTCGTGTGCTTATATAAACAAATTCATAAGTTTTACCTAAATGGGAATTTTGTATGCATATATAAACAAATTCATGATTTTTGCATAAATTGAGATTTTTTTTTTTTTTTTTTTTTTGCTTCTCATGAAATGAGATTTTTGTGTGTTTATATAAGCAAATTTATGATTTCCACCTTAAATTGTACTTTCACGTGCTTTCATAAGTAAATTCATAATTTTCATCCGAAATTTGGCTTTCTTGTGTTTACACGAATAAATTCATGATTTTCAACCGAAATAGTACTTTTGTGAGATTATATAAGCAAATTTATGATTTTCATCAAAATAAGACTTTCGTGTGCTTCTTATATCAAATTCATAAGTTTTATCCTAAATGAGACTTTCATGTGCATATACTAACAAATTCATTATTTTTTAATGAAATGAGATTTTCGTGTACTTATATTTGCAAACTTATGATTTTTACCTTAAATTGTACATTTATGTACTTATAGAAGTAAATTCGAAATTTTCACCAAAACAGGACTTTCATGTGCTTGTATAAGTAATGATTCATAATTTTCACCCAAAATCTTATTTTCTTGTGCTAAATAGAATAAATTGATTTTCAACCGAAATGGTACATTCTTGGGATTATATAAGGATATTTATGATTTTCATCAAAACAAGACTTTCTTGTGCTTATGTAAGTAAATTCATAAGTTTTACCTTATATGGGACTTTCGTGTGCATATATAAATAAATTCATGATTTTTGCCTAAAATGAGATTTTTGTGTGCTTATATAAGCAAATTTATGATTTTCACCTTAAATTGTACTTTCATGTGCTTATAGAAGAAAATTTGAAATCTTCACCCAAAATAGGACTTTCGTGTGTTTTTATATAAGTTAATTCATAATTTTCACCCGAAATTTAACTTTCTTGTGTTTACATGAATAAATTTATAATTTTCAACCGAAATGGTATTTTCGTAAAATTATACAAGAAAATTTATAATTTTCACCAAAATAGCACTTCTGTGTGCTTTTATAAGCAAATTCATAAATTTTACCCTAATTAAATTGAACTTTTGTGTGCATATATAAATAGATTCATAATTTTTGCATGAAACTAGATTTTCGTGTACTAGTATAAACAAATTTATGATTTTCACCTTAAATTATACTTTCTTATACTTATAAAAGTAAATTCGAAATTTTCACCAAAACAAAACTTTCATGTGCATAAATAAATAAATTCATAATATTTACTTAAAATCTGACTTTCTTGTGCTTATACGAATAAATTCATAATTTTTGAAAATCATAATAGTACTTTTGTAGCCTTATATAAGCAAATTTATAATTTTTACCAAAATTAGACTTAAAACATAATTTAGCCAATGATAAATTTATTATTGTTATTAAGTATAAGAATAATAAAAATAAAAGAACTATAATTCATGTAAAACCGATGATTCTTAATATCAGGTTGAATACAAATACGAGAAAGATTAATACTGAACCCATAAACAAGCCACAAAAATTGCAAGGTAACCAAGGAAAATTGTAGCCATGATTTTCTTTTCTTTTTTTTCTTTTTTTTTTTAACTCAGGCTTTTTTTTTACTTTTTTTTTTCCACAGGCTGTTAAGCACATTTGTTACTGAATTGAGACAGCAAAGTATTTCAAAGATGACTTTCCATTGATCAGGATATTAAGGTGTATAGGATAACATAAGCTCATTTGTAGTTTGAAAATCCCCCACGGGCTTACGAAATTAATACTCAACCCCAACGAATACAACCTATGAACACAAAAGCCGTCCCTTGAATATCAGAAGCACCCATCCAGCAGTGGCTCAAGAACATGGCAACCTTAATCCAAATACATTCAGAACTATACCAATCACTATGGGATTGAAAAATGCTGCCATACATAAGGAACGATTTTGCGGTTCAAAGGAAACAGGCCGTGAGCTTCTTCTACCGGCAGACGAGCTTAGAACAACTGGAAGAACAGACTAGTAGAACCATCTCCAAATGATCTCAGATCTGCTGGTTTAACCAAGGCCCTGCATAATGGGCATGTCCTCTCTCTCTCGAACCTGAAAACATTGGCATTGTTGTAATTGGTGCATGCATATAAAGAGGGGTGCAAGTATGTCAGGGCTCAAAACATGCCATTTCCAATGCACAAAAATATGTCAACAAAAAAATGTTTCCACCAGTAATTTTAGTGGAGGTAGAAATACAAATGAATAGATATTGAGAAGATTGGATGTCAACAGATGTCTCTCTGTTGAATGCGAGGTGTACACTAGTTCTGCTATTCTGTTATAAGTCCAATGAAGAGTTCACATGAATGATTAAGAAGTGAACACATGACTCAACAGATACAGAGTTCTTGGTCTGTACTGCAAGAGAATAGTCTTGTAACACCGCTGTAATTTTTTTTTTTTAATTGGAATCTAATACTTATATTAATAAATAAAAGATTTTACAAGATTCAAGATAGTGCACAAAAGGTGCACAGTAAGACAGAACAACCCAACCCCCACCCATTACAAGCAGCAAAAACAAAACAAACCAAGATTCCACTTTCACCCATTAATGAAAGGTTGAAGCCTTGTGTTTCATTCAATTCTTGGTTTGGAAGCTGATATGTTGTTTTGTGTTCTTGTGATTGGTATTGAGGTAAAAATACTCCATAGAGTGAAAAGCAGGATAGGTAAGGATGTGAACCATAGAGTTAAAGCAGGATGGGTCAAGAAGAGTACTTCTGGAGTATTATATGATAGGCGAATCTTATTGAAGTTAAATAGAAAATATTATAGAGTTGCTAATAGGCCTGCCATGCTATAAAGTACAAAATGTTGGAAAATTAAAAAACATGTTAACAAATTAAGTGTAACAGAAACGCGAATGATAAGATGGATATGTCATAAAACTTAAAAATATAAAATTAAAAATGAGCATATTCAGGAAATGATAGTAGCACCAATTGGAAATAAAATGAAAGAGAACCAACTAAGGTGGTTTAGACACATACAAGCCTATATACTATAGTGACATTCAAATGAATAGGATTATAAAACATTAGTTCAGGATGAAAAACTTGAGAATTCTTCAGTTCTCAAATATTGAGATGTGTTGATAACAAAAAAAAAAAAGAGTATAAATATGATGAAGTAAAACATTAAATCAAATTACTCTGGTGAACAGAAAGGAAGCACATATGGTTACCCGGCAATATATATAATGAGCCTGAGATAGCAGCAAGTACTACAACCGATGTATGACCAAATGAACAAATTAGAAAAGGAAAACACTCAGAATTGTTGCAAGGCTCGAGCTTTAAGTTACAGAAAAGAGGTTACTTCCAGCAAACTGTTATGATGTCCCAAAAACCTTAAAACAATTACTTGCAACAAGTTCATATGTGAAAATGGTCAAAAAGATGGCAGGAATCACACCCATGTATCTCTAATTTTATCCTCTTTTTCTTTCCATAGACAACCATTATACTGAAATAAGAAAAGTAGGCTTTTTCACTATCAACTTACAATGAATTGATCGCACAAGAAACCATTGTCATCAAATTTTTGGGAAGCTCCTTCATTCAGTTGCACCAATTCTTACTGAAACAACTGAGAAAACAGGTACACAATACTAGGAATTTATATCAACATGAACCCTTTACCAAATTTGAGTAGGGGACTCAAATCTTACTCTGCCATTCAACACTTTCTAAGGTCATATTCCTTTTTTTGTTTTGATTATAAACTATGAGGAAACCCCAAGGAGGACAGGACGTTCTCCCAGAGGCCCACCCTTACTTACTTACAAACTAACAAATATCCCCGCCCTTGCAGCCACTTGCTAAAACCCTAAATCCCATAGAGAGTTTACAAGTAGTAACCTAGTGAGATGCTAAGAGGATCCCTGAGTGCCTTTTATCCCTTGTGATCCACACAATTGCGGAAAAAAAAAACCCTCTCTACGCCCAAATTTCATTTGCCCTGGGCCTAAGAACTCAATTGATTGTAAAGTTATAGGCTCACGCACTCCTTGCATCAAAGGACCAAGGGATCATGTGATGAATGGCATCAAACAAGTCTCTTCATTTGGTCATGAAGATTCACAGTCGTGCAGCCACGTTTCAGATTCTAAGGCACCCCAACAAGCAGATGGACAAAACAACCAACGGTGTTCATTGGCACACAGGAGGAAATTAATAAGATGTCGACCATGCTCGCTGGCAGGGGGGTTCAAAGAAGGAAATATCCAAGCATCATAGGAGGAGTCTATTCAAGACAAAAACGCCAGGTTCAACGGAAAAGGGATTATTTCGAGCTTCACCGGAACGGGCTCGAGTCTAGGGCGTCAACATGGGAAGAAGACGGAAAATCCAAAAACTAAAAAAGGAAGAAGCGCAGAGAGGTGAACAGAGGGATACAAGAATAGTTATCGTCCATAAAGTTTGTCGAAGATTTCTCAGCTGATTTCAAGTATGCATGGGCATTCGAGCGAAGCAATGGCATTGGTAGCGAATACGAGGCTGATCAAGAGTCCTCAGAAGGCTTCTTATATGCAAGAGATGATGCAGCCGAATGCAACATGGAGCTTGACTTGGGAAATACCAACACCGGCAATCAATTAGCAAGCCTTTTCGAAGTCCAAGTACGTCCTAAAACTGCTTTTGTTGATTTCGAATGTGCACCAGAATCGCAATTCTAAACATTGAACATATGATTCACAATTCGATTTACCCCAAAACAATTCAAGTCGGAATCATGAATCGCCATGCCAGTGAATCGTAAATGAATCGGTCCGAACCATAAGTGAATCAGTCTGAATCGTAAGCGAATTGATCCGAATCGGAGGTGAATCGATAGTGAATTGCTAGTTGAATCGTGGTTAATTTACTAGAAAACACTAATGTTTTTATAACCCTATATATACGAATATACAATTCACATATATGTCGTGAATCTTACGATTCATCAATCTAAATACCAATTTGATATATCAAGCCTGAAAATGATTCACTTCCAATTCCCGATTTTGACTACCATGGTTCCACCTACTCTTGCCAAGGATAAAGAAGCGATGGGTGGTGGCGGTTCCATCAGTCGGACTAAGGTGAACAAAGAACGGTCAATGGCCCAAATACATCTATTCTTCCCCTTAGTAAGGGGAAAACCCTCAAGGATGGTTAACAAGGACACTACTTTATTAGTCTTTCTCTCACTCTTTAAGGTTTCTACCCAAATGAAGATTCCAAGTGACCGCTCCAACCTCATTGTTCCTAGAACTGCAAGCATAGGTCAAGACTTTGTCGTTCTGAAGATAAGTTATGATCTCTTGGGAACAAAGAGGAAGAACTATGTGTCCCTCACCATGTATCTGATAGGAACCAGATTTTCAAGAACAAGAAAATGGAAAGAATGGAAGAATGAATTAACAGAAAGAAAGAAATAATGTAAGAATTCTTGAATCTGGTAGTTTTCGAGAGACTACCACTCTCCAATGTAACAAAAGAATGAATTTTCACAGGCCTTTCTCATGTACAGAGGACTCTTTTATACACTTCCCACATCCTTCGTAATACACCCACATTACCAATTTTACAATACACTCCCTGTTTACAAAAACAATTACAAATCACACAACTTCCTCAACAGTTACAATCATACTCCCAGTTTTATGCTTCACGAGCTGCAACACCACCCTTTTTATTCTGTCTTGAATAAACCTGCTGAATTGGAGGTCTATTAACACAAGAGGAATGGACTTACATAACACAGTAGACCCCAATGCCTTCTTCAACTGTGACACATGAATTACGAGATGGATAGAAGTCGTGGGAGGAAGTTCCAACTTATATGCCACTGCACCAATACGTTCGATTACCTTAAAAGGCCCAAAATATCGAGGAGGGAGCTTTTCGTTCCGCATCCTCACCAAAGAACGAAGACAATAAGGCCTCAACTTCAAATAAACCATATCACCCACTTCAAATTGTATGTCACAACAATGACCATCCGCCGTGATCTTCACCTTTGATTGTGCCCGACTTAGGTGATTCTTCAAAGTATCCAAAATACCATCACGTTCCTGCAACAGCTGGTCGACTGTGGAAACCATAGAGGAACTAGACCCATACAGCAGCAGAAGGAGGATCCCTTCCATACACAGCCCGGAATGTAGTAGTATGAATGGAAGACTAATAGGTAGTTAGCCATGTCGCCTAACCTCGCGGCTTATCATAAGCAAGATAGCGTAGATACGCTTCCACACAACGGTTTACAACCTCCGTTTGACCATCCGTTTGAGGATGGTAAGCCGTACTCCTATGCAGCACAGTACCTTGTAGCCTGAAAAGTTTTTTCCAAAACCGACTAAGGAAAACCTTGTCACGGTAAAAAATGATGGAACGAGGAATACCATGTAACCAAACCACATCACCAATAAAATTGACAGCCACTTCTGCAAAGGATGTCGTAGTAATGAGAAATGAGCATACTTGCTCAAACGGTCTACCACTACTAGTATAGTATCATAACCATCGGATTTTGGAAGGCCCTCAATGAAATCCATAGTGACATCCTCCCAAATCGTCGTCAGAACAGGTAATGGCTGAAGCAAACCAGCTGGTGACAGTGCTTGCATCTTAGTCTGCTGACAGACAAAACATTCTTCCACAAACCACTTGATATCCTTCTTCATGCCCACCCAAAAAAAAATCTTGGGTAAGACGTTTGTAAGTGAGCAAGAAGCCCGAATGTCCCTCAATTGCGTCGCAAGGCCTTCTTGCATAAGCGCTGCTATAACCGAGGAAGAACTAAGAATCGCCAACCACCCTTTGTAAAGGTACCGCGATCCAAAGAATAACGCGGATGAGCTTGCGGGTCATCCAATAGTTATTGTTTAATCTTCAAAAAATGAGGATCTGTGGCCACCTGCAAAGCCACCAAAGAGGTGTCCAAGCTTAACGACATCACCAATGCAGCACACTCACTCACAACTGGCATACACGACAACGCATCAGCAACTTTGTTCTCCATTCTCGGCTGATATTGAATATCAAAATCATAGCCCAACAGCTTTGTAAGCCAACGTTGATAAGCTTCGTTGACTACCCGTTGTTCTAACAAAAATTTCAAGCTACTTTGATCCATACGAACGATAAAATTTCTTCCCAACAGATAATGTCACCACTTTTGCACGGACAAAACGACGGCCAGCGCTCAGAGACTGATTTAACACTTGGCTGAAATATGCAATCAGTCTATGTTCTTGCATCAAGACCGCCCCTAACCCAAAGTCGAACGCATCAGTCTCAACCACAAATGACTTGTCAAAGTCGAGTAAAGCCAAGACAGGCACCGTAATCATCGCACTTTTCAGCGCATGAAAGGCTTTGTCGGCTTCCTCATTCTAATGAAATGCATCTTTTTTTGAACTGATGTGTCAAAAGCCATGAAAGTGATCCATAGCCAGCCACAAAACAGCAATAATACCCTGTTAAACCGAGGAATCCAAGCAACTCATTAACAGACTTCAATGTAGGCCAATTGATCGTTGCTGCAATTTTGCTAGGATCTGCAGCAGCTCCCTCCGCGGACACTAGATGACCCCAAATACTCTAATTGGCGTTGGGCAAAAACACACTTCTCATTAGCATGTAGTTGTTGCTTCTCTAAAACCGTCCAAACACAATGCAAATGGTCGGAATGCTCCTCTACACTCTACTATAGACTAGAATATCATCAAAGAAAACGAGCACGAACTTGTGAAGATAGGGCCGAAAAATTTGATTCATCAAAGACTGAAAAGTAACCGGCGTATAGTAAGGCCAAACGGCATTACCAAGAACTCATAATGCCCCTAATGAGTCTGAAACGTTGTTTTATGAATGTCATCCTTCCGAACGCAGATTTGGTGATAGCCCGACTTAAGATCCAACTTCGAAAAGACGACCGCCCCATGAAGGTCATCCAACAGTTCGTCGATCACTGGAATAGGGAAATGGTCTGGTACTGTAACCATATTCAATGCTCTATAATCGATGCAAAAACATCCTTTTTCTTAACCAAAAGAATAGAACTAGACAAAGGACAGCAACTTGGTTGAATAATACCTGCTTCTAACATCTCTTTAACAAGGTGCTCAATCTCATTTTTTTTAAATATGGGTAGCGGTAAGGGCGGACATTCACCGGTGATGCATCGGGTAATAAGGGAATAGCATGATCAGTCTCACGCTGCAACGGCAACACTGTAATTGGGTCAAACACTTGAGAATAACACGCTAACACATCCCGTATAGCCTGAGGTCAGTCCACAACACCGGTAGCCTCTGTTTCACCTAAAACCAATTGATTGAGCTCCACCCAAACTCCTTGACCTTGACGCTACAAAGCGTGTGCCATCGCCTTAAGAGACACACCAGATCGATTTAAGACTCGAATCACCCTTGAGCATGATACAAGAATCGCCCACCCAGAATCGCATGGTCAGCAACTTCCAATTCACCTCCATTCTTCCCAAAGTACCAAGCCATTGCATTCCCAAAATTACATCTGTGCTGCCAAGCTCAATGGGAAGAAAATCCTCCACCACTGTCAGCCCTTGCATAGCAATTCCAGCCCCTTTGCAAATTCCCTTCCCTTTGAGAAAAACCCTTGTACTCATAACCACACTGTAGCTACTAGTTGTTAGTGGAATTGCTAGCCTTCTAACCAAATTCAACAACAGGTAACCAAATTCAACAACAGGAAATTGCGTTGCTCCGCAATCCACGAGAATAACCACCTCCTGCTCATGGATGGTTCCTCGGAGCTTCAGAATGCCCAGTGTTGTCAATCCAAATACCGAATTTAAAGACAACTCCACTATTTCTTGCACAAGCTGCTCATCCCCAAGAATCTCCTCATCGCCATCATCGTCCCACTGTCCATCATCCTGAACCAATAAAATCTTCAATTCCTTCTTGCAACGATGCCCAACTGTAAATTTCTCATCACATCGGAAACATAATCCTTTTCCTTGTTTCGCTTGTAACTCTGCCTCTATCAACCTTTTGATCGGTATTTCCTTCTTTGGCAATGGCGGTTGATCGCCAATGGCTACCGCCTTTGTTGGAAACACATCACTACGACCCACCAACAACTGAAAGTTTGGAGGTAAAGAAACCCCAATTCCTGATTGGATCGCAAGACTTGATTACGTTCTTCCACCCTCTGCGCCATCGTCATTAATTCGCCCAAACCCTTAGGTCGCAATAGACAGAGCTTTGCGCGAATGGTGGGTAACAGTCCATTCATAAAAGTGTTTTCCAAGACTTCTTCCGATAGCCTTGTTAAAGGAGCAACCAAGATTTCAAATTCACGGCGATAATCCACCACAGAACCGATCTGCCTCACAGCAAGAAATTGCTCACAGACTACTAATTTGTGACGATCGAAATTGCAAGAAGAATCGATCTTTGAAATCATCCCAATTTCGAAATGAGTTTCTTGATAACGACTATTGATACCAAGAAAGGGTATCAGCTTCCAAACTCACCCCAGCCGCTGCTAATTTCTCGTTATCACTTAATTGATGAATTGTGAAGAAACATTCTACCCTAAAAATCCACCCGTTTGATTTTCACCATTAAAGATTGGCATCTCCAATTGTCACCTGCCCCTCCATCCTGCAAGCAACTCATCTGGTTGGATGTCAGAACCAGACACGTCAACATTCCCTCGCCAACTCTACCACGATCATGTTGCTCTTGATTCACCGAGACACCGTGAACTGATATTGGGGTTGATCATTCATCCAAATTATCAGTTGCTCTCATTGAAGGTTCCCCACGTGAAACCCTCTCCGTCGATAGCACAACGACAACACTTTGAGTATCTTCCAACGCTTGCAATATTCGCGCCATGCTCTAACCAAGATCACCTACCGATTTCTTCCACCTCTTTCTCCAAAGAATCAACCCTACAATCATTCTTCTTTTGCGCCATTTTCAGACCGATGCCTTCATACCACTTTGATAGGAACCACATTTTCAAGAACAAGAAAATGGAAAGAATGGAAGAATGAATTAACAGAAAGAATGTAAGAATTCTTGAATCTGGTAGTTTTCGAGAGACTACCACTCTCCAATGTAACAAAAGAATGAATTTTCACATGCCTTGCTCATGTACAGAGGACTCTTTTATACACTTCCCACGTCCCTTGTAATACACCCACCATTTACCAATTTTACAATGCACTCCCTGTTTACAAAAACAATTACAAATCGCACAACTTCCTCAACAGTTACAACCATACTCCCAGTTCTATGCTTCGCGAGCTGCAACACCACCCTTTTTATTCCGTCTTGAATAAACCTGCTGAATTGGAGGTCTATCAGTATCTTCCCAAAACCAAACAACATCCCCGTTGCCTAATTTGAGCCTTACAAGATTGGAAAAGGAGTGAAGGGAACGGATGAACTTCCAAGGGGTTCTAAAGGTAGTTCTAAGGGCCAAGATCCCTGACATTCTTCTACATCCGATGTTTGCTTTGGATGTCCCTGGCCCACATGGAATGTTTTTTCCTAGGGAAATCGCCACAACCACTTTCCCACCTAATGAGCTGACAACCATTGGACCTCTCCCCTTTCCATAAAATGTTCCTTATCATCCTTTCAATAATGTTCACAACTTTTCTAGGTACATGAAACATTGAAAGAAAATAAGTTGGAATAGATCCAGCACTGCTCTAAGGAGGCTACTCTACCCTCTAGAGAGAAAACTCCTCTTTCACCCTCGAACTACTCTATTGGTCATTTTAATTTAGGATAAGGGCATTCTCGTGCATTTTCTCACGATGGAAAAATTTTACCCATTATCATACTCTTGTTTTTGGAAAATCCCTCGCTGATTTAGTCCTTGACCTTTGCCTCAGACATTCTAAGCTCAAAGCATTATTAATTACAACCTGCGAATGGACTGAGTAACTGAAAATTTGAACAGGGAAAAAACAATTGAAATTTTTGAATTTCAGAATCACAAACTACTGCATCCTCCACATTCCCAAGAAACCAACAAAATGTACCAAGTTCTTCTGGGTTTTGAGAAACCCATATTACTTGTTACCTAATCAACCTTTACGTTTTTATCATGTTACAGCATAACAAGTTCCACAACCACCTGATCCAATTATTATGCACATTGCAACCTTAAGGAGGGAAAAAATAAAATAAGACAAAACTAATCGTGTAATTGTACACACATTTAACTCATACAAGTATGTTAACCAATCAAATTTCATTGCAAGGAAACAAATTGAGGGCTGTGAGCACTTTCAAAAGTCGAAAAATATAAGGGCAACCAGTTATACTTTCTTTTTTTTTGTAAATAAATCAATTTTTCTATATGAAGGGATGAAACATTTTTCTAATTTCCAAAAGGTATGGCAACTGTCCAACAAGAAAAATGACTGACTGATTCCTTTAACTTTGCAATGAATGCCTCTAGCAGAGATTTAGGAATTCAGAAATTCAAGGCAAGAAACTTACCATTCGGATACACAATCTTCACAAAATATATGTTTACAGCGTAATAGTATTGGAGCATGCATCTTCTCCTGACATATGGCACATAGATCCCCTGCTGCATTGACCTGCATAGAAACTTATTAGCAAACATGGAAGATTTTTCACTTCCTCTCTAAGTACGATAAGATAATCAAAAAAGGAAAATATCGAGTGAACACAGTCTATTAAAAACATGGATTGAAAACTAACCAAACTTATAACAACTTTTTAATTTTTTTAACTAGTCAAAATGAAGTTTAGTAAAACTATTTCATTTTACCATTTACTATAAAAATCCCAAGTACTTAGTGTTCCTGAAATTGATCACAGCTATGCTCCCCTAATTTAAGACCACATTCTCAGGTCTGCCAATTGTACAAGCTTCCCGGATAAGAAAAAAAAAAAGTATAAAACCTACAAATCCAGAATATAACAATAAAATGCACACATATTCTTTTTATAATCTACACACATTTAGTGTTATATTCTGGATTTGTAGGTTATGGAAGAGAAATAATGAGAAAAAAAATCAATGAAGCTCTCACAAAATTATTGTCTCAAGCAATTGTAATCTGAAATCTCTGACAGTTTTGTTCAGATATAACTCCATTATTAACCTAATTTTTCTCCTAAATATATTTTTCCATATATCATAACAAGTCATAACTGTTTAGCCATCATACTTTTCTTGTCAATTCTATTGTTTGAACGTTCTCCAACATTTATCCATAATTCTTCAGACTCCACTAAACCAGCATACCCTCGCAGAATTTTTCCTTGATGACTTGAACTTACTAAAATACAAGGATTGAAAATTAAAATTCATCTTACACTTCAGTCATTCAGAATTTGAAATCAATTCTGGGAAGCTAAATTCAACGATGAAAATTCTTGTAAAAAATTCAAAACATGAGACAAATATAAAGAATTTGATATAAATGTTTAGAAAGATCTATGCTTCGTTCTAGATATACAAAACAAATATATAAAATTCAAAAAAAAATTAAAGTATAATGATTTAAACTAAGACTTGCATTCTCTATAATATTTGACACATTTTGTAAAAGTAAAAAAATATTTTGTAACTTCTATTCTTAACATATGTATGAGATTAATGGGCTTCTTATTAAAACATAGTTTTAAATCGCATGTTCTTTTCTTTTTTAAATTACAATATCGTACTTCTTATTTTTCTTCTTCCTTTAGTGATTCTTTAGTTTCTATCAATTAAATTGTGCTTCAATCTCATCTATTTTATTCTTTAAAAACATCGTCTAACTAAGGTTAAGGTTCCATTAAATAAATAAATAAATAAAACCCTTTGTGTTACTGTTCGGAAAGTTAGAAATCCAAATGATTTGTTGTATTTTACAAATTATTTTGATTATCTTTCATGGAACTCTTCCAATATTTTGTTTTATTTAATTCAAAATTCAACAATTAAATAAATCAATAAAAATTTGAAGTTCCAAGAATTTCCATTCATTGCTAAAACTAGTTTTGGGAAAGAAAAAAAAAACTCAATTTAATTGAATTCAACTCAACAAAGCCTCTTCCTAGCCACATTGGGGTCAATTATATAAATTTGCTTCCTCCATTTCCTCTCTATCAAGGACAAAGCTGACAACTATAATACAAGCAGTAATATCTTCCTTAATCATCTCTATAAATGTTATTTTAGGTCTTTCTCTATCTCTATAACTATCAATCATAGTCAATAGGCCCATTCTTCTTAATTAGAACATCTAATGAAATCCATTGTATGTGTCCAACAATCTCAATCAATCCTCTCTTATTTTATGTCCAATTGAGGTCATTCCAACGATTTCCCAAATATAAACATTTTAATTTTGTTTTTCAATGTTTTATCAAATATTTATCTTAACATTCACATTTTCATTGCACTTAATATGTTAGCATGTTATTTCTTCATTGCTCAATATTATGTTCCATAAAGCATGGTTGGCCACATAGATGCATGTGTCATCATATAATACTCCAAAAACACTCCACCAGGCACCAGTTAACACACCCGGCTTTATTTATGTGTTTCACATCACATACTATTTCTCCCTCCTAATAAATAATTGACCAAATACCCAAAGTTTTAACTCTTTGCTATTTATTGGCTTTTACACTTCACCATCTTTCTATCTATATTTCTAGTTCCACTAAAATTACAATTAATATATTCAACCGTAGTCCTACAATTTGAGGTTTGGACTTGTTTAGGGGGGTTAAGAGTATTGTTGTCAACTAAATTGTTTGCAAAATTGTATCAATGAAATGAATGTTTAAGGAACACTTAATATCTATACATAAAAATAAATTAAAGGAAATAACAAGAATTGTGTAAGTTATAGAATTATCAAATTGCGGAGTAATACGATGAAATTATAGAAGAGTGTAATAGTGAATCAACTATGAGCTGAAACTTTGGCATCAAAAAAATCAATTTGTATTTATGCTAGGGAGATCAACCATGGAAGCCATTTATTTATTAAAGAAATTTATTGATTGGTAAAAGGAGAAGAAGAAAGAACTTCACATGGTTTTTATTGATCAACAAAAGGCCTATGATAGAGTACTAAAACATATATGATAGGTTTTAAGATGACTAGAAGCATATGGAGGATTGCAATTTTTTCAGCGATTTGGTCTATTTGCTTTAAAAGGAACAAGAGAATCTCTTCATGATGATTTTAGTGAGTTGATTTTGGTTCAGGATTTTGCTAAGATCAGGGCTTTATCTTGTATTGAAGTGGGAAATCTTTCTTTGAGTTTTAGTTCGTCAAATTTGTTAAGAGGTTGCACTTATCATAGCAACTTCTTGTCCTATGGCTTCTCCCACTATACTTTGGTTTTTGCAATGCTATTTCATGTTACTTTTTTAAAAAACACACGTATAAGTTAAATGACGAGGAGAATGCAATAGCCACTCATCTAATTTGTTCATGCTTATAGGCAATGAAAGATTGATTAAGTTTTTAGTTTTCAATCAGGAAACAAGAAGCCTTTGAAAGCATAAAGAGATAGTTTTATAAGAATGAATGCCTACCTGCTCAGATGTGGCATAGGACCCATAATGAACCTCCTTTCGGGATAATGCCTTTAATGCAGCAAAGAAAGATTGTACCTGTACATGAAAATTCCAGATGTGTAGTATGCACTAAAATTTCTCAATGTCAAGTGCAACATGACCTTTAGTGAAGCATGTACGAATTTAGAAAATAGACCATTGCAGTGTAGAATATTGGTTGTGCAGAAAAAGTACCTTCTCAACAACTGATGTAAGCTTGAAAGTGAGATACAACCCTGTAGTTAGGGAAGAAAAGAGACTTCCATATTCCTTGTTTAAAAAGAACCTGTACCAGACAGGTGTTGGCAACAATGCACGGTACAGTAACAGGAGATACTCAACGAGAGTTAGCATTTGACCCTAGGAAATATGAAAGGAAAAGCAAGTGAGCATCTACTATAAATTTATTCAAGTAGACAGACTTGAACTAATCAGCAGCCATTAATTACTTTGCTGGCATAGGACTCTCAGCACATTAACAACATAGATTGATAAAATGTATTTGTTAATAATAAAAAAGTGTAATGCTAATATATATATATGTAATACATTTTATATATACAGTTCAAACCATCCAGTCAATTGAAAGAACACCTTCGTATGTGTCACAAGTATTAGTTTCCTCTTTTCTTTCATCTATTTCCATCAATCTTCAGTCAATGTCCTTGGTCATTAGCTTCATTTCCAGTAATGGGCACTTGATATCTCCATTCACAATGACGAATCACTCTTTCTTTCTTTTATTCCATATTCAAAAACTTTTTTTTATCATAATCAAATAGAGATGGAATTTTCTATCATTTTTCAACTTTTAGTATAACTTATTTAAATATACATGTTTGCATGGCTGTTAGAATCCCGAACTTGAATCTATGAATCTCACAATTCAAGGAAAATGATTTGAATCCTTTAACATGAATCTCAACGCTGTTGAATCTATAGCAAATCCTTAAATCCTGTAGAATCTTATGATTCAACTGATTCATACAAATCTTACAAAAGTTGAAAATATACACTATATATCATAGATTTCACATATGTTTTAACTAATAAATTTAGGGACTTAATATGAGTGATGCCAAGAAATATATAATTACTTATTAGGACTTTAATGCATGAGTTTTAACCATTTAACCGCAATGAAAACTGTGATATGAACTACTTCTACGAGGATGGGTTTTTCCACCAAAACTTGTTTGCGGAAATTAGTTCTTGTAAAAATCATAACCAAGAGAAAAGTGGAATAGAATACAAACAATTATGAAGTATTAATTTTCAGTTTTAATAAGAAAATTAATTTGATTAATTTACCATTTTTATAATTAGTAAGGTTTGCAAGATTAACCTATTTTATTTTTCTTTGAGGAGAGAAAGTTAACAGAACTATAAATTAAATTTCATGTGTTTGCAAATATTGACTTATATGTGTTTCTATATACAATTCATATAATGTATATGAATCTCATGATTCATCAATTCGATTCACCAAACTCTCAAACAATTTGAATTCGATTCATAGTTTCATAATTCCCATAATTATGCATGTATGTCTTTTTTTGCAACTTTTCAATAGAATCTAACCTAAAACTCAGCCAACATGTACAAATCAGATTGCATTTACATGCTATGGCCATAATGCATTTTCTTGCATATCTAGTTCCTTTGCAATTGCTATTTAAGCTACAAAATTGTTGAGTTCATTTGATGTACTTAAAAATGCTCCTAAACTTTCTTAAGTGTTGGAGATGGCGTTCATATATATCTATCTTTTTTTTCTTTTTTGGCCTCCAACATTTTTTCATACATAAATCATAACATACCCATCCAAATGAAATATTGTATTATTACCACACCCAAACTAACTATGATTAGAACCATTGCTTGCACCCAACCCGGACTCTTTACTTTAGCCAGACGTACCCGTGTCCGACACTTCATGATACGACATGGGTATGGAATATGTGTTCGACACTTTAGATTTTAGAATATTAATATGTAGGTTCTCCAATGGAAAGAAGAGAAAGTAAGAAAGAAGATAATGACTAATAGGTGAAACTCACTTAAATGGAAGAACAAAACGGATAATAAATGAATGAAAATAAGAAAAAAATGAAAGAACAACAATAATATATCCGAGTCCCGGTATCCTAGAATTTGAAAATGAACAAGTCGGACCTCTAGATATGTACCCGTGTCCGACGCCCATACCTGAGTCCAGGTAACATAGCCCAAGACTTACTTAAACCTTTTAATAAAGCTTTTTATAGTAAACAATTTTGAATTCTATCTTAATGCCTTATCGTAATCCAACTTACTGAGCACAATTACATCTTTTTTTTTTACAAGAAACAGAAAAAGTATTGTATTAATCATGTAAGGTGAAGTATGTAAAACATAGAAAACAATAGGACCTTAGTCCAATACAAAAATCAAAGGCTGTCCAAAATGGGATTCCATCCCCTCAACCAAACTCCAAAGGACTATCCTTTAGTAAGTCTACTAGCACTAACCCAAAGCGAAGCCAAGAAAAAAGAATTTTCCCACACAACCCCCATTTCCTTTTCTTGGTTGTCAAAAATACGTGTATTCCTCTCTTTCCAAATAGACCAAATAACCGCAAAGACAACCACCCTCCAATAATCCCTCAATCTTTGTGGGAGTTCACTCTCATGAGGGAAAGCCAATAAAAATGGTTCATTGGGCAGCCTCCCACAATGCAAAATGCCTTTCCATTTGCCCCACACTCCTTTGACGAAATCACAATGAACGAAAAATGTGTTGACTTGATTCCCCATATTTTTTACACAAACAACACCAATTTGGGGAGAGGGTCCAATACTTGAAACTACGCTGAAGGATATCCGCACAATTCAACCTGTCATGAGCAATAGTCCACCCCAAGAATTTGGCTTTAGAAGTAACGTGAGCTTTCCAGATGAAATCGTGTGGAAATGGAACCAATAAAGAAGTAGAAGCGGGGGAAAAGTAAAGATGTTGATAGAAGGATTTGGAGGAAAAAATTCCAGATGAATCAACAGGCCAAGACACTCTATCACTCTCACCAGACAGAGATGCCTCTTCAAGAATTTCAAGAAGGGAAGAGGCTTCAAGACACTCTCTATCAAAGGGGTTTCTTCTGAGGTGGAGACACCAAGAAGGCCTACTACCCTCAATGCTCTCAAAATGGGACAAAAAGTCGACTATAGGATGATTTGGTTTGGTTGATATTTTGTAAATGTTTGGGAATAAATCACAGAAATTGGATGTACCGCACCAAGTATCCTCCCAAAACTTAAAGTTGTGGCCATTGCCCACTTTAAGGAGACATATGTCAGAAAACATAGGGTAGAGAGAATGAATAAATTTCCAAGGACTACAATAAGAGGCTTTGGAAGACACGCTAGGATCTCGAGAGTTTCGTTGGAGACCATGCCAACTCAAGATCACTTTGGCCCACAGAGCATCTTTTTCCTTGACAAAACGCCACAACCACTTCCCAGCCAAGGCCTTGTTCCGTAGAAAAAGATTATTGATCCCTAACCCACCCTCATCAAGTTGTCTGCTAACCAAGCTCCATCTCACAAGACACCCCCCTCTTTCTTTATCTTCGCTTTTCCAAAGAAACTTCCTCATCATCCTCTCAATCTGCCATGCTACCAATTTAGGGATTTTAAACACAGAGAGAAAAAAGGTTGGGATGGCCTCCAAGACACTCTTGATCAAAGCTAATCTTCCACCTTTCAAGAGGAAACTTCTTCTCCAACCATCAAGTCTCCTAGAAATAGTGTGAATGACAGGATCCCAAAAGGAGGAAGATAAGGGGTTACCTCCCAAAGGTAACCCAAGATATTTCAAAGGCCATTGGCCAATAGAACACCCACAAGAGGAAGCGGCCTCCAATAATTGTGCCTCAGAGATGCAAACCCCTGCAACATGGCATTTTTTGAGACTCAACTTCATACCCGAGATCCAACAAAACCATTGAATAATCCTCACTGTATTAAGTAAGCTAGACCCATCATTATCCAATAAAAATAGACAATCATCCGCGAACTGAAGATGAGAAACTTGAATTTTGTCCTTGCCCACTGAGAATCCCTTGACAATCGCAGCTTCCTTCGCCTTATCCATCATACTACCCAATACATCTGCCACCATAATGAACAAAAATGGGGACAAGGGGTCGCCTCGTTGGAGACCTCTAGAGCCAAAGATTTTTCCCCGAGGTCGGCCATTGATGAGAATAGAGTAAGAAACCGATGAAAGACACCCACGAATCCAACGTCTCCAATGAACTCCAAAACCTTTTTTAAATAAGACATAATCAAGAAAGTCCCATCTCACCATGTCATAGGCCTTTTCGAAGTCCGTCTTGAACACGAAGCCTGCCTTTTTCAAATACCTATAGTCTTCAACTGCCTCGTTAGCAATTAAAATTGCATTGGAGATCTGGCAGCCCTTGACGAAGGCCATTTGAGTATCAGCCACTATGTGATGGAGGACCAACTGCACTCTTGAAGCCAAAAATTTTGCAGTAATTTTATAAAGGCTTGTTGTGAGGCTAATTGGTCGAAAGTCCTTTGCCATTTTAGAATTGACTTTCTTGGGAATTAATGCAATATATGTTTCATTGACCGATTTGTTGATAATCCCCTTGGCGAAAAATTCATCCATAACCAATTTCAGGTCCCCTTTCAAGACATCCCAAAACTCTTGATAAAAGAATAAGGTGAAGCCATCCAGGCCTGGGGCTTTGTCACCCTCATAATTAAACACTACCTCACGAATTTCCTCCATCTCGAAGGGCCTCTCCAGCCAATTGCTATTCTCAACAGATAAAGCTTTCCAATTAATGCCAAGAATCCCCCACAAACCCCTATCATCTGTTCACCTTATAGAAAGAGAATTGCACTAGTATTGAAACATTCAATAGGAGAATTAGGAAAACAATTAACTCTCCCTCCTTTCAACCCAAGCCAATTTTGGTCTTCATCTTATATGGCCAAACCATCTCAATTCCACGTTCCATACATACTTCTTCTACCTTGAGCTCTCGAGAAAAATTTCATTCTCGAACCTCTCTTTAACACAATCATCTTTTTCACATTCATTTTATATACGCATAGTTTCTTAATTACTAACTCTACTTGTCCTAATAATATTTGCATATCTTTAAATACAGTCAATCCCAAGCCTAGATAAAGGGATTGTGTTAGGTAGTTGACAGTCAATGTAAAACTTTATCAAATCAACTATGATATGAATTTACTAAATTATACTATGCAATTGGCTTGGACATCCCTATTAAATTTAAGAATTGACTTAGCCCTTAATCAAGCAGGGAAGAAGAAGCGAATTCACATAGCCAAGCCCATGTAGTTGGAAAAAGGCTTAGTTGAGCTAAGTTGAGTTGAGTCTAATTTCTTATTGTTAATAATTTTGCTCCATACCATATGGATATTGCATCTCTTTGTTATCAACTCCAACAACTCCATCATTTATACCAATGCTATCAAGGCCATGCCTAGCTTGAGGCAGACAATGGAACTCTTTGATTATTTTTAAATTTTTAAAAGGGTCGTAAGGTTATTTATGTGATTATATAGCCTCAACACCTACAAAATTTTCAATTCTAGTGTTTTACTTAAATTTCATACACAAATGTTTTTTTCTTTTTTCTAATTTTGATTTCTGTTTTATTATTGTTATATTGCTACAAATATTTTTCTATTATCATAAGTATTACATCAAATATAACTCTATAAATCGTTCTACTTTCAATATATGTCAACTTGTCTTATTTTTTATTTTTTTATTTTAATTTGTGAACACAAGATTGAAGAGTGTAAAATATAGTTAAGTTTTTTTATTTTTACACAAGATACTTCTATCCTATGGAGCAATATGTAATTATATTTACATATATAAAGTTTGTATGTGAAAAAATAATTATTTATTTACTTAGGGAGTTATAAATAAATATTATTTGCAATGCCTAAACACCGTCTTGCCTAGATGGGGTCAACCACCTAGACATCGCCTTGACGACACTTATTTAAACTCATAATATTACTAACTTACATCTTATATATCCTAGTATTAGTCTGGTATTAGTTTGGCTTATCCTTAAAAGTCACTTCGTAAAGCATATCTCTAAACCTTACTTTTGCACGTATCCACCCTCTTGTGTCATCAATTTCAACAAATAGAATCCCCAATGGCACCCATGGTTGTTAGGATCTGAATCCGAATCCGGATCGGTAGGATTGTACGATCCTACAATCCCACAACTATGGGCCAATCCGGATCCCTCATTGGATCGGGATTAGATGGGATCGTGGTATGATCGTGATCCAACGCGTAGGATCGGTGGGATCGCGATCCAACTTCGATCCTGTATTGTTTTTTATAAAATTGGCGCATTCTCTGTCTACCTTCGTGACATTCTTCTTTTGCACGTATCCACCCTCTTGGGTCATCAATTTCAACAAATAGAATCCCCAATGGCACCCATGGTTGTTTGGATCCGAATCCGAATCTGGATCGGTAGGATTGAACGATCCTACGATCCCACACCTATGGGCCGATCCGAATCCCTCATTGGATCGGGATTAGATGGGATCGTGGTAGGATCGTGATCCAACGCGTAGGATCGGTGGGATCGCGATCCAACTTCGATCCTGTATTTTTTTTTTTATAAAATTGGCGCATTCTCTACCAGTCTACCTACGTGACATTCTTCTTTTTCTTCTTCATCTACCGTTCTTCTTCTGACTTCCTTCTTCCTTTTCTCTCTCTCTCTCTCTCTTATATATATATATATATATATATATAAATTACGTAGGTTTTAAAATAAAAAGTAGATTTAAAAAAAAAAACTTTATATTGTTTTTTTTAATAAATGTGGTTGTTTAATGGTTGTAAATTTATACTTGTTACATTGTAATTTTATTATTGCTTTTGTAGGAGAATTATAATTGTAAGTTTGTAACTTGTAAGTTGGCTAGGGCTTTACCTATTGAGCTACACTTCCAAAAAATTTGGCTTAATTTGTCTTTATATGTGTTATTTCAATATTTTTTGGGTACCTTTATACACATAACATTTATATTTTTCGGTTGGTAAGATCTCACAATTCACGATCCAATTCTACGATCCGATCCTTTAGGCCCCCTACTGATCCGAGGTAGGATCCTGATCCTGACAACCTTGATGGCATCCCACTTGTGTATGCCCGGCCAACTTAACTAAAACTAGTTAACTAATCATGAAATGACATTTTGTAAACAGAGTTTTAGAAATAACATAACATAAATGTTAACATATGTTAGCCAATTTTAACCAACATTGACATTAGATTCAAAGGATGAAGAAAATGTTTTGACAAAAGATCATCATTAATAGTTTTCCGTTGATAGATAGAAATAAACAATTGCAAATCAATGTCAAACCGAACTTTTGTAAAACATAGGATTCAATTCCAGCATACCTGCTTACGATAATTACGACCTCTGCAATTCCTGTAATACATCAATAATATGCACTTCAAAACCATTGTTGCTTGCCGCACCATTGTATCTGAAAGTATCACAATTCCATTAAAATAACTTTCAATAAATTAATACAAGTATCACATGTCTAAATGCATAAAACGGATAAGAAAAATTCAAATTACACCTAGAAACCAGTGTTGTATCAGAAAGGCCCTCAACTAGACAATGTCGGCTCAAATAGACAATGTCGGCTCAAATAGGCAATTCTCTACACATAGAGTGGGACTTCTCTTTAAAAATTTAAACACTTCATGATAATTTGTGAAAACAGTTAAAAGAAGTGGAAAAAAGTTATATTGAACTTTTCTTTTTTAACTCTTTATTTTTATACAAACCTAGAAACATTTATTTATTAAACAAACAACACCAACAGAAAAAGGATACTCCTTTGGAGTTTGGTTGAGGGGATAGAATCCCATTTTGGACAGCCTTTGATTTTTGTATTGGACGAAGGTCCTATTGTTTTTTATGTTGTACATACTTCACCTTACACGATTAATACAATACTTTTTCTGTTTCTTGTCCAAAAAAAAAAAGAAACATTTATTTATCTTCAAAAATCAACATATTTTCTTCTAAAATAAATTCATTACTTGACCTAAAAGAGATTTTTTGTAATCTTTGTTCAATTATCCAAGTAATGCGAAAATATTCATTTGTCGATAATAGAAGTTTAAAATGTTCATTGAACTAATATCGCTTTTCCGAATCACTTGTTAGATATTAATGCCAAACAACATTAAATAGCTCCTACGTAAACACTTTTTCTATAATTACTTATTTATAAGCTACAAGCAATTGGTCTACCAAACAAACCCATAATTGAAATGTGGATGCTAGTAGGGATAACAAGTCAATGGAGGGCAGAAAAAAAAAGGGAAGGTCATTACAACAAAAGACACGCAATGCACTGTTAATATATAAATAACAAAATAACAAGTTATATGATACAAGTTAAAGACACTAAAATGACTGGACAAATGTTAGGGACTATTCAAATAGAGATAAAGAAAATAGGGTGCATGTAGCCAACACTAACTTAATAAGATTGAATTGTTTTTTGTGCGGATCATTACTATTTACCAATGATGTAAATTTGAATGAAAAAATAACCAGTAACCATATGAGGAAATAGGCTAAGCATATACGGGGAAAAGCTATGTTCACAGGGAAAAAAAAAAAAAAGGAAAACCTACTCGACATCTAGACATTGCAAATATAAAAAGATGCACCACTTGAGAAAATATTTCACATTTCAATTATCTAAAGCTTACACTCAAAGAATGGAAGAAGACATGGAATGAAAGTTTATAATAGTTTTCACAAGCTTAATAATAACTTTGGTTGAAGATATTTAGAGGAACAGATCCACGCGCATAATATAATAAGGCAAAAACACAAGATTTACGCAGCACGGAAGCTTTAATAAAACCCAAAATGCAGATAGCTGTATCTCCCATTAACATTCCTGAAATATTAATGGGGACTTGATCTGTTATAAAAGCAACTACTTTTAGTAACACCACTATTTGTGCCAAAATAATGTAACATATCCACATTGAAAATAAATCTTCAGGGATAATATAACTAGAAGGATAATTCGATCCATCATACCATTCACCATGATGATGAAGATCGCGTGCCAGAAAGGTGGTATAGCTTTTGGTGGAAGCATAACCAATGGGAACAGAATATCATCGTTTCTATACCACCAGTAAACTCCAACAACATGAAGCATGAAAACTATACAGATGCCAATGAGAACAGACATTTTCCTCTCGCCCTGCAACAGTCAAATATAACAGGAAACCAGAATGTAATGAAATTTACAAACAAATGACCAAAACAGAACAAAAATGCAAATATTAGTCATAATGAAATTTGGAAACATGATAGGTCCATATTTTCACCTTTAGAGCAGTCTGCTTTCTTAAGATATCATTTGACTTGAACATCACAGCAGCAATCCAAATTGTGACAAAGAAACCTGCAAGTCATGACATTCCCAAAAAAAAGGAAGATGATTTGGAAAAATAAGCAAGGGCCAAGAAAAAAGAAAGAAAGAAATAAAGAAAAGAGTGTCATCTTGGAATTCTTTAAGTATTCTTAATTGCATTAATTGTTACACAAAGTCATGTTTGTTTAATAAGTTATAAAAGTTTATCAATCCTATGAAATGAGTGCAAATTAATAAAAAACCAATATATATTATTGTACGTCACTAATAGTGAGAGTCTTGGTTCCAAAAAGTAGAATATGCAATGCTTATTTGTCTGGGGAATACATGTGACATCTAATGCTTATTCATCCAGAAAATAAATGTCTAATGCTTAGGCTGTGTCTGGTTTCCAACCAAAAACAATTTTCAGTTTTCAAATAATAGAAAATAGAAAATAGTAGGAGAAACATGTTTGGGAGTGGTATTTGAAAAGTGCTTTTCTAATTTTTCCTTACAAAAAGTTGAAACTTATTTCCTGATTTTACTTTTTGGGTGCTCTGACAATAGGAAAATTGTTTTAGGGTACCCAACCAAACACAGCCTTACTCATCCAGAAAATAAGTGTCTAATGGTTATTCATCCGGAAAATAACTGAATAATGCTTATTCTTCCCAAAAATAAAAGTCTAGTGCTTATACATCTAGAAGAAAATGTTAAAGAGGGTGTGAGGGCAGATGTATGCTAATATTTTCTTGACAAAGACGGCGTCTGGGACCCTCTCTATCAGATTGGGTATTAGACTGGGGTAGTTGCTTGCATCAATTATAATGGTTGGTGGACGAAGTCAAGGTGTTAGTGTACAAAGGGAGTTTTGTGTTTTGCTCTTCTTTTGCTAGGGGTGCACTTCTGGTGCCTCTTGGCCGTTGTAGGTGTTCTTGACATTTTAATAAAATTACCATTTGTTCCTGCTCAAAAAAAAAAAAAAAAGTTCTTGACAAAGACAAATATTTTAACAAGTATATCATACTAACAAAATTTAATTAATTCCAAAACTTGCAAATTCAGAAATCCTTGTCCAAATTAATGCATGGATACCTCGTAACAATTGAGCTTCCATGTCATCTTTAAATAGGCCATGAATATAAAAATCATTTTTTTTTCTTTGAGCTATTTTAGTTACATCACCATTTCGGCCATTTGAATCAGGTGGAAGGAACAAGCAAAAAGGTTAAAAAGTCAAAACCATAACCATTTGAACCAGGATATTGGCCTGGTTTTCCCGTCTATTTTTAACAATAATGCTTTACTAGCCTTGTAGAAAAGAGAAGTTAAAATTATATGTTGTTGATTGATGAAACTAGATCTAGAGTAAATGCTAAGCTAGAGATTTGGAGAGAGGCTATACAATCTGAAGGGGTTCAAGATTAGTAGGACTAATACTATTCATATCAAATGTAATTTTAGTGAAATTAGAAACATAGATGAAGAGGCAATGAAGATTGAAAGCAAAAAGATACCAAGAAGTGAAAATCTTCGATATTTGGGATCCATTATTCATCAAGAAGAAGAATTGGAAGAGAATGCGAACCATAGAGTTAAAGCAAGATGGGTGAGTAGGGCACTAATTTTGAAGTATTATCTAAACAACGCATCCCATTGAAGTTGAAAGAAAATTTTATAAAACCGTGATTAGGCGAGCTATACTCTATGGAATGAAATGTTGGACAATAAAGAAAATGAAGTGTGAACAAACTTAGTGCGATGAAAATGCATATGTTAAGATGGATACGTAGTAAAACATTAAAAGATAATATCAAAAATGAACATATTTGAGAAATGATAGGAATAGCTCCAATTGAAGATAAAATGAGTGTTTCTAGTCCAAAAAATAAAAAAAAGGATTAAATGAGAAAAAATCGATTAAAGTGATTTTGACACAAACAACAAAGACCATTGGATTCGTCAGTTAGCAAAAGCAAACTATTGACAATTCACAATAATGATAAAAAGGTTTAGTTGAGTTGGGTTATTTTACTTGACTTTTACAGTTTTACCAAACTATTTCGGTACCATCATTTCTAAGACATTTGATATAAAGTTCTCTAAACGTGTTAATAATACTCCCAAATCATTCAGATCAATGATTCGTTATTGCCTGAGCTCTAATTGGCATTTGGGCAAAAAGCTCATAGTTTAATGCCAAATATTGATAAAGCACAGTCCATAAATGATAATCATGATTCTATCAGACTGGTTTTTGGAATTCCTTGGCCACTTTGAACAGGCAATCTCCCTCCCCAAAAGGCCATGAATACGCTCTTCTTGGTTGAGATTTTTTTGCCATGGTAGTCCAATTATTCCTTGAGGTTGATAGGGAACTATTTCTGCAATTTTCATCTAGCATTTCTCCATGAATCAAGATAATTGAGTGTGTGTAGCAAGAGAAGAGAGAAAAGAGAATGCATTTATGTGTGTAAATATCAGAATGAAAGATCTTAGTAAGATAAATTATTGGTAACACTTTTGATGTTTAGCATAGTAAAGCAACATAGGATTTTTCTTTACATTTTGATCAATTTCCTCCAGACTTAATGTATCGATGGTCAAAAGAGTGACAAGCAGAAATGAATACCTTGTAAATGCTGGCGGATGAAAACAACCAGCAGAAGCAAAGAAAACGGAAGGACCTGCTCAATCCACCGAGCAACCTGCTGGATGTCATATCTCTGGTAAGAAGAGTCCCTGTTATTACCTCCCACACCATTCCCAGCCTCCCCATCTGCACTTCCTTGCCCAGAATTAACAGCTGAAATTGAAGATGGCGATGACAGGGCCACGCCCTCGCCAGTCCCACCAGCGTTCCCTGCATCTCCCTGATGATCAGATGCCACCGTGGCTGGCCCGGGGATCTGCTCCGTGGAGACGCCGCCGCCCTCGCCAGTGTTGCTTTCTCTTACCTGACCAGCTTGGGACGGAGGAAGACCAGCTCCCAATCTCACGTGCTCTTGTTCTCCAGCACCAATAATCCGAATTGAGACCTCGCCGCCATTGCCGCTGCCCACAGCAGAATCATCCAACCGATTCTGAATGTGGTCCCGGAAGCCAGTTGTCGTCATGCTTCCATTCATCAAAGCGTCCGTTTCCTGATGGTTTGACCTGGTACGCAAAATTCCTGAATACTCTAACAGAGTGGATATAGGAGCCCGGACGAAATTTGCAGCAGTGAACTGCATTCCGTATCTTCTAGAGTCACTACTACTGCCTGAAGGATTCCTATAGTCGGAACCGCTACCGGAGGTTTCCATTTTGGCGAAACCCTAATTAAAACCTCGGATGTCTGATGAACCACAATAATTAATTGAATGAATATCGCTTAAATCAAAGAACCTCAAGATCGACACATCCACAATCAGAGAAAGTGCTCGAAGCAAACCGATAACGAAAAAAGAATCGGTGCATTAAAAGGATTACCAGAGAAGATAAATAAGAAATCGTACCCTGGAAAGAATAGCTCCCTACGAGCAATCTTTGAAATCAAGCGAGAAGATTCATTTATCAGACGAAGATGGAGGTGGTTTCCATCAATTCTATGACGGAAATCGAAGAAAACTGATTCGAAGAAGAAATCGGAGGCCGCAATAATTGGACGAGGACAACGTGTGATTTTCCCTAAAATGACGAACTTGCTCGTTCTACTTAACAATCTTTCCCCAAAGACGCAAAAGATTTAGGGATTCAATATTAACAGATTTGGTTTGGTGCGATTGCTGCAGCGATTCTCCGTCTCCTCCATCTCCCGCTGCAATTGTTGAAGAAACGCTTCGCTTTCTGCGGTGCCCGATGACCTATTCCTGTTTCTCGCCCCCCTTCCCTGGTGAGAGATAGAGAGAGAGAGAAAAAAAAATAACAAAATGAAGCAAATAAAGTCAATATGGACCGAATAGGAAGCCAAAGAAAAATAATAATAATGAGATAGATGCATTCACTGCATCTCCTCCTGTTTCTATATGTGCCTAATAAAGTCCAACGAACTATAATTTATATTCTATCATATAATAATTACTATAGATATAATCAATTTTTATATTTAGCGATTATAATTTCATATCAAACAAAATTGATTACTGATTTTGGTAGTTCATAAGTATAACGCTTGTGCCATACAGAAATCATGAAAAATAACAACAATTTATTTCAGTTAAAAAAATCAAACTATAGGAATACAATGGCCAAACACATAATTATATTTTTGTTTAATTAATTTAGGCCGTCTGAAATTGGCAAATTGCGTTTACTTGCTTTTCTTTTGAGGGAATTGCGCTATTTACTAGAATCGCCCAATGGACGATCGCTGGCAAGTTCAAAACTAATGAACTTGAAAGTTTAGAAAATAATAAAACGACATTTTTAATATATATTTATATAAATATTTTTTATTAATTCAACGTAGGATTACATTATGCAGATCAAGATATTGTGAGTAAAAAAATATAATTTAATCCGTCTTTATTAGGAGATGTCGTGCACTCGCACATAATTCAAGACAATTTAAAGACATATTAAAGATATTAAATGTCAAGGTAGCACTGCTCTAATGTTTATAATGTAAGTTAAATCACAATCTAAAAATATTAATTAATGGGATTATATATATAATTAAACACTATTTTTTTTTTGTGTTGGCCAAATAATTACAAAATATAGTTATATTTACTTTTTGAGCACGTGTCTACAATTCACGCTTGAAAGTATTCTCAATTTTTACACACTATAAACTAATTCATAGTTGTAAGTTTTTTAATGTTTTTTGTCCCTCGGAGTGATATTTTAACTACATAAAAGACAACTACGTATGTGATTACATTTTCATGCTCGTTGAGTTGAATTAGTAATATCAAAACGTACATGTAGCGGGCAGAAAAGGATGTGACGATGACAGCCAATGCTCTTCTTGTTCTCCTTCGAGAAGAGGTGGGCCAGGGGAAGGAAAATTTATTCAGTTAAGTGGAGGGTTAATGATCCTCCCCCGTTTATTAGTAGCAGTGATTGAATTGAACAACGCTTTAAATGATATTGTGTTTGCTAATATGTATATATTAGTAAACGATGGATGGAGTGGGTGTTAGTGTTTGTCACCATTAGACTTTAAAAGTAATAAACATCGGAAGAAACGGCAGGAGTTGCCCGTGAACCCCACTTTTTTTTTGTTTCCAAAATGTTCTTGTTTGTGGCTGAAAAAGATTCTCCGATACACAATAACATTAACGTGGGAGCACACATGTAATAATACTCAATCATTTGAACAGAGAAGTATAGTGGATAGCCCCCCACTATACTAATTGTTAGGATTCCTAACACGTACCTTCAATTAATTAATTTTTTCTTAAGAATTAATTTATAAAAGTGCAGATGGGAGATTGAGTGGGATACATGCCGTAATCAACAAATTATGATTAAACAGTATAAGCAAAAGCTAATTAATTAGACTTCGGACTATATATTAATTTATATATACAATAAGAAATGATATATGTAGTGTTGTTACAGTTTGCACTGTGTTAAATGATATAAAAAGCTGTATATATTGTTACGTGCGTAAAAAAAAAAGAAAAAAGAAAAAAGAGAGAGTGGGATCCCACTTACAGTCTCTCTCAACCTCCCTTTCATTTTCATACAGCCAAACAGCATAATCCCTCCAAATGACCCTTCCATTATCTTTTTTTTCGTCAGTTAACACGCAAATATTTACATCCACACTCATGCACTGATACAAATTTAATTTATAAGTGGTCTTCAGATTTCACAGTACAACTGGTGGTCCCTTTTTCCTCATAATTTATTAATTACCATACGCTCTCATTCACATGGACGAATGACCTCGTGAGGCCAAGGCCACGGGTTTGCAAAATATTCCCACTAAAAATTAATTAAAAAAAAGGAGGAATTGAAGGTAGGAATGTGTGTGAATCTGTTGTCTGCATTGCCCACTTAAATTAAAGTGCTACTTGTCTTCTTTTTTTTCTGAAAAAAATCTAAATCATTATTGTATGGAGCAGCAGAAGAAGGGTAAGGGCCTAAGGGGACAATGACAATTGAGGGCACGGTAACAAAATAAAGGCGTCATGGATCATCCAACGACTGAAATTGAATAAATAATATAAATAGTTTATATATTGTTTTGGAAAAATAATAATAAAAAAGTAAGCAGAGAATGACGAGTGAGAGTGGTGGCTCTCCTCCATTTTCATATACATTAATTCATCACTCCTTCCATTTCCTTTCATTTAATTACACTCTAAGCTTAATATTCAGTTGATTTAATTTAACAATAACAACAAGACGTTCCATCGTAAATCTATTTAATCAATTGAAATGAATTGGTACACGCGTCAGAAAATAAAAAGGCAGCGAAGTAGTGGGCGGGAGATTTGATGAAACGGACGTAAAGCTAGCAACAGCTCCTTCCCACTAAAAAAACAACAAGGAGGCCAAAAAAACAAAAAAAAAAGGCTATTATAAACAAATTAAGAAATTTAATAAATTAGTATATATTTTGGTAATGAATGTAATAGTAATATACTAATTAATAGTGGTGGTGAATGAAGGCCCTAAATGACAGGCTGGCAGAGGGGCAAGAATTGGAATTGGGTTTGGGGTATTGGCATTTTGGTTGCGCTTGTCTATCTCAGTCTCATCAGCTGCATGGAAAAGATAAGGGTATTATTGTCCATCCACAGCAAGTACTTTCACACTTTTGAGTTGTGTAGTAGTAGTGTATGGCATGGTCACTGAAGGTGCTGTGAGGGGCAATGGCCCATGGATGGCTGTCGTGTGGGGTGTGGTTTAAGTAACACTGTACTGTATGCTTGTCTGTAAATTTTTTTAATTTTTTTTGGGATGAATTTTTGAAGAGTCCATTGTATTTTAGGGTTTTCCATCTTTCTATTTTTATTTTTGCTTCTTCTTTTCTCTCTCTCTCTCGCTGTCTTTGTTTCTCAATAGAATGTAATGATGGGTTTGCTTCTTATCTTGTGTGGTAGAGTAGAAAGAATGTTTTGGTGGACTGGAAGAATTAGATTACAATGGAGTTTCGTTCGGCCGGTCTCCTCTTCCATCACTGCCCGTGCTTGATTTTCGGTTGAAAATTATTGTATAATAATACAAGAAAAAGGCGAAATTGTAGATCGATGTGTTGCTCCACCATCTGCATCTGGTACGAATGGTACGAATGAACTAGGGTTTCGTCTACTTTTCTCCAAAATGCACTTGTCTTTTCAAGGTTTTTGCTACTCTTGTTTCCAATCCAGCCTCCTTCTGTTTCATGCATTTTGTTCAATCAGTAAAGCGTCTCCGATACTGATCAAATCTTTGCCGTCGCTTCTGCTGTAAATGCGATTCTTTCGCAACTGTTTCAAGATTTCTGCATGTTCTGCTGTCTTCTTTCCTGAATTCCGCTCAACAAATCCTCACATTTCGCGTGCACCATCCATTTCCCTCACTGGATTTTCCGATGCATTGCTGAGATCTATGCTAGGTTACTTTCTGCAAACAACCAAGAATCATACCATATCTTTGCAATCTTGAACATTGTCAAAGGTCCAGTTTTGGAGCATCAGGTATTTTGTTCGAATTGCAGCTACCTACTATTTTAGAATTAAGGCTTCTTTCACGCTTTTGTTAAATGATGTCGAAAATCGATTAGGGTAATCTGGATGTCATTCGGAAAAAAAGAAGCTACCCCCCTCCTTCTCCCGGCTCCTTTTTTTTTAGCACAATTTACTTGGGTTCTGTGTGGATTTGATTTCGTTTCGCCGATGTTTGTGGGATTCTTTGGGTTCGTCTACTGATCAAATACTGGAAAGTTTCACCGACTTCTCTCTATCGTGCTTGTTCACTCTAAAATTCTCTCTTTGAAAGGGCTTTAAAGTTGAAAAGAAAAGAAAAATAAAGGTATTCACGCCAGGATTGCAACGGTTGAAAGCTTCAGACCTGCTTTACACAGCACCCGTTGTGTTACTTTTCTGATATCTGATCTTGTGTCTCAAGTCTCAAGTCTCTACGAGTGTTTAGTTTGTTGGAAAAGCTTCTTTACTGGAAAATTTCTCCGTCATTCAATTCTGGATTTGTTAGCAGTGTTGTTCTTTTCGTGGGGTATTCTTTTGTTTCATTACGAGTGTCTGCCTATTGGGAGGTTATCTGGAATTCTGTGGTTGTTGTTCTGCATTGGTTGGTTATCTGGAGTTTTGTGGTTATTCTGCATTGGTTCAATCAGTATTTCAAGGCATCGATGGGGCTACTTCGAGGCCTCCCGATGCTTCTCCCATTGTTTTGGCTGTTGTGGTGGTCGGCTGAGCTCAGAGCTCAATCACCTGGTCCTTCCAGAAGCTCAGCGCGCTCACTGGACGCGCTTCTGCAGGACTACGCGTACAGGGCTATTGTTCGCCAACGCCCACGCACAGGTATTACTTATGTTGGGGAGCCCCCTTCCAATTTAACTGGGGTTAAGATTTCAGCAATGAGGCTTAGGAGTGGGAGCTTGAGAAGAAAAGGAGTTAAAAGCTACATGGAGTTTGAGATCCCAGTGGGAGTTGTTGAGCAACCTTATGTTGAGAGGATGGTTCTGGTTTACCAGAACCTGGGCAACTGGTCTTTGGTATACTACCCATTGCCTGGTTTCAGGTATCTGGCACCAGTTTTGGGTCTGCTTGCTTATGATGCTTACAATTTGTTAGCCAAAAACTTACCTGAATTGGATATAAAGGCATCAGATAAGCCTATACTGATAAAGTTTCCTGATGTGAAATTGGAGCCATTTGGTTCAACTGCAAAATGTGTTAGGTTTGATTTGCACGGGTTGCCGGAGCTCAGCAATGTCATGTCGGACAATGTCTGTTCAACATTCCAACATGGGCATTTCTCTATTGTAGTGGAGTCTACTGCACCATCTCCAGAGCCGGTGCCCCCCTCACCCACAGGTGGGCCAGGAGGGGGTGGTGAGGAAGACAAGTCTAAGGTGTGGAAGATTGTGGGATCGGTGCTTGGTGGCTTTGTGGTGTTGGTTCTTTTAGGTTTCTTTATATTTTGGATACAGAGATATAAGCACCAGAAGCGAATGCAGCAGATGGAGAAGGCAGCAGAGATGGGAGAATCCCTGCAGATGACCTCAATTGGGAATACCAGGGCACCAGTTGCAATGGGGACTAGGACTCAACCGGTCCTGGAGAATGAATATGTGCCCTAGATTTATTTTCATCACTTGTACAACCCATCTCCTACCATTCATTTTTCTGACATTGAGTTCAATTCATCTTTCAATTTAACATATTCTTCACATTTGTCTATGTTTCTTGGATCTTATGCCTTTCTGTGCGGCATTACTCATTAAACTAAGAATGATATGTGCCTACTGCTAAGGATTGATTGGTTAATAATGCAGTGATCAGATTACTCATGGTAGGATTTGTTCTGTGGAGATTCTGTTGGCTGGCCCGAAGTTAATCTTCCTTTCGACAGAGATTACTTTGCTATAGGAGAGGGGAGGGGACCTTGGACCAGCTTTACTTTTGCCAATTTGTGATCCTCATTTGGTACAGCTTCTGTTTCTATCTTACAGTTAGTTAAGAAGTGATTGGACCTGCTATTCATTTTTATTTGGTGGTTTGTTTGGTGCAGCTATATTGCAAACGAAGTGATTGTCAATGAAGTGTTTACAAAGAAGTGATAATTTTAGCTCAAGTGAATATCTTGCCCCTCACAAATAAAAGCTATGTGTGATCTCTTAATGTTTGTCTATGTTTTTCCCAGTTGTTATTGAAAATGTTAAAAAGAGAAGGGCATTAATTTATTGAAGGAGAAGAAGAGAGAATAAAGAGTAGAATTGTGAAAAAAAAAAAAAAAAAAAGCTGAAGAAGACAACTTAAAGTGAACGCTTCTGGCCACCGACAAAGACAAAGATTGTTGCGGGAGGAAGGAGATGGCAATAGGAATTCATTAGAATCTTCAACCGTGATTATTGTAATGATACTTGCTGGTTTGCAGTGCGGAGAATGGCTTGTCTCGGTAGGAAACGAGGGATTTTTTTTTTGAGAAAATGTGTATCTTCCAATGAAATAATGAATTTGCCCTGCTTACGCTTGTCTTATTATTTTTTTTTTTTGGAAGAGAAATGAGTACGGCGAACCCATAACAGTCAGACACATTATCCATTTAAGCTGTAGGAGATTTTTTGCCTAACACCACATCAGAGCCTTGACGCTTATGCTTATATACGCTATCGCATAAATCCTTCACCCAAGTTTCGAATGTGTGACCCGTGGAATATGCGAGTTGCTGCTACCACCTGCCAACAACTGCAAAAACAGTGTTTTTTTTTGGCTTCTTCAAAGCTGAAGCTTGGACCGCTGACTTAGATGGGTCTTGCTTTTCTGCTTAAAAAAACCGGCAAAGCGCTGTTTTCCCCGCGCAAACGAACAGACCCCACGATGCATAAATCCTCATTAAATAATGCTATAGAGCGATACCGAAGGATTTATGAATTTATTTTATTTCATTTCTAAAATTTTTTATAGGTCAGTGGTAAGATATGAACTCGTGACCACGATGCTCGAGTGCTAATGCACCAAACGATATGAAGCTGCAACACATTCCTCTTCGCTCCCCTGTTACTGACTTTACAAAACGTTAAAAATGCTTATAGGTGTAACCGTGCGTCATTAATTATCTACTTTAAAATGGAAACAAAATACGCAACCCCTTGGCCTTGCCTCCTCCATTCAAAGACAAATTTTCTGAAAGGTAAAATAGAATCCTGGGCCTATTGCATCCAAAAACAATAACTATAATACAATCAAAAACAACATTTTGAAATGTTACTTTGGGAAAATAGACTTTCTCAAAAACAATAATAAAATATTCCGTATCCTTTCGTTATTGGGAGTGCTGGAGTGGCCTTTTACTTAGAAATGACGTCAGACTTCCTTTGTTTGTTATTACATGGATAATAATTCTTGATCATTCAGCCAATTGTATAATGAATACAGTAAAAAGAAATGTAAAGAAAGAAAGAAAATGACGAGTGATTTCTTCCCCTAAATTGGTTTTTGACATAATAGCTGGTGTAAATCACATTCGCAGTGACAAAAGATGCATGTAGAATAAAAACAAACGTAAAATGCCATGATTTAGAAAATCAAAAGTTGCGGTGGCAACAAGGCAAAATGCCCATTAAGTCATATGAAAGCTGAATGCGCATAAAAACCCTGAAACTCCCAAAACGAATTAAGAACAGCGACATACTTGGTGAATTATAGTCATATTAAAATTCACACAAGCACTAATTAACTAAAAATGGATAGTCTGTGGTCACGCGGAAGAACATCACGACTGAGCCTGGCACATCTTGAGAGAGCTTTTATTCACTTCTAGGTAAGCCCATTGCAAAACACATGCCTGTATCATGCCAGAATGAAAATCTAGGTTAGTAACTTTTCACAAATTGCTATGCAAGAATTCAGACAAAAGAATTATGAGAATACAGACAGTAAATCAGAAGCTGATGGATCTCTCCAACAGATTTATTGTAGAGTGCCAAGGAATGAAAGATCAAGAAGAACTAAATCAACACCAGCATCCATCTTGTTGTGTTGGGCATAGTAGGTATATTCTTGTCATACAAGTGATTCTAGGACACCAGAAATCAGCAATGGCATGCAGGCTGATTGTAGGATCAATGTCACTACCTCGAAAGGAAAAAGGAGGAAGAAAACATGGAACTAACTTTACGCGATTACAATGAATCCTTATATAGAAGAATAATGATGCATGTGTCAATAATACATTGGCTGAATTAAGTATACACTTGTCCTTATGAGATTGGATAATCTGGATCTGAGTTTGCAATTGACTCGGAAGCTTCTCTTGTTAGGTTGGGATTCACAATTGTTACAGCACATGGGCTTGGTGGTCCTGTATCTCCAACACCTAGTTTCTAAACTGGAAAGATATTTGCATTCAGCTGCTACATTTACTTGATTGTCCACTCATTCTTTTAAATGGAAGCATGCTATTTAACATGCAAAACACTCAGAAATGGTAGTCTGAACTATAAATGTCCCAAGAGCATTTTTGTAAGTCTCTTAATGGGATAGAATTCAATTAGCTGTTTGGAGGGAAACTTCACCATTCCACAAGAAACATTCTACAAACATGGATGCAAAAGTTTTTTTTAATGGGATCCTTTTTACAAGATCAAGGAAAAAACTCCATTGCAACACTGAATTAAATTGGATGTTGATGCAACATGAAGCAAGGCATATGGAAAATGCTTCATTGGACAAGCAACACTCATCCGGATCAATGATACGCCATGCACAAGAAAATGAACAAAGATTGGAACTTCAAAAGTCAGCATGTGTAAGTTGCATAAAGCCTAAATGCCAACAGTAAACTGTCAAGTCTTTTACACTTTCAGAGCAAATATGTGGTCATGAATGACATTTACACTTTCAAAGCAAATATGCGGCCATGAACATAGATTTCAAAAAAAGTACATCAAAAACAGATGTGGGACAATGTCTATGGAGGTTCTAAAGTTTATTTTTAATTTCTTTTATTTTTTTAGTCAAGTTCATATTTTTTGAGAAGTTTTTATTTTGGTATTTTAGAGGCAATTCTGTATGGTTTTTAAAATTTGTTTTTATTATTCAATGTATAGTGTTTACATAGAGTTTTAGCATCATTAAGAAGTTGTCATTATGTTATAGAAAAAGCTAATAAACTGAACAGCTAATGCCTCACTAACTTTCTAAGAAACAACATACAAAGTTTTTTCAAGAATCTAATCTCAAAAGTTTGTGCGACGTGTACGCCAATTGTTATGAAAGATACTTACAAAATGCAATAGTGTTCATCATCAAAGGACTTTAATTTAGGTAAACAATTTGAGTGTTTCACTATTAACCGGAGTAGCATTCAAAACATGCATTGGTATTTCACCAAACTTGACTTGAGAAAGCTCCTATAAAAAGACGTACCCAATACACAAGGCACTTGCCAATGCAAGGTCCAGGCAAGAACCAATATATGCAGCCTCACCTTTCCATTGAAGAGGCACTCTCAAGATTTGAATCCATGACAGCGGAAACAACCTCAACCATTGCGCCAAGGCACAGACCCGTGATTCAAGAAAGCTTATAACAAGGTAAGTTACACATTTAGTGATTATATACATGATGGGTTTTGATAGCAATTTAAGAAAGGGTAGATGGATCATAACATGTTTATAATAACAAATCCTAAGTCAACATTCAAAAACCACAAAGGGACTTAATACACATCCACTCTTTATTTTATTTTGGCTATCCAAAGATCAAGAGCTCAAGAATCTTTTTTTAGCAAAGACGTCCCAAAATTTGAAAAATTGGTAGGAGGTCCAGAACTTTTCAAACTACTAACCATCAACATCAAAGTACAAAAAGACTATATTACAAATTTACACCATTTTATTTATTTTTTTTCAAAAAGCATTGAGCACAATCAAAACTGCAAGTGAAGAACTGATTAGTGATTAGCAATTTCTAACTCATCACTTGGGATTGGCAATTTCTCAAGAAAACCACAAATTTTAGTGTTTGATAGCAAAGAAAGTTGAGAATTTTTTTTTCTTAATCTCCCTTTTTCTTACAATAATTTTCTCAGGTAAGGGGTGGTTAAAAAAATATTTTCTCATAAGAAAACCTCACCTAAAAAATATCTCCTACAAATTTTCTCAAGATTCTCATGTCCAGTCAAAAAACTGTGAGAAGATTTTTTTGAGCAACTTTTCGCGAGAGAATTTTCTCAAGAAAACTCTATTTTCTCATGAAAAGATTTTCTCATTGGTCAAACACACCTTTAGTATATCTATTTTTAGATAAAATTAACTCAACTAATTTTTTTTTTCAACTACATGAATCCACTTCTTTCATTCCACTCGATCAAGGGCTAAGTCAACATTTATATTTCAAGTAATAATATCTTCTTTAATTATCTCTATCCATATTATTTTAGGCCTTTCTCTAACTCTGACATCACCATTTTTTATTTTTTTTTTGAGAACCGAGGGTATAGCTTTGCCCGACTAATCCCTTGGGCCACCCGTTGCTTGAGAGAGAGACATACACCCCTAGTGGCCATCCAAGTCCTTGCATTAGGCCTTTTCCTTGGTGTGGGTAGTGAGATTGAGATCTGAACCTAGGACTTTCGGGGTTAGAGTTCGTCCTAGTTACCACCCTACCATTGCTTTGATGGTTATTGTGAATTATTTAATAGGTTCTTTTTCCTAACATGTGCATCAAGATGTCTTCATTGTACGTACCTAAACCATCTTAATCAATTATCTCACATTTTACCTCCAACTCCTATCTTTCTTTCTTCTTTTTATTTATTTTTTACTTTTGGATGAATTTGTGAAAAAACACATTTGGCAATTTTAGTCTATGACTTTCTATAGAGTGACCCTAAACTTCACCTTAGGAAATAACCAAAGCATGAGCCCCCCCAAATCCTTAAGGCAAAAAAACTTAAATCATAAAAAATATAACAGAAACTGTTTAGGATTTGGGTCCAACAAAAGGGCAAAAAGAAAGGAGGGGGGGGGGGGGGGGATCCTTAAGGCAAAAAAAATTAAATCATAAAAAATATAACAGAAACTGTTAAGGATTTGGGTCCAACAAAAGGGCAAAAAGACAAAAGGGGGGGGTACAAAACCATTTTGGTGTTTTTGAACCATTCTAACTTTTCTAAACCTTAAGGCCGCCAAGGAAGAGCGAGAGAACATTGAAAAATCAAGTAAAAGTGTTCCAAAACACATTCGGAGAGCGGATTTAGGCTTACAAAGCTTGTTCTAAGGATCAAAGGTAAGATTTAACCTCCTTTTCTTCTTCCCTAATGATTAGAATGAGATTCATAGGTTTTTTTTTTTTGGGAGCAGAAACAACAAAGGGTGTATTATGTATTATGTATGATATAGTATAAGGTAAGGTCATTACATCTTGGGGGTTATTAACCTTAGTAATAAAGTTTCGGGTAATATGAACTACATGGGGCTAAGGAAAGACTTTCCATAGGTTATGACCATATTTTGAATTAAAAGGTACTTTGGCAAATTATTGTATTTTATTTGCATTATGAATTCATGGCATTATTTGTTTATGCATTCTTTTAAATTGTTGATGAATATGTGACGGTAGATATTGGATATCATCTCACTCGGCTTTTAGGCTCATACCATTTTTCTCATATCTTTCAGGATCATCTAGTGCCTAAGAGAAAGGCAAAGGCATTGCACATTGACTTGGGTTGCTCACTTGATTTGAAGAGAGTATAGATGGCGCGACGATAGTTATTTTTTTGGAAGAAACAAATTTATTAATAAGAGAACATACAATAGTACATAGTACAAGCTGTACTCGGAAAACCGAGCATAGACAACAAACAGCCTCTAGTACAAAAAGGCTCCTTACATACACCGAGGCCAATCCCTTAACTAAGAAGAGATAGATTGACCTGCAGCAAATTTTAAACACACCACCCATTTGATGCTCTCCCAAAACATAACAACATCTAGATCAACATCATGAAAGATCCTTCAGTTTCTCTCTAACCAAATGCACCATAAGTGGCGAAAGTTATCATAGGGAATATGTTCCTTTCTATAAACGATAATCCAGACTCAAGATGGCGCGACGGTAGTTATAGGCTAGTTAGGATTTACTTCATTGATTATTTACTCCATTTTAGTTGGATATGTGTGTATGGGTTTCATTATGGTCGTAATGACTTGATTATACGGCTTTCATACTTCCGCACACTTAGTGTGGATTTTTAGTTTATTTGATTATGGTTCAATATAAGTAGTATTTTATGTATATCTTATGCCTTGAGACTTGTTCAGGTGTTGTGATTATTGTGGTACTATGGTGATGGAATACATGTATTGTACAGGTTGAGTATGTTAGGGTTATTGGTACTCAAGTATGAGTGCTAGCTCAGGCAATCCTCCTCGAGGTGGCCGAGGGAAGGTCGCCACATTTTCTTCAAAGGAAATGAATTCAGATTCATTGTTAAAGATTGAAAAATATATACAAAGAGAGGAGCTATAAGATGACAAAAAAAGTTCTACTAAAAGATCCCAAAAGCTGCATAGGTTACATCAAATTAGTCCACCTGTTCACTCTAATAAAGCATTACCACAGGAAAGAGAACATGCAACAACCCAAGAAGCATGCAGATTTGAGTAGTTCAAGGCCAATAAACTCATTGTCCTTCATCTCAAACATTCTATTGTGCCTTACTAGCCATATGCTCCAGATTGAAGCTAGAAACTGCATTCCAAACTCAGACCCTCTTCCTTAAAGAATAACTACCAAAATCAGGGTTAAAGCAATCTTCACTCCTGTTGGGATTCCTAAAAGACCAATTTGTATGATCATTTGTCCTAGACCTCAGTGGAGACGGGGCAATGATGTAAAACATGGTCTATTCAATCTCCTTGCAAGCAAAGAACATCAATGTGGCAAAATGCAATAGTTTGGATTTTCTGTAATAGTATGTGTGAGGTATTGACCCTCTATGAATCAAAATCTACCTAACAACTAAGAATTCAATTGTCGTAACAACAACATTGAGTGTCATAAAAATCATAGGGCACTTGGCTTAATTCAAGTTTTCTTAATTAAAAACCTTGGCAACAAGGTAAACTTTGTGATTTCAATGTTTGCAAAGCAAGATAGCCAAAACTCAAAACTCAAGAACCCTTAACTGGACAAGAGAGTTCAAATTAGGATTACTACAACCATAGAATAACCAAACAATTTTCTAAAATGAAAACAAACCTTTCTATAAGAATCAAATAAATTAGCATTTCAAATTTCACTATGTGATTCAAAATTGTTAGACTATACGTGAAGATCCAAATTATGTTCCTTTTGATCAAGTCCTAATTGATAGATTGATAAATTTGAATTAGGATTTTAACTATCACACTGTAACCGAATGAATTTTATTGCCAAAAAAATCATTACTTCATCAAAAGAAAGTCAATTTTTCTATAATGAGACAATTGGTTTTCCACTTGACCGAATTACTTTTGAACTACTTTTAAGTATGTATCTAAATTGCTTTAGGTGTTTTACTAGGTAATTCCCATAGCCAAATCCTTTTATAGCAAATGAACACATTACATAAGCAGCAAAACTGCTTTAGGTCTTCAAGCAAGCAATTGGAATGTAGTCAAGTTTTATGAAAATAGATCTATGTGGTTGACAACTATTTCAAGTGAATTTATGGATTTTCTTTTCAAATAAAAGAAGACATCCATGGAAGGCGAATCTTCACACAATGGTTGAGGTTGTTACATTGTGACTTGGAATCACATTTTGAATATGAAAATAGCCTCTCTAATGTGAAAAGAAAAGGGTTGTAGGCATCATCCCTTTTTTTTTTTTAATAAAAAGAAGTTATCCTATCTAAACTTTTGCGTGCTAGGTAGAAGAGTTATTATTGTTGTTGATTCTGGAGAAGGAAAAATTAATTGGTGGTAGAGCAAACAACAAATTGTTATGTTCATAGGGATCAACCACTTTCATATATCTCTACAAACAGAAGCCAGAAGAATGCAGAACAAGAGCCAAAACATATTGTATCCGTTGGTTGAATATAATATATTCAAGTTCTGTGCATCTTAATTGCAGCTCAAGGACTCACCCTAAAGTGTTTATTTTAGCAGATTTTTGGTGTCTCTTTAAGTGAACAATTTGAGCTCCATGCAAGAGATGGTGGGAAACCATTTCGGCACAAACAGAAATGAACAATCGGCTAACCATCTGTTCGTTCTAACCCTAGCCCTAGGCAACTGAAGAAAAAAAAAAAAATGGATAACCGTGATTAAGCACAAAAAAGAGAGAGGAAATTGAAAAATCAGCTTAGCAGCAGTAGTACCCAATCCTGACCTAATTTTAGTGTTCCGCCGATAGCTTCTCGACGAGCTTCTTGTCCCTTCTGTCCATGGCGACATCCCATACATCGTTTCCAATGTGCTTTGGCTGAGATGCAGAGGAATGAATCAGGGAAAACAGGTAAGAGTTCCTTTAATCAAAGGGAAGCACAGTTGAAACTAAATGTTACCCTGCCATGAGCAGCTTTGTGAATGTAATACTGAGCGTTCCCCATCACGCATAGCATCCCCGCTATGATTCCCAACGGAAGAACGGCTTCCAACCAGATCATCTTCCCAACCTATTGCCCGATTGCTCCACAACTCTATTTCCGCTCCTCCGATTTCTATGTCAACACTCGAGAGGGGCAAACCGGATCTACTTAATTGTTAGATGGCTAAAACCGTAAAAGTAAAAGCAGCCCGTGTTGTTAAAAGGCAAAATAAATATAACGTCAATAATTGTATTTGCATCGCTACATTTTAATTGGTTGTTATTTGTATATAACATGTCTAATATATGTTTGTATGATATATATTGGTGAAGCATATGAATGAATGAAAAAAGTTCATTTTGTTATTCTTAACCTAAATAATATTCTTGCACGATTTTTTTTTCCTTTTATAATTAAGATGTTGGTTACTTCGATTTCATTGTGTTATTCATATATTTCAAATAAATTCATAGATTGGTGGTGCATTAGTGAAGTTCGCCTACATCGATCATATATGCACTCTTTTTAAGAGATTAATTTGATGGAAATGGTGTTATAAGTCACTTTAATAGCGTTTTTAATATTTTTATGGAAGTTTACTAATTGGATAACATTGGAACCAATTTATTCACTGCCCAACCACCTCCTCCTCGCCTTCTTCTTTGGCGTTTTCAGTGTGTGTTGTCAAGTAGTACTACAGTACAAGATCAGATAACAAGGCATCTGGGAAGGTGTGCATATTTCAATAAAAAGGTTCCTGTATATAACATTTCTTTGGATTATTGATGAGGGCTCTTTTTTTTTTTTTGGTAATTTGAAAACTAGTTGTAAATTGATTTGGATGGTACTTGTTGTTGGGATGTAAGATGCACCAGAGAATTCCAGCCGAGCGAAAATACAATGATAATAAGAATAGTAATTAAATTAGTATTATTAGTATTAAATGTTAACGGGACGGGGAAGAGGAATAGGAACGAGATGTGCATGAATTAATAATTGGGAGCACCCAAGCAATCCACACATTGTTGTCTCCGACCCAACGTGCACTGCCTTTCACGTTTTTCTATCAGGCGAGAAAGGAATCCTATGCTTGTTTTCTTTCTCCCTCCTCTTCCTCACACGCGACACACCAAAAATATTATAAAAAAAAAAAATCCTTAATTTTCAGGTAAATTGATGTGTGTGAAACATCAACTATGGCCCAATTTATGCTGCAGCTAATAGCTTAATTAATGGAAAGTACAAAATTAAGGTTTGTGATTTTAAGCTTAGAATATTTATGGCATGGCAATACGAGACAATACACGCACCTTCCTCCTCCTTTAAAATGAGATGGGAAAGGTAATTAAAAGTAAAAGGGTTTAGGGAAGAAGCCAAAGCAATTGATTGGGTAGGGAATGTACTTGAAGAGGCCGTAATGTGAACTCCCTGCCTGTTGGGCTGGTGTTTGCTTTGGCCAGCGGGCAAGTAATTAAGGACTAACTAGCACTACTGTTTCTACATGGTCGAACCATACAATAGAAACTTAAATTAAATTTAATTATATTAGGTCAAGTCAGGTCAAGCAAAAGGAGAGAATTGAAGTGTAGTATGTTATGTGTTGGTTGGAAGAGAAATAGTTGGCGTGGGGGCCTCTTTCTGTGCTCACTCAATTGATCCCTAATCCCCGATTGCTGGTGGTTGACCACTTGTACTCAAGAATTCTCATTATATATCTTAAACATACATACATGTTTACATACTCCATTCCATGCCCACCTCCCGACCCTTTTCATCGCCTAATTTCACAAGCTATCTATCGAAAGAACAAAAAAAACCTTATTACACGCTTGTGAGTCGGGGAGAGTCAATTAAATGGTACCATGCCATACCCATTAATCTTTAAGCATTTGAGTAAAAATTTCAAATCATGAATGTTGATTAACAGTAGTCAGTAGCAAAGCAAGACGGATGAGAGGAGCAGAGTGGTAGTGTGGTGGGGGGTCATCCCATTGACACATGTAATATATGTATGTATATTAATTTATGATGTTATGATGGGGAGAGGAGAGGTGATTTTGACGGTCAAAAAGGCAAAGGGAGAAAGGGTCACATTCACACATAAGCTGTAAATGGGGGTTGGTGTAGCCAATGCCCAATCCTTTCATGTGATGGCAATAAAACCGCCCTTAATAATAATTGCGATTATTATTGATAGGCTTAGTAGACAAAGCAACTGGGAATACCTAAACCTAATCTTATTAATCCTAACCCTAATGCACTAGCCTCCTCCTCATTTGATTATGGTCCTTATGGATATGGAAGTAGCGGACGAGATCATTTGAGAGTCCCAGTCACTTTACCACTGAACAGTAATTACTTACAGTAAAGTGTGAACATATATGTCTCTGTTCCCTTCATTTTCTCTCTTCTTTTAATCTTTGTTTGAAGGAGGAAGGAAGGAAGCAGGTGGGGAAGAAAGAAAAGGGACCGTGTACGTAAACTCTACGATATCTCATACGGTGGAATTAATATGATATATCGGTAAAGGGGGGCGGCCATGGCATCGCGTTTGTTCACAACAACGTTAACCCCTTGGCCACCACACTCCTACTTAAATGACAAAAACCCTACTCAAATTAAAACCCCTTCCTCCCTGAAAAAAAAACAAAGAAAAGCAATAACAGTAGCTGTAAGCCTGAAAATTATTACATGTAAATGTAAATGTAAATGTAATAATAATTTATTTAAAAACAACCACTCGTTTCGACATAAATAAATTTTTTCATCACGGGGTTGCGCACGTTTGAGGAACGGAGAAGACAGTAGTTACCTTCCTCCATCTTCTCTCTTTCTTTGTTTCTGCAACTCCAAATCCAAAATAAAACCCCCTTTTTCTTCCTTTGGACTTGCTTTCTCTTTCTTACAAAATCTTTCTGTCTTTGCACAGGAGAGAAAATCTGTCTTCTTCATCTCTCGGTTCAAACAGTACTGGATCACCATGTCTGGGTTATACACTCACAACTTCTCACCTGCACGAGCTGTTTCCCCGCAGATAAGGAATGCTCCGGATGTCGACAGGTACTCCCTCCCCTTCACTACCACTTCTTCTTCGCTTCTCCTCTCATTTTGTAACCTTTCGATTGCTTTCTTGTGTGGTGTGTGATTCAATTATGTCGGTTTTTCCTCTCTCTCTCTCTCTCTCTCTTTTTTTTTTTTTCTCTTCTTAGTCAGTACTTGGCAGAGCTGATAGCAGAGCATCAGAAGCTTGGACCGTTCATGCAAGTTCTTCCCATATGCAGTCGGCTTTTAAGTCAAGGTTGGTCTTTTTTTCGTCTTTCTTTGGATCTAGGTTTTCTGGATTTCCCTCTTTCATTTATACAACTATCTTTACTTCGATTGCCTTTTCTTTTTCTTGTTTTCTCTTTTTTGCCCCCTTTTCGTACAAAGTAGATGCGAGATCAGTTTTTCATCTTCCATCCACTCTATATTTGATGCCATGCTTCTTCTACTCTTGTTTTACCCTTATATTTTATTGAATGTGAATGTGTCTAAACGAGGAATGTATTTGTGTTTTCGTTGCTGGTAGGCAGTGAATTTCATTCTTTCAATCTAGTTTCTGTCACTTTTCAGTTTTCTCTTCGATGTATTGGTCGGGGCGAATTCCAACTAACAATATGTATCGGAAGCATAGTTAGTTGGCATTTGATGTTCGCTGTCTGCACATTTAAATGTGCTACAACATTTTCTTTTACTTGATCTACATGTTGGGAGATAGTTTGAGATACCTTGGAAAAACTTTGAACAACTATACAATTCTTTGTTATTGTTGTTGCTACTTAGTAGAAAGCTACAACCATCTGGTGGTTGCCCACAGGTTAGAGAACAGAAAATAAATTATCTTCCAAGTGTGTATACCACTGACCAATGGAAGAATACAATTCTCTCCATCTTCAAGGATTGAAACTTGGGCAATTCAGAAAAGCTTGAACACCTATTTTAATTGTTGATTTACTGCTCCCTGTTTGCCACATCTTAGATGTATATTGGAGTTGAAGCATGACAAGAAAATATTATATTTGTGGATTTATTTATTTATTTTTTATCAGATGAATTTGCAATACTGCAATCTTCTTTTCTCATGTTACACCTGGCCTATTCTCATGTTTCTGTACTCTTTAATGTGTTCAGAGATTATGAGAGTCTCAGGGGCAGTCCAGAATGCAGGCTTCAGCGACTATGACAGACTGCAGCATGGAAGCCCCAGCCCCATGGCTTCTTCAAATCTCATGCCAAATGTTGGAGGAACAGGTTTAGGTGGTTGGAATAACATCCTGCAGGAGGTAACTGGTTTTACACTTGGTCCTCAACTACCCACAGTTTCTTATCCTTAGCTACAATTGTACATCTTTGCATTCACTTTTAGTTTCTCCCTTCCAAGTTTTGTTCGCATGGGTGGTGGCTAACATGTTGTACCGTTAAAGCTTAAGAGAAGGAATTTTTTATGGTAATCCATGGAGCAAAATATTTAGGTCCCATTTGTTATATAACTCACAAATTATGTGTTTGTTTGAGTTGTATTTGATGAACTTAAATACACACGTGCGTGCGCACGCGCGCATATATTCAATACAACTCCAAAAATTGTAACAGAAACAAGAATATGACAAAAAACTGTTTTATTTTATTTTCTTGAAAAATGATTCTGAAAACAGTGTCAAAATTTTGTTTTTGAAACTAGTTTTTGAATGATGAACCAAACAGGCCTGCTGAATTCTATGTATATTATCCCTGATGAACTCTAAATTGAGCATTCAATTGGTGTTTAGCGAGCCTTACGACAAGGGTTTATTACATTGTTCTTTGCCAAACGACCTCAATTTCTTTCCTTTCGAGGTCTCATTATAAATGCCAACTTAATTACTTGGTAGTTTCAATAAGTGATTCTGATTACAACTTGCACTAAAACATTTCTAAAAGATGAGGAGAAGAGAACCAAATAGTAATATTTCTGCAGTATATATACTAAGTTTCTAGTTTTTTTCATAAAAAAGTTTCTATATATTTTTTTAAGAAGGAGAAGGAGAAGAAAGAAAGAAGAAACACCATGGATGTTCTCTCTTCTTACTTTCTTCCCTTCTCCATTTCTCCCTTTCTTCCTCTCCTTAATTCCTCTCTCCTATGTTTCCTTTTGCTCCCTCCCCTACTCTTCCTCACTATCTTCCGCTGGACAATGAGCTCTTTGTTGTTCTTTTTTCCATTCCTTTTCTTTATTAAATTTTTTTTTTTGAAAAAACCCCAACGGTGCTATGTTTTCACTTGATAACATCAGGCCATTGGACGCTTTTCACATTGTATTGAAAAAAAAAGGTTTGTGTGGCTAAATTGCTATAGGTTAGCCAATACTTTTTTTTAATGTCTTTAGGTTAATAAAAAAATTATCACATATACTTTGGCAGAGATCTCTTTTGATTGGTGCGTCTAATGATCTTCATTGTTTGTGTACGTACCATCTTAATTGATTTTCTCTCATTTCATCTTCAACTGTGGCTGCTCCCACCATTTCTCAACTATATTAATATATTATATCGGTTAGCTTATTGTATACAATACATCTTCCATACCAAAGTTAGTTATTATTTGTGCTTTGTACAATCGAAAGGAATGCATCTTATTATGTCATTTATTCCATGGATTTGAATCTTTCATGTGTGTGTGTGTGTGTGTGTGTGTGTAAGCACACGCGCGTGTGTGAGCGTGTATTCTCCTGATGTTATTTTAAGTTATAGAATTCTTGACCTTCTAATGTGTCAAATAACAGAGATTAGGTGGGCCACAAGGGATGACGATGGACTGGCAAGGGGCACCAGCAAGTCCTAGTTCATACACTGTCAAAAAAATTTTGCGCTTGGACATCCCTGTGGATAGTTATCCAAACGTGAGCATGATCCAACTGTTGTCTACTTTATATGAATTTTAGTTGGATTACTATAGAACTATCTTTTAAATTATTGTTTAGTGAAAAAAACTTTCATTTGCGTACCAGCAAGTACTGACACAATGACTAATTTCTTGCTGATGGTAGTTCAATTTTGTTGGTCGACTTCTTGGACCCAGAGGCAATTCCCTGAAACGGGTGGAACTTTCTACAGGATGCCGTGTTTACATTAGAGGAAAAGGCTCAATAAAAGACCCAGGAAAGGTATTATTTATCATCTTATGGAGGTGGACTTTATCAATTTAGTAAAAATATTACTAAATTATTTTAACACTTTTGCCTCTGCAAACTTCAAAATTGGATGTATGTGTCTAATTCAATTCTAAGTTGACTATTAGTGGGTTGGCAGTATACAATATGCATCATTTTATGGGTTGACTATTAGTTTAGATGAAATGGCTAAACTCTTTGAACATTTAGCCAATTCAAACTTCAAAATTGGAAACATGAATCTGATTCAAGTCTTTTGGTAGTTATCTTTATTCTCAATCTTATTTGTGGCATGTCTGCGGATTCTCTTCTTTCCTGCTTTTTGCCCCCAAGGAGGACAAGCTAAGAGGAAGACCAGGTTATGAGCACCTGAATGAACCTTTGCATATCTTGGTTGAGGCTGAGTTACCTGTCAATATTGTTGATTCAAGGCTAAGACAGGCGCAGGAAATTCTTGAAGAACTGCTTAAACCTGTGGTATGTTTTTCTAGCCCAACATTTACCCTCAAATATTCATTGGTAATTAAGTGTCTTATTTTTTTTTTTTTGTGGGATTAGTTGCAATGGTGGATATCCTCTTTTATCACAACAATGTATGTTAATTAAGATATGTTTTATGTCTAAAAAGAAAAGAATGCCATTTAAAACTTGGATAAAGGGTCTACAAGGAAAAGGCTGTTCCTTTCATATTTATTTATTTTTTCCGTGACACCTAAACTGACAGTAGAGTAAAATTGCTAGTTAAAGTTCTTATCTTAATTATTTGGGAGAGATCCAAATTTTAAAACTTCAACCCTAAATAGCTAATTTTTCTATTTGCATTTTCTTGTTTTTACAAAAAACACTTCTGTTGATATTAAATAACACACAACTTGTATTTTGTTTTATTTATTTTTTTCTTATAGTTCCAATCTCAATTATTAAGAGGGTAAGTTTTGAAACTCTAATCTTGAACTTCTTGTTGATTACAAACATATTGCTTGGTGAACTTAGTGTCAATTGTTTCTATGATTTCATTGCGAGGAGTAATCGTTAAATAAACAAAACTCAACTCAACTCAACTCAACTCAACTCAACTCAACTCAACTAAGCCTTTCCCAACTACATGCAAGTCGGCTACCTCTTTTTACTCCACTCCGCTCTATCAAGGCTAAGACAACATTTAAATATCATCAAATAGAATAGAAAGAAGTTAAAAACTTTAAAAGAGTTACAAGAGATTGTGAAGACTAAGATGTGGTAATACCTAATACTATTTTGTTTTATATGCTCAGTTTCGACTAGTTTTTTTTTTCTTCTTTTTTTGATTGATTAAACTCTTTAACTTATAATATGTGCCTATTGAGTTCTTAGTAATGTTTACTATAATTACAACAAAAGCAATTTGAGTATCAAGACTGTGTCTTGAGTGCTTGACATTGTTTATGTGATAAGGTGGAGATACAAAAAAAATTCAAGTTTGCTTATATTTCATGTTTCTCTATTTATTAATGAACTTTGTTTTCTTTAAGACTTCTATAAAAATTTTTACATATTATTTTGTATAAAAAAAAAATTAGTAATATTTATTATCAAAATTTTGTCCTGACCTCCAATACTGGTGCCGAGCATACCATGGTGTTATTGACAAGGAATGTTTAATATCTAACAATAATATGGCAAGGGACTGTCCTTCTCTGCTACTTCGAGTATTACTTTAGCTTTACATCTAAATGTCTACAGTGTGGATGCTCCTAGTTGCAGATCCATATGCACCTGTCCGTAATTATTACTTTACTTTTATGTTCATACATCTACGTAATGAGGATGCTCTATTTTCTTCCTCCCTTCTCCCTCCCTCCCTTTTTTGTTATTGTTGTTTTTTAACAATAAGGACACCTCATTTTCTGAAAGCTTGTGTTGTTTAGCGCCACACCACACATATTAGCCTCTTTTCATGAAGGACAGTGATTCATGTCTATGCTTATGGTACATAGCTACATACATGGTTCTCTATCTTCTGTAAATTGGTTGTAAGCTCCGAGGTCAAAGTGGGCAGCAGTGTCACATATGCCGCCCATTTAATGGAGAGAGCAAATATTAAGTATTTTTCTATGTTATTTAAGTATTTTAAGTATTTTTCTATGTTATTATCTATGTTATTTAAGTATTTTTCTTCCTTTGTAGTTATCATTAATAGTCTATATGTAGCTCTTCCTAATAGAGGCATGACACAGACAATGCTTTTCATTTCATGTGTCCAAACTATCTTAATTAGTTCTCTTGCATCTTGTTTCCATTTGTGGCAATTTCCATCATCTCTATAGGTATTTTTGTTTATAATTCTATCTTTTATGTTTTACTTCACATTTGCTTTAATAATGACATTTCCATTACACTTAGTTTGTTAAAGAGGTGTTTTTTTTATTATCAGACATTCAATTCAGTAAGGCATGGATGGCCCTCTTTTTCCTTTTTTTTTTTTTTAACTCCTTTGTAATCTCTTTGACATTCGATATCACTATTATCTCCATTTGTGTTCTGCATCTGTAAAAATTGCATTTCATGTATTTTTAATAACGTAGAAATGCTAGTGGAGATATAAGAATATTACAACAATTGGATTGTGATCCATTTAAAAAATGTGAATATCCTTTTTCATTTATCAACTAATCAATCGATCCAACTCTAGATAATACAAAATGCAGTTTACTTTAACCATAAAATACTCCCTTTAGTCGCAAAATGTGAATTTCCTTTCATCGTTCAAATTACATTCGAATTTTTCTCAGTAAACACTGTTGACTGTTGAGTTTACCATTGACATAATGCCTATTATTTAGCTGCAAAATAAAAATGAAGTGAAACAAAGGAAATCCCATGCTTTGCAGTGTTATAGTTTGCAATAATTGGATTTTGAGGACGTATATTTAATTTTTTCAATGAAATAGGAGCTCTTTTCTAGAAAAAAAACTTAAACATCACGGGAGGTTTAAATATTGTAAAAATCTTGTTTCCTTAATTTTTTTTTCAAGAGAGAGATAGAGCACTATGGAGCTAACAGCATTCTTGTTATAGGAGGGGAGGGAGAGAGAGACATGCAATATTGATGGGGAATCATGAAAGCTGTCATATTAAAAAAGAAGTTGATACGCACTCACTCATGCACACTCGCATCACTTACCAGGGTTGCTCCTAAGAGATGGGGGATCTATCATAGAGAAAGAACAGAAATCACTGACAATGTAGTAGTCATGTAATCCTTGGGCATAGATGCCAATGGACAAGTTTTCCTCTCTTTATTGCGCTAAAATATCTGGCTATGCGTTTAGTAGATGGTGTTTTATGTTGTGGATGTCAAGGTTGATCAGTGGTTTGTGGCTCATATTTTTACGTGGACACTTCAGTTATCCTTTTATCTATCTTTTCAGTCTTTATATTTTCCAGCAATGCAACATCCAAAACGTTCTTTGCAGGATGAGTCGCATGATTTTTATAAGAGGCAACAGCTACGGGAGCTAGCGCTGCTAAATTCTAATTTGAGAGAAGAGAGTCCTCGACCAAGTGGTAGTGTTTCACCTTTCAATTCAAGTGGTATGAAGCGGGCAAAAACTGGGCGGTAGGGATTGTCATCACCTCTTTTTTCAAATGGTTTCTTACATACATGTCTCAAATATTGGGGACGCAGTATCCCGCCGCATGATATCTCAATTTAGTGCATCTACAAGTGAAGGGAGCTAACAGAGGTGGATGGTGAATTTGCACATCTAGAGAGTATTTTTCTTTGAGAAACTGAAAAAGAAGTTAGGAAAACAAGGCAATAGTTTTTGTCATCAGTAGTTGGTATTTGTTGGTGTGGTTGTTGTAAGCTTAAAATGTTATTGGATTTATTCTTGTGTTAACCATGATGTATGATTCAGCATGCACCTTGTGGAAGATGTATAAACAGTCCAGCAGTGGGTCTCCTGCGGAGGTAACAATTCATAAGGTTATCAATCTATTCATTAACATTGCAAACTTATTGACTTGCGTTGGTTCTGCATTTCTGCATAGGGGTTTGTCATCAAAAGAAACCTGTGTTTCACTGCAAAGAATTTGTTACTGAGCATGCGCTGATGATTATAATATGAAATCGAAAAGCATAAAGTTTATTTTTCGAATGTTTTAGATTGTCGGGATTGACTCCGGCTGCTTACTTGCCAGTGAAATGTTGCTTGCTTAGCGTACAGGCCGTTTATGGGCTACTTTGGGCGGCTAGTATCTAAAAAACTGGAAGGTATTCTAATCTGTCAGACGGTGCAAGGGAAATGAAGCAGAAAAAAGGAAGAAAGCCAGACTGCTTATTCTTCTTGGAGCAATTAAAGAACAAAGAAAACTGGCAAATACAAGAAGATAAGACAAGCACTCACGCTTCGCTCTTGCCAGTTATTTTTTTATGTGCTGTTGGCAACTATTGACAGAACACAATGAAGGCCATAAATTATGCGATGAGTGATGACAGGTGAAATTGTATTTAAAACGTCGCACAACGATCCTGCAAACAGCAGAAAGCGAGAAAAGCTCAATCATTTCTTTTCCACCATAACCACGTAGTACCCCTCACAAAAGCTCACACCAACTTTATTACATGTAAAGGATATATAAAAAAAAAAACACATTAGCATCTGCTTCTCCGGTTCATTCAGCCTCCCCAATTGTCTTTCTGCCACCTTATCTCACGAAGAGCTTCAACGGGAGTCTTGCAACCAACTTTAGCCTATAAGATTTAGAGTTTTTCTCATTAAAGAAAACAAGATAAATTTTACTAGAACACAAGAACAAGCCAAAAAAAAAGAAAAAGTGGTTCGTTGACTAGTGGCTCTTAAGTGGAAACCAAGTAATTGCATCCCCTGGAGAGTGCAGAAATCACCGGGTTATCCACCAAATGCTTACTGTAATTTCCATTGGGAGAGTGCCAGACCCAATCTTTATGTTAAGGAATATGGATGACTAAGGCTAAGAAAAGATATAATCAAAATAAAAGGATGCTTTCTTTTATTGCCAAGGTTAGAATAATAAAGGGAGAATTCAGTATATCATGAAATGGTGTGCTAGCGATGAAGATCTAAGCTTATAAAAACACAAGCGAGCACCAAAAACTAAAGTTGCTATAACCATCATTGTAAGTTTATAAAAGCACTATTTGGAAAATCAAATTGTATAAGAAATACTTGCGTTCTTAGAAGTGCTTGACACACAATCCTGGCACAATCTGTTAACATCCTTTGAGAGATTTCGTGTAACTCAACAGTCACCAGGGAAAAGCAGAAAAGAAGGGAGTGTTGTACCTGGAGTTCAGGTAGATCAACTCGCATGAATGGATTAGTCTCCAATTCTTCATTGATGGTGGAAGGAATTGTGGGGAGATTTGCCTGACGCTGTTGCTGAGCCCATGATAACTTCTGGATTATCTTTCGATTCTCTGGTTCAACCGTCAGTGCAAACAGCAGGTTTTTCACAGTGTACTGTAGAAATAGAAAACCAGCAAATCATTCTCTAGCAAATTTAAAGGGAATCGAGAGGGAAGAAATAAATTTCTTTTGTTCATTTTCTTTTTGTAGGACTTCAGTATCAGAATGGATCTTAAAAGCTTGCTTGAACAGCATCAATTATAGCAAATCCTTCACAAACTATTTTCTTTAAAAGGGTCTTAATATTATATACTGGAGCCGCAGGTATATGCATGGCCTTCCCCATTGTCACCCTGTTGGAAGTCGCTGTACTTTATGACTAATCTGTAAGGATTATAACAATCACGTCTTCCACATGGTTTCAACGGTTAATATGCAGATGCATAAAAAATAATTATACCACTTGGCCATCATAGTTCATTGCTGCAAATAGGGTACAATCCTCCCAGAATGTCTACCGCATAGACAGGTATGATATTCTCTAGGGTGTGTTTGGCATGTGAGATTAGATGAGATAGGATTATTTTTAATCTTATTCCCATGTTTGGCTACCAACTGGATAGGATTAAAAATAATCACATCCATCATCTTTATCCCATAGCAGTGGGATTAAATAATCCCGACCTTTTTTTTTTTTTTTACCCATCTTCTTCTTCTCGCTCCTCTTCTTCTTCTTCCTGCATCTTTCTTCTTTTTTAAAAAATAAAAAATAAAAAATAAAATTTAAACTCACAAATCGCAAAACCAACATCGCTTGTTTTGCAAACTAGTTGGTTTTTTTTTTTTTAGGTTTAATGAAATTTACTCTATTTTTAATCCTATTCTATTCTATCCAATCAAATCCAATCCCATAAAAATAATCTTATCCTATTCCGCGCACCAAACGGGCCCTAAGTGTACTAGCAAAGTTTCCATCTAAACACATGCTCAAGTATGGCTCCCTTCTAACTAGAGAGGTTGACAAGTTCAAGGCTTTGGCCTTTTACTACCATTGAAACACATGTTTGTTGAACCTTTGGCCCTCTTATGAATTATGCTCAGAATAGCACCATAAAATCCTTTAAAACTCGGCTGGGAAGTAAGATGATTTTTGGTAGTAATGCTGCTTGCACTTTGTTTCATTTGTTTCCACATTTCACATCATACTGAAATAGGTGCATCCATTTAAAGGAAAAAAAAAAAAGACCACCTCAACATGCATAAAAGAGAACCTTCAAAATATGATTTTACCTCATGGCCACAATACACTTGAGTTGGTTTTGGCAGTGATCCCAATGTCACACACAGTGATTGATACATATCTTCAGCTGTACCTTCAAAAAACTTTCCACATCCTGCAATGAACTACAGAGAAAATAAAAAGGCAATGTAAGATTGCTTCAGAAAATACTGAATTAGGAAGACAATATTTTTGCTTTAGGAGAACATGCACTGAAAGATAGAAATTGTTGGTGAAAAGAGATGTTTAATTCAAGTGTTTAGCACGTATAATTATAGAACACATATCAGATTCTTTCATGAACGGTACATCTAATAGAGGCATTTGCTTCATCACCCAATAGTTCCCGCTTAGGAGGTCTATGCAAAAGAATGCCCCGATCAAATGATGTGCAGCACATGAAGTCTTCCTGACTCTGACCACCCAAACGAAACGAGCAATTGGATGGCTGCAACAATGTGGGAATACAAATCTCCTAAGAATGGTAGTGGAATCATGTGGACCAGCTTGGGTGTTCTTGGCCTATGCAGATAAATCTTATTTTTTATAGTCTTAGAGTTCTTCTTTTATATAAGGAAAAAAAAAGGTAATAATTAATGCTATACCCACCAGGGTATCTCCGGTGAAAACAGCTGGGTCCTCTTCATTTTTGCTGGTAACATAGTAACTTATGTGACCTTTGGTGTGACTGATGAAAGCATGCCAGGAGACAAAAAAAAAGAAAGAAAAGGGATTAATGGTTTTTCCACCGACAACATTATAGTGGTACTCAAAATAGATGAGGAGAATAAAAAAAGCATGAAAGCATACGAAGATGGTGAGTGAGTGAGAAAAGGAAAGGTACCAAGGTGTGTGGAGAGACAAAATGGTGAGATGAGTCCCGAGAGAAATCTTATCACCATTTTCCACTTGAACATCGCAGGCTTTGACTTTATCAAGTGAACCGCCATAAACCTTGATGCCAGGCACCAGCTGCTTCATCTCATCGTTTCCTCCAGCATGATCCCTATCACAAATTTAGAAGGAAAACAAAGAGAGGCGCAATAATATATACAATTAGAGATTCGTAGAGCCACAACAAAACAGGTTTTGAATTTTTTATGATATGTCGCAATTACAGTAAGAAAGAAAGAAATGAAAAAGGGAACAGTAGAGAGAGAGAGAAAGTAGAGTAAAAGCTTTTACGATTTGAAGAAAAATCATGAAATTGTGGCGAGGGGAGTAATTGAAGAAAAAAAAATTAAAGAAAGCGGCGCTAGTAGTAGTAGTAGTACCAGTGGTGGTGAGTGGTTAGAACGAATTTCAGATGAACCCCATTTTCATTAGCAGCGGCAACCACCTTTTCTGGCTCAACTGGATCCACTACTGCCGCTTCTTTCGACTTCTCATCGATGATCCTGTCACCATATATAACACACAAGAGTCAAGAGATATAGGATCCTGAATTCTGATGATCATTCTTCATATAAACGAAATGCAATTTAACAGAAAATGAAATTGCAAATAAAGTAATCACAGCACGTACAGGTAAGAGTAGTTATCTTCCAAGCAAGGGACGTGAACGATCTTCATGTCTGTCTGTCTACACGCCAACAATTGACAACAACCACCTAAATTAATCAGTTAGGGTTTCAAATGCAAAATTGTATCTCATTGGGTAATTAGGTCAACGGCGTAAGTTGCTGCTGTTCATACCAGTGGACACCTCATCATCATACATCGTCGCCACGTCGGTAATGGAACATATACAAACCCCTCGACATGGTGCCGCGAGTTCGATCCACCAAATTACAATTTATAAGAATAATTAATTCGGTTGTTGTTTTTTCCTTTTTTGGTACCGAAACCCGACTCTCATTCCTTTTGACAAAGACAAAAACACTTCTTTCAATAAAATAAATAAAAACGGGTTTAAACTCCTTATAATTTGAGCAGCTTATGTTGTTATTACCCCCGCCCTCCAATCACAATTAGTAAAAAGGCTGGCAAAACATTACTAATTAAAAATAGCGTACCAAATCAACCCACTTCGGTAGGGTAGGGTAGGCTATAATACTTATGATGACCCCATATTCAGCGAGTGCTATGCATAGCTTGAAGCAGCTCCCGAATAATAATAATAATTATAACAATAAATTAAAAAAGAATAAAATTTCTCAAACAAAATCAAGTACAACACCAATAAAAAAAAATCTCCCTTCTCCGTCAAATTCTCTACATGAACCAACTACACCTTGGTGTACTAGTACGTCATCATATCATACTATACTACTCAAATGTCGAGACCCCTATGATTATGAATACCCTTTGTGTAATTTTTATTTGACAGCCTCAGGAGCTGAGTTGCAATAAGGAGTGTGCAAGCAAACCAACCTAGTAGAAGTAAGGCACACGCTTGCAAACGTCAAACCCATCACTACCCCATAAACGCTCCTCCGTACATCCAACCTTAGTGCCCGCTTCAATATCCTCCCAAAACTTGGCACAAGTGCACCGCATGCAAACACCAACCAGTAATCAAGCATGCTGTAGTCTATCCCAGCAACAATTGCACCTATTGCTGACATTGGCCCCGCCAACCCAGTTAAGGCCGCTGCTGCAATGGCACCACGCCAACTGTCGGTCGCTCCAAACACACAACTTGCTACTGCAGCACCTCGAGGGAGCCCATGTAGAGACACTGGTAGAACCATATGCCGGCCAAGACCATAAGCTTTTGGTGCAGCCACCCCAAGCGCTAGCCCCTCAGCCAAAGCATGTAGGGCTATGGCACCGCAGGCAATGAATGACTGCAGCGTAAGAGCACTCACTGATAATCCTGATGCTGTTGATAATTCATTTAATGAAGCCTTTTTGCGGTTGCCAAGCTTCAGGATGCTGGAGGTTGAAATGTGATAGAATGCTGATCCCATTGCGAGAAGCATGAGCACAGGAAACAACCCCATCTTTGAAGGCAGGAGTAACTGCAAGGGTCTCCAGGCCGTAAGGACAAACGCAATGCCAGAAGCTATGCCAGTGAGGACTGCATGCTGAAGACGGGAAGCAACCGCAAAAGCAACTAGTATCACACCTCCCAATAACGGGCCAAGACCAAAAAGTAGAGAAACAAAGAACCCTGAAGCATCTTCGGAGCTGCATCATCACAAAACCGGATCCCTAAATTTGTTACTCTTAAAAGAAAAACCAACGTGCACTACAAACCACATACACTTGTGCGGTTTTTGTCACCAACAAATGATCATCACTAGAAAGATCCTAATATATTCATATTCACCTGTAGCCATGGCTGAAATTCTGGAGCACTGTGCTCAGAGCTTCCATGAATGCCACAGAGATTGTGGCAGCAGAGGCAACTTGTGAAGGTGAAGCTTCCTGCACCATGAGTAAGAAATTTTGCATAAAGAGATCGGTAAATGGGATAACTTCCAGATACAAGAATTGGTTCTGCTGCACATATATTGGCTGAACACCCTAAAAATAAACATATATTTACAACAAAGTTTCTAAAAAGTTACACAGACCAGTTGGCCAAATGGTAGGGCCAAAAGTTCTTTGGTTTCCAAGTGGTCCCATGATATTTTAAAGAACGGCAGGAGGTTTATTTTTAGTAGGACATTGACCACTAGGTACTTAAACACACCATGCCTAACATGCAGCATAGGTTAACGAAGTTTGAGCATGTCAATTTGAAAGAGAAAGATGCATTACCTTGAATGCGTCAGGGAGCACTTCTGCTACAACCATCCAGATCATGCAGCCAGCAGCAAAGCCAGTACAGAAGGGCAGGAACTTGTTAAATGCATCAGCGCATATAAATGAAGGAACAGCAACAATTGGCTGACATGGAAAAAGCACAAGAAGTATGGAGTTAGCATCAAGTCCATAGAAGAAAAATTACAAATCCATTGCTTTTCATTAAAAAACAGAGTGGGCTCCAAGTAGGTTTATTTTATTTGAAAGCTAAAAACCACACATAGCAACAACAACTACACTCCATTTTCTAAGAGTTTTCATGTTAGACATTTGCATCAAGCTAGCAACTATTTCAGATAAATCTCATTACTCATCATTGTCATCATCTATGCCCTGATATGACCCTAGGACAATACAGAATGATGTGTAACATGACAAGTTCTACTTATTAGCATAAGAAAGCTTAAAGCAAACAATCATTAATGATATGTTGTTACCTGTGGTAAAGAAGTAATTACACTCCAAAGCATTGCATTCTGAGGAGAAACCCCCCTCATTGCGAGAACCATACTGACTGCTAATCCTTCAGGGATGTTGTGCACAGCTATAGCCAAAGTTACCAAAAGACCTTGAGAGAAACCTTTAGAGCCAGCAAATGAAACTCCAACACCAGAGCCCTCTCCGAAAGAATGAAGAGTCATTATTCCAACGACAAGAATAGCCTTGGTGGCATCTGCCCCTTTTATGTCCAACATGCTTACTTCTCCATATTGTTCAAGGAACTACATATAACAAGGTGGCATTGAATACGAGAGTATCAGCAGTTGCTAGGATATCATGAAGAAAGTAACAAATTAGTTGTAGAATATAAGATCATTCCAATTAGGTTGCCATTGATGAATAGAAGCTAATAGCTTCTTGTTGGCTTTAAACTCCTCGGTCTTTCCATTTATTCCTAGGTGCACTTTTTGATGCAGATACACACCACAGGTCACGTGCCTATTATTTTCCTTTTTTTTCCAACCCACGTTTTGGTTACTCTTAGCCAACTTTAGTACTTTCTATTTCTGTTTATAGTTTTTTTATTCAGTTTAGGACTTTTTTTTTAGTATAAATAAGGCCATTGGCCATGAGGAGAGAGCGTTCATTGACTATAGAATTCTTTCTCAAAGAACATTAATCTTTCACTTGTTTGATTATTTTCATTTGTTTGCTTAGGTAATCAAACACAATCTAGCTCCACTTACCCTTTGCAAAGTTAGAACAGCAGCTTGAAAGTCAAAGGCACCAATAATGAAAAAGGTAAACCTACTACACAAGGCTATTGCCATTACAAGGTCTTGGGAAAGGAATGACGTATGCATCTATACCACCATGTTAGAGAGGCTGTCCACAAGATTCCTAAAGATTCTATAAATCCCACCTTACCCTCGCATTGTTGAGACTTGAGAGGTTGTTTTCAAATTCGAATCTACGATGTTTAGAAGATAATGGAATAGCCTTTACCATGGTGCCAAGTCCCATTTTATTTATTTATTTATTGAGAAGAAACAAGAGAAAAATATTTTAAAAGCAAAGGGCCAAAGGCTTGGGAAAGAGTATCAGGAGTACTCCAAACCCACCTTAGACCTAACAACAAAGCCAAATTACATTAAGCAGGCCCAACTCCTGAGCACAGCCCTAAACATATATAATTATAAATCTATCTGTATAATAAAGGCAACTAACCCATTGAATGTACCAAAGTTTCTTACTTTTCAATTCTGCCCCTGCTCCCAATTCCAAATTACAATGTCTCCCTATATCCCACCCACAACACTCTCCTTTTTACTTTATCTGTTTGTTAAGTAAAACATATTATAGAATTTTAATGTGTATTAAGGTTAGGACCATAGCTTCATTTGACCTTTATTTTTTCACTTTTAATTATATCCTTCGCTTCTTCTAAAACTCCCATATTTCATCCTTTTCAAGTTTTAATAACTTCTGTTCAAATAGAAATGCACATTACAGGGGGAAAAAAACATTAATAAAGCAATTCTATTTCTTGGGAAAAATAAGCAGCCAGAGTCCCAAGCCAAAATTGAAAGAAAGTAAACCAGATTAGCAATCATCACCTTCTTACAGAGCAAAATAAAAGCACCTCCAGCCAGAATTCCGATCACAACCCAGCTGCCACTACCATGAGCTTGCCCTTCCTTCAAAAGATCAAAGCTTGCAGCTAACATAACACCAGCTGCCATTCCATTGCATAACCCTGCCCATTGTGGATCAAGCTCCACAAAGAAGAATGGCACTGCACCTAACCCAGTGGCAGCGGCCATAGCCAAAGTAAACCATGCAACTGTGGATACCGAGACCCTGCTATTTGAAGGCTTCCTCTCATCCAATCTAAAATTATCCTCAGAACTCCCAAAGGCATCTTCTATACCAGTGCCATCTATAACTGTACTTCCTAAATTCCTATGAGGAGCAGTTCTTACCCTCTGGATTATTTCTTCCTTAGGCTCAGCTGTGACAGAACCCTGCAGCACTACAATAATTGTAGTAAACAGCAGTACATGTTTGAGCTGCAAAACCATTGTTGCTCATAAAAGATCCACTGGAAGTGTCAAGATATCGGCTTCATCCAATAAAGAGAGCAATATAGAAACTACTAAAAGAAGCAACTGTAAAGATAGTCGGTTATTCTAAGGGGCCCCCAACTTAAAGTCATCCAAACCCAGTTATTCATCCGTTAAACAAGTAGCAGCAGTCATCATGAAAGTATCGAAATTGAATGATATAATTAATCACTGTATTCTTGCAAGTTCGTTGTGACGGTTAGCAGCAAGCAACCAGCTTGTTTTGGAAGGATATGGGCCCCCGGACTAAAATCTGATGCAGAGTCCAAAATACAGTAATCAGGAAATGATAAAAAGGAAAAGATAATTTCAGCACGGTTACAATCTACAATCAATTAGAAACATAAAGAGGCAAAACAAAATATTCCCCAAAGACAAGCTAAAATTCATGAGGAAAAAAACACAGATATTTTCTAATCGAAATTCCAAAGAATGGATACATTGCACGTAAAAAGGATTTGAATTAGAAAATCAAAGCCTCAGTGAAATAAAATCCCTAATAGAAAAAGCTAATATGTGGCGCATGAGTCGTCGAAAACCCTAATTTCAATGGAGAGCATGCATAAATAAGAAGGTACCCGAATGATCAGAAGAGCAAGGGCATGATTGGGTTTAGTTTTAGTTGAATTTCAAATACAGATACAATAAGCATACCATAAGAATTTAAGAAAACATCAAGGAAAGAAATTCAATGAATAGGATTAGGAGGGGAGAGAGTTGAAGTAACAAGTGAAGACCACAAATCCCATCAAGCAAAAACCAATCACAGGCTTCCAATTCCATCGTAAAAGGCCAAAGGAAAAAAGCCAAGTGCGATGAGAAGGGTTAGGGTTGGGTACGGTACCAGGGAATAATAAATAAAATAAAAATTAGGGGGTGGTTGGGATGAATGCCCTAGCTCCGACAGGAAACGTAAGAAGAGTTATGGTAGCGAAAGCCAAGTCATCGCCTTAATCCACCTCCCTCCGTTTCTTAAGGGCTGCAACAGCCCACAGCTGAAGCCTGAGCTGGTGGAACCAACAATTACGCGGAAGACAAGAGAAGAGGTGAGAGGAGGGCAGGAAACTAGGCAAAGGTACACATATGATTAATTAACCTGAGATCTCAATAGTCAATCGGGGGATATGAATAGGATACCGAGTTTTGGTTTTGTTGTTTGGTTGTGTGGGGAAGGACTATGGAGAGCACTTTCTGGTGGTTTTCCTTTTTATTTATTGCTTGCGCACACAGTAAGTAACAGCCCCACATCATCTTCCACCCAAGTCAATTTGTCCATTTTTTTGTTTTATTTTGCACTCTTGATTGACATATAATAACAGCTCTTCATGCGCACTCGTTTGTTATCCACTACATCTGCATCATTATACTATTAATTAATTCTTTCATATTTATATTTTCCCGTATTTTTCATTCTCATTGGCACCATCTGTTACTTATATTTATATTTTATTATTATTAAAATTAATTTACAACAACGACCATAACGTGGATCAAAACAATGATCACAATGATAGAACAGATGTAATTGTCGACTCAAAACTCTCTCAACTGGTACGGGAGATGGAGAGAGAATCAAGGAAAAACCCGGGGGAACTTTATTCAAAACGCGGGGCAAACTCAAGCTTGCCATAACTTAATTTGTGAATGACACAAAAATCTACATTAATAATGATATCCTCAATACAAAGAGAATAAAACGTAAAAGGGTTTTGAAAGCAAAATTACATATCGTTTAACATCATATAATTGTCAGGATTAATCCACAATCCAAACAACCTTACAATAACTGGCGTTTTACAATCATTTTATCACTTTCAGATAAAAATAATAATAAACCTGTTTTCTCAAACTCTATCATATCACCATGAAGCTTTTCAATTTATTTTTAATTTTTAGATACATCACAAACTTGCAAACAGCTAGTGGTCCCATTAGTAGGGGGCCAAAATAAGTAAACATCAATAATCGATGGAGTCTATGCCATCGCTTCAGCGTACCAAGCAATGGTCCACTGATTCATCGATCAGATGACTAGCACAAATTCAGTGCCCAAGCCCCCTGAGAAAATGGCTACTTCCATCGCCATAAAATTCAGTATAGTCAGAGCAATTTTCATAACAAAACCTTTGTTATAAAAATATCAGAAATCCAACAGAAATCAAAAATCCAAAATCAATGAAAATATTCAAAATAAATCAATTCTGTTCAACAGATATCCTAAATCAAAGAAATATCCGAATACAAAAATGTCTTGTACAGAAACAAAAAAACTAATTGCAATTGAAATGGAAGAAACGAAGCAGTGCTGCAGATTTTATGCTGCTAAGCTGTTGTCAAAAATGCTCTCCCAGGTTGCCGATTAGCCAACGGTCCATGACATCCAAGAAGCTGCATAATACCCAAAAAAAGAAAAAAAAAATATTAACATTTCTTCCTTTCGAAGCATACACAAATTTGTAATAAGATCAAATTCTGATTTGATGCTAGAGATTTGCACCAATGTCCCACCACATTAGGGAAGCCATTGAGGGAAGCAGAAACAGAATTTCAAAAAGAGAGAGAGAGAGAGAGAGAGAGAGAGAGAGAGAGCCACAACCAAGACCTGCAGAATGTAAACCAAAACAGCATGGGTTCAATATGCACTTACTATCCTGAATTATAATTATCTTCAACTTGTTCCGATATTTCTTGCCTAGAGCTAAAAAATAAAAGGTGTTGTAGTTATAAATTGAACCATGCATATTTCCTGTAACCTTTCTCACAGAAAGGTGTATCATTGATCCTAATCCAATATTTAATGTACAAAAGATTCTGCTTGTCAAATAAGTTTTGCTTCCTCCGCAAAGAGAGATTATAACTTCGCTTTTGGATTGATTATATTGCTTATCACCCAAAAAAGAAAAGAAAAAGAAAATAGCTCAAACCACATACAATGGCTATTAGAATACATTCATATGCATAACAATTAACAAAAACGGGAATGAATGATATGATGGCAGAGTAAATTTAATTTTTACAAATATCATTGTGCCTACAAACCTAGTAAAAAAACACACCAACATCAATGATGCAAAATCAGTCAAGTTGAAACATGGAGTAAGAGTCTGAAAGAGAGCTACTAAACTTGCAAAGATTCACAAGTCAACTCTGCTGGATGGTTTTTTCATCAAGTCAGTGCAGAAGACCTTGTATTAAAGGTACAACCATAAGAACCATCACATGTTTAATCACAAACTCATTAACCACTACATAATGTAACAGTAATTAATAAGAAAAGTTAGCAACCCACTCCTTGTATAAGCCAAGGACCGTATATGTATGGGAATCTTCAGGTGACCGTCATTCAGGAATTTTTTTTTTTTTTTTTTTTTTTTTAGTAAGAAGCTAATTAGTAGCAACAAGAAAACAGACCTTAGCATTGACACCATCTGGTACAATCCTGTTCTCAGCCCTCCATTTGATATAATCAGTTCGACTGTACTTTGTGAATCCCCTGAAAATAAGAATGGTTTTATGTGGATAAATGGTCATAATAAACAACCTAGAAAATCACCACGAAATTCAATGTTCAATGAAACACACTATTCCCTATGAAGTGATTGTGCTTTGTTTTAACAATTCATTAAAAAAAAAGCCCAGATTCAGAATTTTTGTATAAAAGATCAACCTCATGATAACCAGACCAAGTCTTACATCAGAAATTAGGAGTTCAGAGCAAACCATTCATTTCTCATGGGGTCCATGTGAGGGCGCTTCAACTCTGTTATTGAATGCTCTAAAATAATGTTTCCAGCACAAGTCCTTGCAGACTTGCACTATTACCCACAAGCCCCTTGCTAGTTCTTAAAAGATCTGTCTACTGAGAATTTGATAAGGAATGTCCTAGAGCATTATAAATATAACACAAATTATAGAGTTGACACCCCCAAACTAATGTATGACAACTGCAGCAAATTCACAAAAGTGAGTGATAGTAAATAACCATCCAATTGGAGCATGAAAGTGGGTATTTTATGATCATGCATGGTATATTTGGAGAAATATATGCCTATCTTCATGCAACGAGGTGGGTATTTAAAGACTCAATAAATCCTATAAGAAGCCCATTAGATAAATCACTCAATATCAATTCAAATGGCTTACCATTTCCTGCTGACAATGATCTTTTGGCGGCCAGGGAACTTAAACTTGGCACGGCGAAGCGCCTCTTGAGCATTATTGCCATTGGTATCCTTGCAGCGGACAGAAAGCAAGACCTGCCCAATGCTCACCCTAGCACAAGTACCCTGAGGCTTCCCAAAGGCACCCCTCATTCCTGTCTGAAGCCTATCGGCACCAGCACATGAAAGCATCTTGTTGATACGCAAAACATGGAATGGGTGGACCCTGACCCTCAGATGGAAGGCATCCTTCCCAGCATACTTAGTCATGTACTTGTTGCAAGCAATACGGGCAGCTTCCAGAGCCTCACTTGAGACATTCTCCTTCTCCCAACTGACCAAGTGCACGCAGAAGGGAAACTCATCAACTCCTTTCTTCTTCATCCCCACATCATAAATCCTGATCTTTGGATCAGGGACACCACGGCAATACCGTGATTTTGGATATGGTTTGTTTTTAATCTGGCGATAGCATCTTGCAGGTCCTACAGAAGTGATTCAACCAACTCATCAAGTTAGAATGCATCAAACATGCATAAATCAAAACTTTAACTCTCACCTCCCTCCCCCAAAAAACTAAATGTAATAGAGTTTTATCCTAAAACATAAGAGGAAGTGCAATAAAGGGGGAATTTCTCAATTAAAACGAATTAAGATTATTCCGTCGAACAAACCATTCGCAAATCAAGATCAATCAACCTATAAGAACACACTTGCACTAAAAGCCAAACGAACATTAGTACGAAATCCCATGAGCCTTCAAGATTTTAGGTTTTACAGCACGCAGACCTAAACATGATCGCAATTTTGGGCCACCAGATACAGGTTTCCCCAACACTAGCAGCTGGGGAAGACTTAGTAGTCATGAAATCAGACAAAGCAAAAGAAACTTAGAACATAATAGCAAGGACGTTCAAAATTATCATCAAATTTCGACTTCAGACACAGACGCAGGCGTCCGTCCGAAGATCAAACAATCTAGCGTTTCAGATCCATTGAAGAAGTCTACTGTCAGATCCAAAGACTAAAGGTTTTTAACAAATCACTCCAACATACAGACAATCAAACCATATATTTATGGATAGATAGAAAGATAGGTCGAGAGAGAGATCGTAGGTATCGTTTCTCTACTTCAACATCAGAATCAAAAGAAATGTATGCTATTAGCTACATAAGATGCAGAGTTGAATGAGATAATGAGGATCAGAGAACTTACTCCTCCCCATGGCGGCAGTCTTCCGAGCGATTTAGGGTTTGCAACAGAGCAACGGCTCACCTCTCTTTTTGGTTTTTCTCTTCCGCTGCTGTTTATATACTGCGCATAAAACCCTAACAGCCGCACCACTTGTTTGACCCACGAAACGCAAACAATTACGAAAAGCAAACGGCACGGGTACGCGGGAATTACGTGTGAGCTTACATCATTTAATGAACCTTCTCATTTCATAGGCGCGAAATGGCAAGTGCATGGAATTATTTCTTTTCGACCTCAATTTATTAGATCTATCTTATAAAAATAATGAAAAATGTTGTCAATATTTGGCCTATAGTTTATTAATTTTAATACCTCACGTTAGAAAACTCTAAAATGTCAAAATCACTCTCTAATGTTTGTCATTTTAATTCCATTGTCAAACCTTTTTCTCAACTCTTTATTTTAATAGTATGTTGTCCTGAAAAATATATTATATTTAAAAAATACATGTTTTAATAACCTTATAATATAGCATTTAGTATGATTTAACAAAAATAAATCAAGACAACTATGTTTCTAGCACTCTCATCCATAACGACGGTGGTGATCTAAGGTCTTACGACAGAGACCAAGAAGATCGTTGAACAAATGGAGATGATAAAAAACATTGCGCGGTGCACACTGCCTTCAAACAATTTTATCACTATTATATTATCCCTTTAAATTTTTTAAATATTTTTCTAATCCTAAAAATTTTAATTACACGAATATATTCATTAGATATTAATGTTTTATATATTATAATGTATGTATTAAATGATCTAATAAATATACATCTATAATTACTTATGTAATTATAATTTTTTACGGTTAGATTATATCAAACCAACAAACAAATAATAGACATATTTGTAACCAGGGGTATCTATTAATTGGCTAGCTTGGTGTCACGAGCATATTTATAAGACAGACAAATTGTCTATACAGCACCTCGAATACTTATATTCTCGGTCAACCATTCACACATATACTTATATTACAGCGGAAGACTCGTATGTATCACTTGTACGTAACATCAAATAATCACTTCAATGGAACACTCGAATACCTTAGATAGCACACTTTGCACAGTGTCGCCCCAAACCATACCATACCGATAGATTATCGTGAATGATTCACTTATGAGCATTTCACAAGCACACTTTAGCACGTAGGCTAAAAATAACTCAATGTGTTCAACTCGATAGCGAGTGACATAATAGTGTTAGAGACCCATCTCTGACTACTGATGAACCCCACATTGTTAGCCCGATAATAGTGTCTCATAACCTACTAAAATGCTATGAGAACTACCATTATCCCCTTCAGGATGATCGTAGTCAGCCCATTAGGTTGCGCCAAAAAAATGTTCTTTGCATGACTAAGTGTTGGCCATGAGGGAGAATTGAACAACTACTCCTCCCTAAGATAGATGTTAAGCTTTTGACTTGTTTAAAAAAAAATCAAAATATAAGGCCAATCATGCTGGGCCATATTTACAAGATTGTCACTCCCGATTGAGATGAAACTTTATGGACCCTTTCCTTGAGTGACGATCAATATCTTAACATGACTGTGACACTGGATTGTAGACCAAATTAGTCCACGAAGACCCTTTTGAGTAAATTTTCCGTAATAGCCTATGTAGCTCATGATAACCTATGCAGCTTAGATAAACATTTTCGTAAATTTTCTACTACCCTTAAGATTAAACTATTTGTTATAGTTGTATTGTCCTTTCTTTTTCTTTTTTTTTTAAAAGATCATATTATACTTGTTATAATTAAGAATTCCCTTGCAACAATTCATGGTCACGTTTAGTAAAAACTAAGCAGATTGCAATATAATTACGAGTTTACAACCTGAGCATGCACAACTATATATTTTTAAATAATTAATAAACATAATAAAAATATGTTACAAAATTTATAAAATATATACCTGAGCACCACAGGTACATATTTTTCTCCATTTTATTTCTTTTAAATTGTTATTCTTCTAATATTTTCTTAATTCTAATTTTTTAATTTTGATGAAATTTATGTTCATAAGTTATCTTTTTTGGTGTATCGTGTGCTAGGCTTACAGGTGTTACTTTTCTAGTACAATTTGGTTAATGCTTTTGGATATATATTGCGGCTTATTTATATATAGAATATTACACTTCTTAAAAATAAATATCTTCTTAGCTCTAATTTTCTTTGTTTTTTGTTTTTAAAATTTTTCTTTTTCTATTTTTTTTTTCCTTATGTTCTTGTGTTATGTATTATAATTAATATATACATTTTAAGAGATAAAATTTATCATGTCTCCTAATCGAAGTGTATCTTTTATTTTCAATCAATATATTTTCCTCTCAAAATTTGTCTAAAAGTTTTTTTTAACCCACCCAAAAGAAAATTTCTGACTACACCCCAATTTGTAACATTACACAATGTAGAGTTCATTAATACCATGCAATTACATAACTCGGAAGCAGCACACCTAGCTCTGTTTTACACTGTACATGAAAATATGGGTTCATTAAGTGTTACATATTGCACAAGAGATTTCTCTTCATCTAGGTGTAATAGTGGGGATCACTCCACTAACAAGGTTACTGCTGGACACATCTGATGACCAATATGGATTCTTTGTCACTGAAGATGATGATGATGACAACGGTGGTGCTGGTGGAGTTGATGTTGTAGGGTTGGAGATCACAGATTCTGACGTAGTTGTATCTGATTCTGGCATCATAAGCCATATATTCTCCAGCTCCCTTACCACCTCCGCCATTGAAGGTCGAGTCTCTGTCTCATCTTGGCAACATTTGAGGGCCAAAGTCACAAATTTCGCAGCACATTCAGAAGGGTAAGATCCCATTCGACCATCTATAACTGAGAACATCTTGCCAACTTGATATGCAAGATTCACCTAAAATTAGAAGAACAAGCATCAATTTTCAATTTTGAAAGCTACTTATGGAGTGGTAAATGAACGAGTCACTCGGTGAAGATAAGCTGATACATTATTGTTTTCCTCTACCAGAAGAAAAGAGAATGAAAAATCATTTAAGGTTCACAAAGCCTCCGCCCAACTACAGATGCATGTAAGTACATGGATACTACATAAAACATGAAGTAATGTAGTAGACGCAGGGAATGGAATAATACCTCTCGAACAATGTTTTTACCATGTAAGATTGGTTGCATCCCCGTTAAGAGCTCTAGAAAGACAACTCCAAGGCTGTAAACATCACTTTTGTCTGTCAACTTATGCGTTAAGAAGTATTCAGGATCGAGGTATCCCTGAGTTTCAAAAAGATAAAAGAGGAATCTCATATTGTGCCTGCATAGAATGTACTAAACAAAGTAATGCTCTTGATTGGATTTTCTTTGTTGGGAATTAACGTTCATGCCACAATCTATTTCAAATTCAGAGGTCCTTCATCAAGACTTTTTATTATTCCTTTTATCCTTTCTCGTTTTTCATTCTAACATTCAGCATGCCCTGGGTCAGGAAGAGATCAACATAACATGCTTTGTAAGGAAGGGAAACTAATTCCACTAGAAAGTTTGAAACGGAAACATGTTGCAATTGAACAATATATTCTAAAAAAGAAGGGCAGTCCAAGGACACGAAGCTCCAGCCTATATGGAGTCCCAAAAAAGGATCAGACCACATTGGGTCTATTGTATATGCAGTCTTACCCTGCTTTGCAAAAAGGTTCCTTCACATAAGGTCGTCTATAACACTGCAACTAAACAATATTTTCTGAAACATTTATATTGAGAACTATTAACAGGGAAGAAGAGTTTTCTACCAATCATGAATCTTTTACAAGATTCACACAGATCATGCACACAGAGTGATAAATTTAATTGTATATTATTATTATGATAGTGAAAAGGCCCCGACCTTCATACATGAGTTCAGAGGTGTTGGCATACACACCAATTGTCGAATTTAATTGTCTCAATTTGAATGTTTCTCCTACCCTATCCAGGTGATTCGCCAAGAATTTAAAGCTATCAGGTGGCAGTCCTATGAACTGCATTAACAAGTGGTTTGTGTTGAGAGTTTGGAAATTGTTAACTTGAGCAGTTCTATATTAATTAGCTGAAGCTCCAAGTTTTAAGATAATATGTGGGTTGATATTTGACTTTGGCCAACTTTAGAAAAATGAACATTATTATAGTAGGAAAAATAACTTGAGTAGGAAAAATCACTTCGCCAACTTTTGTCCTCAACTTCAGCAAGAAAAATGGGAATAGAACAGTAAATCTAATTATCTGGCCAAGCTTAAATTTTGAATGCAAACAATAATTATGAACACAATCATCATCAGAAGCAAAGTGAAGTGGCAAATTGACAGCCAGCAGGCAATGCAACAGTTGACAACAGAACTCACCGGGGTGCCTTTTACTACTGTGGATACATGACCAGGAACTGTCCCTTCCATATCCGGAACTGGGGCAAGCCGTGAAAGTCCAAAGTCAGCAACCTTGGCAGTGAATCTGGAGTCCAATAATATGTTGCTAGCTTTAATGTCCCTATGGAATATGGGAGGATCAGCTTCAGTGTGAAGGTACAGGATACCCTTTGCTGAACCCAATGCAATTTGCAATCTCATGGCAAAACTCAGAGCTTCTTTTGATTTAACTGTGGTACCAAAAACTCCATGAGATTATTTGACAAACAATTGAAAGGAAAAAGAAAAAAGAAAAAGAATCATGCTACAGATAAAGATTTACCAGAAAGATGATCCCTTAGGTTGCCATTTGGCATAAACTCATAAACCAACATCTGCTTACACACCAAAACAAGAAGAACCATCATCCACCATCAAACAAGAAATTTTATAACATAATTACATAGAATGAAGTACAGCACAGCATATCTTCACATAGTCACTGGAGCAATTTTATTTTTTCTAATGACTGATCATAATCAACTTCAACATGATTTCAGGTTCCTTAAATGAGATTGAATATCAATCAGCCTCAATTGATAATGTTTTATGGTTCCTTTTTTGTATTTCTTTCTGCAACAGAACAGATGTGTTACAAGTAAATTCATTGAAGATAAATATTCAAGTAACACTTGAAAACAGTGAATTCCTCCCAGATATGGACATCTAATTCCCTAATCCCTATTGTCCCCACACAAGCATGGAAAGTTTTTTTCCATCAACTTATCTTATTCTTATTATTCACTCAAACGATTTAATAGTAATAATGATACTAGTATAATAGTGGCTACAGCATAATTAGCAGCACAGTTATAATTATTACAATCATCATCATCATCAAAAGGCCCTTTTAACACTTCAAATTTTCCTCACTAGTATAGTTCACACAATGCCACACTACCTTAACTTTTCCTCATTTATCCCCAACTAATGCTATCGCTAAACTCTTATAAATTATTTAATTTCCGGTATCCTTTCCAATTTATGATTTCATAAGGTCACGATTAGGCTAGTCATGCTTTATGGAATAGAATGCGGAAAATTTAAAAAAAAATGTCAATAAAGTAATTGTAACAAAGATGCAAATGATAAGATGAATATGTGATAAAACATTAAAAATAGAATTAGAAATTAACATATTGAGAAATAGTAGGAATAACCCCAATTGGAGATCAATGGGAAAGAATCAATTAAGATGGTAAGAACACATACAATGAAGACAATTAAATGAGCTAGCTAAGAAAAGCGACCTGGTTAAGTAGATTCATGATTGTTGATCTGACAAAGTTTTACACTAATTGTTCGCTACCTAACACAACATTCCTCCTTTAACTGGGCTTGGAATCGGTTGTGTTTAAAGATATGCAAATATACTCAACACAAGTAGAGTTTAAATGTTGACTAGCCTTGATAGAGTGATTTGAAGGAAGCAAATTCATGTAGCCGACTGACCCCATGTAGTTAGGAAACGGGTTAGTTGAGTTGAGCTGAGTTTGAAAAAAAGACCTATTGACACCGTTGATGGTAAGTTTGGTAACGGTAGAGTCAAAGGAAAACCTAAAATAATATGAATAGAAATAACTAAAAGATATAAACTAAATGTAATATAAATTTCACCTTTACTAATGTCACAACTTACAAGTTAGGGCCTTTTGTTCAAATTAGATAATGTTTGCTTAGTCATACCTTACTATTTTAGTTCACATTGTTTGGTACTATCTTGTCTTTCTTAATAATTTTCAAGAACAGTGAAAATTTAAGAAATCAATATCCATAACGGACTCGTAATATTGAACAACGAGATGCCGCATAACTGCGTGGGAATCTAAGAACACACCTGTTCACCTTCATTGTCACAATAGCCAACCAACGAGACCAGATTCCGATGATGTAACCTTGACAGTAGTTCTATTTCTGTGAAGAACTCTCTTTCTCCTTGTAACGATTCCTCTAGAGCACGTTTTATGGCTACAACAGTTCCATCAGCTAGAGTACCTTTATATACTTTCCCATAGCCTCCTTGGCCAACCTGACTAGAGATACTGAAGTTGTCTGTGGCCAATGCCATTTCCTTGAATATGAATGCTTTAACACCATCAATCTTGATTGAGATCTTTGACACTGCCAGCAGTATAAACACCTTCCATTTCAGATATTGGATTTTAGGAATTACAAAATACATATGATAAGGTATTAGAAAATAATGACATATAGACCTCAAATATATTCCAAGATTCAACAGTAACAAAGACAAAGGACGTTAAGATTTGAACAGCTGTGTTTAATATTACTGGGGGGCTTATCACTAATTAGGTTGCCTGCCTCATGGAACCAAAAAACTGCAAGAGTTAATGATAAATACATTTGCTGCATTATGCACAAAATGCATCCCAGCATATATGACATTCATATTGAAATAAATCATTCACTGATTTTTGGCAAGGATAATCTCCTAATAGCTTGGGTATCATATTGTTAGACTGATGAAAAGTTATTTGCAAGTGGGAAATTATCAAATACTACCATTTACGTGAATGCTTAATGAGATAGGGTTAGAATTTCAGAATCAGGCGATTACTGTTGGAAACTCTTTAAAAAGCATAAAAGTAGTTAAATTTGATAGAAAATGACAAAATGCTTTTGATAGTAAAAAACAAGAAAAACTTTATATGAAGTCTTGTTTTTTGCATCCTGAGATGTGGCCATTTATTGGTTAAGCAACAAGCACTGTAACTGTATGGTAGCAACAAAACTAAACTGATTAGATTGTCTTATTTAAATACAGCTCAGGGGCAATACCGGCATAGTACTTAAAATCACTTTTCAAGCTCCATATCAAAAACCAATTCATGTCAATTGGGAACAATAGCATCTTTCAGGCACCACATAGAATTTCCACAAAGTTAGAGGGGCAGAAGAATGAGAAGGTGAAGCTACCTTGAAATACTGTTCATAAATGAGCTTCTAATTGCTTCAACAATGTTAGATGTATAAAAAGGCAATTTTACATATCTTGAATTAGAAACACTTACCCAAACGTTTTCTTGAGGCAGTATGGTATTTCTTCATATATCTTCTAGTGATGAGAATTGAAACAACTACAGACACTGTCACTGCACCAGCCACTGCAGCCAAAACTATGCCAGCAATAGCACCCTTGCTCAGCCCAGATTTTGAAAAGTCAAGATCCACTGCATCAAAATATTAAGTATGAATCATGAAGCAGATGCAAGTTGTCTATCAAAGTTGTAAATATGGGGTAATGGTTGGGAACAACGTGCTAAACCAAAGAGAAGGCAACTGGCAAGCTAGACACATTTCAGAACTGGCATTGTTATTGTTCAAATGGGAATATATGTCATTGTGAGGGCTTATCAGGATAGGCGGACACACTAAAGACTGAGGAAGGACTGCCATTTTGACAACTGGTCCGCCAAAAAGACGATAGATTGGGTTGTGAATGTCAGCCTCAACATGAGCAACAAATGATGGGTCCAACCTCTTGTATATATGTGCTTATTCATGCATGAAAAACCCCACCTAAATGCAAAAAATCTTTGTAAAGATGTCATGCACTCTAAAGTTCAGCACACCAGACAGAAAGGCAAGGTCTTTGAACCAGCAAAAGAATGTATTTGACAATTTAAATGAAATCAAGTTGCTCTGTCAGAACAAGTAATGCAGAATCTTAACCTCATACCTTCTTCTAGATAAGGTCTCAACAGACTGAAATTGAGAAGTTCATATGGCCCAAAAAAGCCACCAACACTAATTTTCCATTCCACAAACAGTTTCCTGATTCTTCGAATTTCACTCTCATTAAATGTATGGGTGCGGTTGTTGAACTTCGGAAACAACTTCAAGTACATTCTCAACCTTGGACCATTTTCCCAGATAAATGAATCAACAGATAACTGATATGGATCTAGGACAAGAGCCGATGCTAGAATCCTTTTAAATCTGGTTTCATATGGAAGAAAATTTGATAATGCAGGACTTTTTAAACGAAATCCAACTCTAAGAGGCGCAGCACAGAAACAAGGAACTGGAGATTCTGGAACATATTCATAGTCCTCAGGGCATGACTGATTGTAACAATGAGCAGGAGAGGCTGTTGAGCTCACTGCTTCCTCCTCACTCACATTCTTAGATCCACAAAACTGAGCTATGTTGACCAGGTTGGCTGTACACACAGGATTTCCCCGAAGCCTGAACATTGAATAAAAGTAATGATAAATGAACACTAACAAAATTGCAGCTTTTCAAATACAATTTATATAGATTAATCTCGACCAAATCAAGTAGATAAACAAATTTGACAGTACGGATTCATTAATATCAGTGGTTCAAAGTAAATAGTACTAGCAAAAAGTAGAGAGAAAAAAAAAAACTTCCATCAGAAAAACAGTCATGATCTAAATCTAAGTTAAAGTATGAATCTACGTTCAGTTAATTATAATTATAGTTTTTGATATGCAGAAACACACCTGAAAGTGACATTAGCAGGGGGTTCAATACTGCCCAAAACATCTGAAAGCTGGTTGTTCTGGAAATCCCTGAAGTATTTAATTACATAAAAGAAATTCAGTACAAGTAAAACATTCCCTTAAAACAACTATGGATGCTGCTCAACAAACAGATAATAAGACTCTCATAAATACTGATGCAATCATGTTAAACGAGCATGATGAAGCACGATATGAAGATTTCTATTGTGATGCTCAGTAAGATATATGTAGTATACTTGAAAGTATTACGATAGCCTGATTGTACAGATCTCCACCTATCACTATAGCTTTTGGGTTCAATGGTTATTTAACATGGTAAGAACTCAGGTTGGTGATGTTGAAAATAGGCCTTGGTTTCAAGCCTCTTTGCAAACATTTGTTTGTTCCCCAATTGTATGTTTAGTATCTTTTTGTTTCTCTGTCGCTCCATGTTATGGATGGGGCTGCATGTAAGGGAGGGCATCAGGATAGCTTCATACACATTGTTGGGCCCCTAAGTATCAACTACAGCTTTTGGGAAGGACAAAGAAAAGGAAAGAATAAAACATATAAATATGGAGCATTTAATTATTTAAATCTTACAAGAGAAGTCTTTCAGTTGCATCGAAAGTCCTGCTTTGCCAAATGGTGGATGGAACAGAACCATTCAAGGAGTTGTTTTCCAATGACCTGCAAAGCAATACCAATATAAAGAGATCTTAGTTACTTCAGAATTTTGATTCCAATGGAATCAACATCTGGCTTACTTGATAACTCTGATAGAATTTTCACCAATCACTGCAAAATACCACCACGCGGATATATCATGTATGCATGTATGTGTCAAAAGAGAAAAGAATCAAGTACACTCACAATTTCTGAAGACGAGGAAGACCAGAGAAGTTGGCAGGAATAGGTCCACTAAGATTGTTGTTTGACAGAATGCTGTGCATATTTTCAATAGCATGGATATCAGTATCTTTGGGCTACTTTATAGCTAGGTAGCTTTTGACATTAATATTTAATCTGCTAAAAGAAATTGGGCCAAGCCCGTGGAATTAACATGAATGCTTTACTGAGAACTTTAACAATTTAGGTATGGGAGAACTATACATACATTGTAGTGATATTATCAGTAAGTTTATTTGATGGTATGGGTCCATTAAGCTGGTTCCAGCTGAGATCCCTGAAATGTCAGTGTTATCACAGGAACAGTTATATATATTCTCTTCAACAAGAACACACAATGGCTTTTGTTGGTAAAAAGATGTAGATTGAAATATAGATTTTAGCAACTTTAAAAATATACTGGCAAGACACAAACTTACACATAGCTAAGGTTAGAAATCCTGCTCAAGTCAGGAACTGGTCCTTGCAAGTTGCAGTTCCTGAGACTCCTGGCAAGCCAACCAAAATAGAACAATGAATTAGATTCTTGGAGGTTTTGACAAAAATAAATAAAATTAGATTCCTTGAAATGCTTGTATGACAGTAAAAGTGAATTGAGATCATATCTTGCTTTTCATCTCAAGTCCATATTGGTTTCAAAACACTTATTGACAAAGCATAGACTCATTTAAACAAGAAGAATTTAACTTATCCTATTTCATTGAGTTTTGGCACTGTTTTACAAAAACAATCAAAACACCAAGGAAGGGGTGACTGCATAGATATTTTCTAAATTTAAGCATACTTGTTTGTTTTGTTTTGTTTTTTTTTCCCTCTATAAACCTGCAGAAAGTGAAAAACTTTCCTCGCAAAAATAAGAACTGAAAATAAGGGGAAAAAAAATCAAATAAACCATAAAAAATGCAGCACACCCATCAATCAGATATCATTAGGTGAATCTCTATAAGTTTATACAAAAATTAGCGATATTTAGTTCAACTTGAGCATTAAATCAAGAATTCTAGAGCACAAATCAGGTCATAAGTCAGAGAGTTTATCTCAGAATTTGCAAAATATAGGGAATCTACGGTTTGCTTAAGGGTATGGACAGGTGAGCAGTGATAGCACTGTTAAAAGTTAGATGGAGAGAAGAGCAAGAAGTGAAGGAGAGAGGGCAAGAAAAGGGTGAGACAATCAGGATCATGGGATATTCACAGATTCTCTTTCATTTGGGATACAAATATTTCAAAACATAGAATGACTCTCCATTCTCCCAGTTTTCGCCATATGCTAATTTTTTTGGGGGGGCAAACCATATGCAAATTCACTGTGTTCAGTCAATCCTTTATTTTTGGAGACTTTTGTCTAAACACTAAACCAAATGTATTTTTAGGTATCCATTGGACATGACACAGACACAAGAATACATGATATTAGTTTGAATGAGCTAAAAGACACAGCATGGTATGAAGATTTTAGTAAGACATGGCATCTTTGGCAACATGCTGGATTTTGAGGAACAAGGAGCTTTACCATTACATCCAATACTTATATTACAAGCCACTATCCATAGATAGGCATCTTTGTTGCCATTGGTCCTAAATTCTAGATAGTGAGACTTGAAACAAAGGGCCTAAGAGAAGAAAATTCATCCATTTCCATAGATATCAAGGAAAGCCCCCTCTTTTGAATATTACAAACAAGAATAATCCAGTTTAGGTTCTCATTTTTTTATTCAGTGATTAGTGCTTACATAGTTATCGATTTTCATAGAGCGGAATGGAGGAGATTCATGTATCCAACCCCATGTAGTTGGGAAAAGGCTTAGTTGAGTTGAGTTGTAGTGCTTACATAGTTACATGCAAAAGTTTGTGCAATTCCCCATCTGAATATTTAGCTTGACAATGAAGTAAACATGTAAAATATACTTACAATTTGAACAATTTTGACATGTTGCCAAAGGAAGCTGGGATTGTCCCATCATCAAAGTTATTGTTATCAAGTTGACTGCAACATAAAACAGAAACATAAGAATTACAGTAAGTTAACTTATAACAGTGAAAGGAAGATGAAGATAAGAAGTAAGGTGAAATTCCATCTATCTCAACATCAGTAATACAAAGCAAAAATAAATCAAGCATCTTGTGGAATGATCTTTGTAACTCCACTTAATTGATTGAACAAAAGTTAACAAAAAAATGAAAAATATTGCATCACTTTCACAGTTTCACTGTTCAATGGATGCATAACAATACATTGAAATGAAGTAATTTCAATCATATGGGATATCCTTTAAAAACTAATCACAACATTGCTAGTTTTTTTCCACAAGAAAAGTTTAACTAGCCTGTTAACATATGAAAATTAACAAATGTAGGTATTTACTGGATAGTATTGTTCCTATCTAAGGAAGACTTCATAACAGAGGCTGATTACTCTTGTGCTCGACAGTAAGTAACAGAAGTATTAACAGTCCACTCTCAAAAAAGAAAAACAAAAAGAACTAAAGCTCATAAATTTCTATAAAATCAGAAGAATGATAATCCACATAAATTTCCTGGAAGAGGAGACCGTACAGTATCTGTAACTGTGGCATTTCAGAAAGCTCTGGTGGAAGGTTCCCAGATAATTTGTTGTTGTCAAGCAAGCTGCAGACAAGTACTTTGTCAATAAATGGAAAGGCCAGAATAAAACTGAAATTAATCAATAGTGCAGTAAAAGAAATGGCATTAAGAGTTTGAGTGCTTATAGGGCAAACAAGTGCGGAGAGGAGCAAGTTTTACTAACAAGTGAGCAAGAATAGGCAATCTGGAAAGCACAGGTGGAATCTGCCCACTAATGGAGTTATTGTTCATGTGGCTGCAAAAAAGAGAGGAAATGGATTCAGGTATATCTAATGGTTAAACACATTGCCAACTAAAAGTAAAAAAAACCGCAAGTCTGCAACAGAATTATACTCACAAGTGCTTGGTTTTGTTTAAGTTTGCAAATGATTCAGGTATTGGTCCTGAAATTTGGTTCTCGTCAATTTGAAATCTATCCAAATTAGGCAGATACCCCAACTCTTGAGGCAATGGACCAGTTAATTGGTTTCCACTCAAGAGCCTGAAAATAAAGGAGAGAACATCAAACATTATCTAAGTAAATATTATGGTCAGCAGAAAATGAAAGATGAGGTACAAGAAAGAAGCCAAATACATAGATTTGTTTGTCATGGAGCATCAAATACAAGGTCATATCAAGAAAAGCTAACAACAAAACAGCATACCTACAATACATAACATCTACATGCATGAAGATGTGCATATTAAAGAGAAAACCTAACAAAGTCCAGAACTTACATTAGTACTAAAGTTTTAATATTGCCCAGCTCCTTTGGTATACTCCCACTTATTTTGTTCCACATGAAATCCCTAGTGAAACCAAAATACAGGCTTAATCATCAGCACCAACTGTAACTTAAAAGACACGTCAATAGTGGAAACAAAATATATTTACCACAGCGACATTATATGAAAAATAGAAAGTAAAGGTCTATTTTGCAATTATCAAAAAAAAAAAAAAAACTCCCACTTTGACATGTTCATCATATAAATGTAAAATGACTCACAATATTTCCAGAAAAGACAATTGACCGAGCTCTGGTGATAAACTTCCAGAAAGATTCATATTTTGCAATAGCCTGCAAAAAAAAATAATAAAAATAAAAGAAGAAGAAGATGGCAAGCAAATGAAGCATCATTTTACATGTTTAGATTACAAAGAATGCTGCAATATTTCGGATACCTTAAGCCACTATATTACAATTTAGCTTTATTGAATGAGCTGTATCACTTGTACATCAGCCACATTCGAAAAACTAGAAATGAACATAAAACAAAGCTTTTTTCTGAAAATGATCATTAGTAGCTTAGCTATTTAACTTTATAGAATGAGCTTGTACATCAGCAACATTCTAAGGAAACTATAAATGGGCCTAAAACAATGTATTTCTGAAAATGATCATTAGCGAAATTCTAAAACAGTAGAACTTGTGTGGGACAAAAGGGACAAAAAATCACATACAGTTGCTGTACGTGTAGATATCCATCCTTTTCTGTCATATTGAAGCAGAAAACTCCAGTCCAATTTGATGTACATGGATCTCCTCTATTCCAATTCTTCAGTCTCTTCGTAGGATCCTTCAAACTTCTCCTGATGGCTTGTAAAGCACTGACTGTAGAATAATATAAGTAGTAAAATTATTTACACTAGAAGCAGTAAGTTTGGAAACCCAACGTCACTCTTCATGCCTTGAACTTTGAAAGAATCATGTGAGAAAAATAAAAAATAAAAAATAAAAAAGAAGCAAATTCAATTGAAAAATCCTATATAATCCACAAAAATTTCCTCAGCTGTATGTACAGGTAAAACAGAAGACCAGGAATAAGCAAGATGAACATGCAAAACATCATGCTCTACATTCTAGTTTTCCCAGTTTATTACCAAAAAAAAAAATCAGAAAGAGAAGATAGAACATAAATAATTACAAAAGTAAAACTCCATTACAATACAAGCAATTGCTACTATAGCATCAAAAACAGATGAATGTTGTCTTCACTTTGATAACTCCCACTTATCAGGTTTCCCTTTGTATTCTTCTTTTTTCCTACCAAATACCAATAACTTATTTTAAAAAAATCCTAATTATTATGTTTCAGCAAATGATTGAGGACCAGTCCACTCAACAATTGCACCGAGCGACATACATCACTAAATATTGATTAATTATGCTATAATCTACCATTACAGGGGTATTGACTTCATAATTCAGAGGTTTGTTAAATAGGATGCAAACTCTAAGGTTATGGGATTATACCCAATCTTTGATCTATTTTATTTTAAAATATATGTATCATCAAAATTAGAAGATTGAATGAACAACTCTATTTAAAACGCTGAACCCTTTTTCTACGCTACGTTTTTTTCTTCTTTTGGCCAACATCTAAGCTACGATTTCACATGATAAAAATAGCTAAAAAAAGAAGTACAGGGCAGAGAAAGGATCAAGTGAAGTGAAAGGTCTGTAAGAAGGCTGGTGACTGAGAGGTTTAATATATTTACAAAGCATATAGGAGTTCATGCTTTAGAAAAATGAAAAGAAATAGAATACATCATACAGGTAAGAAATTTAGCATATTCAAATAAAAGAAGAAAATTGTACGAAATTGCTTCCAAGAATATAATAAATTAAGAAGCCTACAACTATTTGATATACTGCTCCATTTCAATGGCCACAAGATGATGTTGTGACCCTACAGGTCACATAAGAACATGGGACACCAGTTCAAGTTGTTCAACCACACTTAACAGTGGACTTAATTCACGTTGCTTAAACAGACGCAGAGCTTCTCTCGGGACAAAATTTAATGGATGGTTTCTGTTGCTTAGGACAAAAACTTAGTACAGCATGATGTCGGCACTAGGCAATCTAGCTTTCCTGAATGAACTTGGGAGAAAATCGTGATAAAAGCTTAGAGATGAAACAATTGAATAAGGCAGAGCAACAGTCAGTTCACCTTCGATGGGATCAGTAATCTGTGCTTGAACATGTAGTGCCGAGTAGCCCAAATACAGGGCTAGAGCGGCTCCGAACACCAAAATGCTCATCTTATTCATCGTGAAGAGAACAATAGAAGAAGTCTAAGAAGTTCGTCTGGTATCCAATGCCGCAATCCCTCTTTAAACTATCGGAGTCGTTCTCCTGCACATGAAACATCAGCACATATAACAGAGTTCTGATGAGAAAGTCGACAGGGAAATCTGAACAGCTGAAGCAGAAGAAACAGAATGGAATTTCCCGTACAAAAACGTACGAAGACGAAAAAGAAAGAAAAGAGGGATGAGAGAAATTCAAATTCTCATACATAAGGAAAGAGACAACTAGGAACCATGATATCGAAGAACAAGTCCGGAAGCAGACCTTGTTCCGGTGAAGTTTACTTTGCAGAGCGATTACATCAGCAGAAAACCAAAAATATACAAAATCAAATGGACAATTGGGCTACGAGTTGTAATTTACATTACATATCGTTTTCAGCGGATGTCCAGCTCTCGTCTGCCTCTGACTAATTCACCGTGAAGAGCACAGAGCACGAAATCATCTATACAAACCACCTTCTTTCTCTCTCTTGTTTTTTTTTTTTTTTTTTTTTGAGGGTTTTGGTTTGGGGTTTTGAGAGGGTTGTTTTGATCTTCGACGCGATTGACTTTTCTGAGACATTGAGATGAGGAGAGAGGAGACCGAAGCAGTTGCCTTAATCAAATCATCAATTGGCGCTCGTGGTGGAAGCACAAAACGATATACGAGATTTTTAAAGCTTCCCTCCTAGGAGTGTAGTTTTAAATTTGATCGAGCGTTCACAAGCTTCGACGTGACCTTCCTTCCTTCCATCGTTCCCGCTGTAACTGTAAAATCTGCCTGTAAGAACGCAAAAAGGCAAAGGTGTAATTTATTGGTAAAACTGTAAATGATGAAGATAATAGAAACCCGCCGTTAATTCAATTCAAATTCATTTTAAAACAAAATAATAAATTATTTTTAAAGTTAAAAAAAAAAAACGAAACCCTAGACCCGATCCTTCAGGCTCGCCGCCACTCCTCTTTCTTAATTTGGCGCGGTCAGATACGAGATAGCCCGCGCGATCAACGGAAATATTTCATTTGAAAAATATGTAAATATTACATAGAAGTTTACAAAATATCACCCGCCAAGGTAAGATTTTGGTAGCAAAATAATAAAAGCACGTGTCTATTCAAACGTACGAAAGGGAAACAGATATTTTAATTAGCAACAACATCGTCAAGCGGAAAGATATTTTATATTAAACCGATATTTTAATTAATCAAAAAAGGCATTATCAGGCTACAAGTCAAGGTTCGTCCCTTGGTCAGAGCCCCAAAGGAACTCCTCGTTCTTAAACACATAAAAAGATTCGGCTCGGCCTGGTTTGGGTGGCTAGCTGTGTGTTTGTTCAGCCGCTAAAGCCTAATGCCAACCACCAAGCCAGAGTGATATATATTAAGCATATCCACCTGGCGACCGACAATTTAAGTTTATCCTATTGTATGACTTTGAATTTCTTTCATTTTGCTAGAATACAGGTCACTATGCTCCTCTCTACTTGTATTTTTTTTTGTTTTTGGGTTCCTCTAATTGACTTTTTCCCGCAGTGACGTTTCACTTGTTAGATGTTGATCTTTTTTTCTTTTACTTCTTCAAAATTACTTGGGTCATCTGGACCACCTCAACTCACGTGATCTCAGTGTTCATAATAAATTAGTTATATTAGAAAATATGTACACATACACAATATTGACCACTTCTAATACTAACCCATTATTAGCTTATAAATGAAAGTTTTGTAACTACTCCAACCTACTTCGTGTCGGCGTAAATTATTATTCAGTGTATTGTATATGTTGCATTCTACAATATGTTATTTAAAAATAACCCTGACGTTTCATCGGTTTTAGTCAACGATTTATTCATGCAAATCCTTAGATTATATGTAAAACAATGTAGAGTATTTCATGCCCGGAGACTATAAAATATACATAGCCGCGTAAGCAGGAGAGGTTTTGAGCACCAATTTCGATTTTCAAACGTATCCTTTTTTCTTTTCCAACTCAAGCAACCATTTCTCACTTTTATCTTATCTTTTGCAGCTAATTGAACCACAAAAAATATTTTTCTCTATCATATTCTATTCAAACAACAAAAAATAATAACATATTATCTTCACCACATCAAAGTTTTCAAAATACCCTTATCATATTTTAAACTTAATAGCTCCTTCCAACAACCCTACCACATTCAAACCACATTCAAACAACACTCTCCACTTTTTCTCTTATTTTCAACCCTCAAAACTCTACATCATTATACTCAAAACCTTTAAATCACTTCCTTCATTGTTATTTTATCATCCTCGGCGAAAAAATCAGTAGTTTTTTCATATTTATGGTCATTTTTGGGTGAAGATACGAACGTTTCGAGAGAAAAATATCTAAATTGATAAGAGATTTGTTTTTTTTATTTTATCTTATTTAGCATTAACATCTTCTGAAACGGTATGCACGAGTGTTTTTGTACGCAAAAAAGTATAAAATGGTATGTATCATATTTAGCGTTCACCGCGATCGGTTCAGACATGCAATACCGAGTCGAACGCAGTGGTTCGGTGAAGACGACCGAACCGAATGTTTCGGTTCGGTTGTGAAGACCGCATAGTTTTTTTTTAAGTTTAAATAGTTGTATTTATTTTTTAGTTTTTTTAATCATGTTTTACATGTAGAAATTGCAAGAGGAAGAGGTGACACTTCATCATCAAGTCAACTAAGTACTTCTAGGACCCGACCTACGGCATCGACTAGGAGACGACGCACTGTTAAATCCAATTTGTCTAGCACCTAAGAGAATGTGGAGGAAACTAATCTACCAAAGAGGATGTTCCGATGGAGCCCTGTCCTGGTGGTCCTGTTGATACTTCAATCCTCACTAGTTTTAAAAAACACATTGCCACGTTCATATAAAAAAATGAAGTAAGTAATTGTTTGATTTAATTAAATAGTTCATATATTATTAATGAGGTCTTTCGTCAACTATGCTACATCTAAACAATTCCACCATTGCATACACGCAATTAGGGGTGGAAGATTGAAACAATATTAAGTGTCGTACACCTTGTATGATCAAACATGGGCACAATGAGACAATCACATGTTGTCGGTTAGAGCATGCGGTCAACACGTGACAAACTCATGGGATGCAGTTCCCAATTATCTGGAGTGGTATCTTTCTATATCTTATCAGATCATTCAGAACCCAGAACATCAGTGCCCATCAAGAAAGAATTGTTGATACTAATCCAACTATGGTAACCTATAATGCATTTGTGTTTTTCAAAGTGGTATCGTTAAGTTGTATGTTCACTGTATTATTTCCCTATTTTCTGATGTGTTTGGTTTAATTGTCTTTTTCACTATGCCAACAAGTCATGCGTGCCTTGGATATTGCCCTGCAATGGAGATCCAGATCGGAAGTCATCTCTAGAACTACCTTACAGAGTACTGGTAGGAGTGAAGAAGCAGGGTCATCAAGGAATGGACGTATTGAATCTGCAACTTCCTCGGGTAAGAGTGACGAAGTATGGCCTTCAGTATAGAAGACATATCACCGCAAGCACAAAGGCAGCCAGTAGTTTCTCGGAGGGTTTTTTGAATAAACCATATTGTTAAACCTTGAATGATGTGTAATATATTTGTAATTGTAATGGCTATTATGGAATGCATTGTTTTGTAATGACTATTCGACAATATTTAATTTCCAATGTATTTATTATCATGTTGTACAAGTGTGTGTTTTCTTCCATTATTGTGGTGAAAGTTTTAAAAGCACAAATACACTGTTTGGTACTGCATGACCGAACCGTGTCATTCGGTTCGATAACACCGTACCGAACCGATTGAACCTAATTCGGTTATTATCGAACCTATTGAACCTAATTCAATTAGAATAACTGAACAATTCATTTAATATTGACCTTCCATTTCTTAATAAGTACGGTTTGGTGGTGTCACACCCTGGGTTGCACAGTGCGCCCCCTACCCAGGTGCGGGCGCACCCCCTCGGGGCGAACGCCTAGCCATTATGGATCCATAATATTGTCTCATCGCCATGTAGCAACCCAACCGCAGCTGGTCTACATCGAAACGATTATTTATCCCTACTATTCACTCATGAATAGTAAAGGGCCTCCCCCAGGATCGAACTCGAGACCTCCCTTAAGGAGTCTAATTTCGCATTCTAAGTAACCACTAAGCCAATGGTTCAGTGGCCACTTGGTTGTGGGTTAGGACTCCTTGGAGGGGAGGTCTTGGGCTCGAACCGAGGGAGGCCCCCTTTGTGGACAAATAATCGGTGACTGTAGAGGCAGGCCGATAGGACAATATTAGTGGTTAATACTGTGGATTAAAGGCCTCATGTATACGCCCTAAGGCCTTTTTGTCACACCCTGGGTTGCACAGCGTGCCCCCTACCCAGGTGTGGGCGCACCCCCTCGGGGCGAACGCCTAGCCATAGTACCACATAATATTGTCCTATTGCCATGTAGCAATCCAACAGCAGCTTGTCTACATCGAAACGATTATTTGTCCCTACTATTCACTCATGAATAGTAAAGGGCCTCCCCTAGAATAGAACTCGAGACCTCCCTTAAGGAGTCTAATTTCGCATTCTGAGTAGCCACTGAACCAATTTGTCCCTACTATTCATGAGTGAATAGTAGAGACAAATAATCATTTCGATGTAGACCAGCTGCTGTTGGATTGCTACATGGCGATAGGACAATATTATGTGGTACTATGGCTAGGCGTTCACCCCGGGGGGGTGCGCCCACACCTGGATAGGGGGCACGCTGTGCAACCCAGGGTGTGACCGAACTAGTCATTTTAGTATTTTTATGGCATAAAAAGTGATTTTTGTGGTAAACTTAGTGTTTGCATGAATGAAACATGCAAAATACATGGTTCGGTGTGTTGTAAAACATAACGAAGTTCAAATGTTCAGTCCACGTGACCATTTATGTCATTTATGTTCGGTCCTACATGATCGGACTGAACGACATGATTCAGTACTACATGACCGAACCACTAATTTTCCTTTGTTGGAATTTTTTTTTAGCAAAACATTGCTCAATAATGAATCTTGCCTGGAATCTATGTACAAAATATTCCAAAACATTCAATTCTCTTAAATTAAAGTAACAACTATAGATTGTCTACATTGCTCAAAATGAGAAATATATTAACATTTACAATTTGTCTATAAACTTCAAAATGACAATTGTATCATATAATTATGGAATGTTTAGGTCTACTGTATCGATGGTGACTCTTTCGCGGTCCAAGTTATATACAATGTAGATCATCTCCCATCCTTTGGCAGCGGGAAAGCATAATGTAAGCCAATCTGGTGATATTTGAGGTATTGGGAATGCCGGAATTAACATAACCTGCAATGAACGCATCCATGTCGTCACTTACATTCTATGTGTAGCATATTTGTGTTCAACAGTAATTACCAAACCTTTCATAGGCAAAGATAATTCTAGGCCGCCTATCTTTCCTCCATGCGTCATAATTCTTACTTATAATTACCAAACCATTCCTCTGCCCAACTTCTTGTACCTATGAAATCAACTCTTCCTTCGCCGTGAATGGATCGTCATAGGTAAATTATGCAGTATAATCTACAACAATATCCATTGGCACAACAATCTCAATTGGCTCACTTGGCTCTTCGTCCTGAAAGTAACAAATAATTAACATTAGACACCAAGAAAAAAAAAACACTTGAATTGTTCGGAAGTTGTGACTGAACCTATTGGTTTGGTTTCATAGGACCGAACCAATAGGTATGGGTTCGGTCAGGATGACCGAACAAGTCATACTACAACAAGGGGTTTTCGTATGGTTCGGTTTTCGTTACCAAACCGATGCGTTAGGTTCGGCAACTACGACCGAACTGCACGAAAACCAACTAGTCTTCTTGTGGTTCGGTCTCGAGTGACCGAAACTGTATGTATCAATTTGATAACGACGACCGAACTGCATGAAACTTCAAAAAGAAAAAAAAAACCTCAAAATTATCTTCGAATGATGTGCGTTGTCTTTCGAACATGAATCCCTCGCCATAATGCAATGAAAACGGGTCGGAAACCATTGATTTTATAGTAACCTACAAGATTTTACATGGGTTCAATGCTTGAAATCGCATAGGGTAAAAACACACACACAAAAAAAACTTGTAAACACAAAAAAATGCAACTAATCTTCTAAATAAGATTTATATACCTTGAAATGCTATTTGGAATGAAAATAACCTCAAAGAAGTGAAAAAAAAAATGGTGAAAGTAGAATTGGAAACCAAAGTGACGATTTGAATAGTGATGGGGTAGGATGAGCAGTTTTGTGGGATGAGTTTGAAAAATAAATTAAAATTAGAGATATTTTAGTACAATCACATGAAGATATTATTAAAAATTATTTTTGCTTATTTTTTGTAGTAAGTAGAGTATTTTTTCGTAGTTCAATTAGCATTTTTTTTTTTTTTGTCTTTTCTGTAAGAGCATTACTTTTGATTAGCTTAAAGGCAATGAAAAATGAAAAATACAAGATATATACGACTATTGCAAACTGCAAAAATAACATTAAATTAAAATAAAACAAAATACCTTTTTTTTTTTCAATGTCAGAGAACCTTATGCCCAAAAATCCCCCTTCTAAATAATTGTCGGAGTAATAAATCAATTCTCCATGGGCCCTTATGTGAAGACATTAAAAAAAAATGGATATGGGTGGGGGAGAGTGCAATTGCCACCTCCGCACGCTTGACTCACGGATCTACAATAAACTAAGCAACATGGAATTTATATTAATCGACGGCTACATTGAATTTGAAAAGACCAGCTTAATAAAATATAATAACCTACGCGGACTCTACATTACATTACGAAAGAGAAATATGCGTGGGTTTGAAACTCATATTTCAAGAAATAATTAGACAAAGTATACTTAAAAAAAAAAAAAATGTAGTTACATAAGTATACAAATTATGGATTGATTAATTAATTTCAACTCCCAACAACCTAGAGCAAGGTACCACAAACTTAAATGAATTAGTCCGCGATACTCTAATGCTCATATAGACATTTGGAATGTTACGAGCGTTACGCGACACCTCCCTTCCCCCGTCGTAATAAGTCCTTACAGGCAGCTCCGATTTCATTGTTTCACTTGTAGGGCAGACTGCAGAGGAGAGCGATGTGTCATTAACCAACTACCCACTTAACCATCACCGGCTCTACATCTCACCCTCGGCGGGTGATGTGCGCAACCGGGAAGCATTTATTTGAGAAGTTGCGCTCTCTCTCACCCACTCTATCTAACAACAAATCGGTGATTCCGTTCACTCTTCTCTTTCATACTCTCCTAGTCTCCTCCAAACTTTCTAATTTCGCAACGGCAACTAGCTGGCCAATCACACGGCGCCTTTCCATAAAAAAAGTCAAGCACACCTAACTTCTCAATTAATAAACAAAACTAAGAGAGGAAAGAAAGAAATAGATAGGGCCTAAGGAAGAAAAGATTAATAAAAAATATAAACGCTGAAAAAAAAAAGCTTTACGACGATTTCAGTCACGCTGTTCAGGGAGACGCGGTCAGAGGACGAACATTTTCACAACTGCTGGAAAACGATATGTAACGTAAATCAAAATTCAGAGTCCATGATCCACGCCATTCTTTTGCTTCTCAGGGTCTCTATCTTTGCTTCTGCAGATAAAAACTCGCTCTGTGCTCTGCGAGGTAAGTTTTATGTTACGACAACACACGTCGGAGTTCTTTCCTTCCTGTTTACTGTATTTCCTAGCGGCTAGCACTTCACCCTTTGGTGTAAGAATTTCTTTAAATACCTTTTCTTTTTTTAATTTAAATCTCGCTGCAATGGACTTTTTGGCTAAATATTATGTAATGGACCCTGTTCCTCTTTTAACTGTTTGGATTTTCTTGTTTTCAATTCGGACATCCTCCGATCAGTTGCATCCAGGTGCTACTTGACTCTTGTTATCGTGCTGATGTTTCACGAACAGAATACTGATTGCGATAATTGGAGCGACTTACGGCATTGATTTTCAAGAAAAATTGATATTGGTTTCGTCATGTCTGTCCTCCGAATTTTGTTCTTCGGAGCCGTTCTGGCTGTATGGTTGTGTTACTCGTCACCACAGGTCGAAGCACAGGTTACTGATCCTGTCGAAGGTGAACTAGCTGTTTGTGTGCCTTATTGAATTACTTCATGTCTATTCTTTGGTCTAGTCAAATCAATTCTACTGTCATATAAGAGAGGAAAACTATTATTCTGTTTGTTTTCCACGAGTTATCACACAAATCCTTGTCCGGATGACTGGAAGAATGCTAGGAATTGTAAAAGATTTCTATTGCGGTTGCAACATCATTTCACGACCAACCCAATGATGCACTTTTATATCAAATACTACCTAGACCATTTATGTTCCAGTTTCTTTTTCCCCTTTGTCGACGTCTTATTGTAGTATAGATGGTGGTTTGCATAGAGCCACCCAGAGATTCAAGCACATATGTTTTAATACTTAGTGATGTTGTGTACCTCATGGAATTGTAAATGAAACTCATAGCCAATCAATCATTTGCTGGAACATGAAAATTGAGAACTTGTTTTACTGATGACCCTGAAGGGTAGAAGGGATGGCAGGAATCCGCCTCAGAAAGTAGGATACCGATAGTTTGAAACTCCAACGCCATAAAAAGGGGGCCACTCCCTTGGAGTTTCCTGCCCGCGAGGATAGGAGACAGGTTCAGATATAACCATATGGGATTGGTTGGGTGAGGGGGCCTGATATCTTTGGCTATCAAATTGAGAGTGTTTAAGTCATGACAGCCTGCATGCATTTTGAAGCTACAATTCTTCAGTTCTCCCAACTGTGTTTTAAGCTATGGAGTTGTGCTTTTATAATTACATAAAGGCTCCTAATTTCTTCTTTTTTTCCCGTGTGACTAACTTGGGTGTCAGAAATTAAAGCACGGTGTTTTACATGTCATCTGCCTCATTCTTGGTCTTTATTGGTCCTCTGGTATAAAGTTGATGAGATTGTTTTTGAAATAGAGAAGATTTGTCGATTGACTTTGCTTTATTAGTGTAGCCTACCAGATATGTAAACAAAGTTCAAGGCATGAGGTAGGCCAGCAAAATCTAGAATTACTTGCTAACTAAATGGCTTTACTATTTGTATATACAGTCAACGCATTGAGGGCCATTAGGAGAAGTTTACAGGATCCTATGAAGAACCTGAGGAATTGGAATAGGGGAGATCCATGTACATCAAATTGGACTGGAGTTCTGTGCTTCAATGTGACAGGAAGTGATGGTTATCTACATTTACGAGAACTGTATGTGATTCCTTCTACTCTTTGTCCTATACAAGTTTTAAAACATTGCTAATTATCATTTGAAGCACAAAAAACTTCTTTAAATTCTTGTGTTCCTTTGTTTAATGTTCATTTAATTTTCTTTTGTTGTTGCTGAAAGCTAAAGTTTTCTTTGCAGTTGCACACATCATTGTGTGGCTGAAGGTATCTATCTAAGTAGCTCATTTATTGATGCTAAATAGTTTAGTGGTTTCAGGGTAAAAGGGTCAAAGGGTGAAATACACCAAATATTAAAGAACTATTTGAATGGCCACTGCTACATCAGAAGCTTAATCTAAATAAGTCAAGCAATGCCTCATTTTTACTTCTTTTTTGTTTTTTTTTGGGGTGTGTGTGCATGTGCAGGCAATTGCTAAATAAGAATCTCTCCGGTAGTTTATCGCCTGAGCTTGGTCGATTATCTTCTATGAAAATATTGTGAGTCATAGCATTGTTTATGTGATGAACATATTGCACTGAAAAACTTGAAAATGGTAAAATATTTAATTTTTCTAAATTTTAGCATAGGAACATCTACTGCTTACACTCTAATTCTTAATTATGATTCCTTTGCCCTTCTTTTGATTTTCAAAGGGATTTCATGTGGAACACAATAAGCGGGAGCATACCAAAGGAGTTGGGCAATATCACATCTTTGGAACTTCTGTAAGCTGTGGACTTTCTAGATTTTTCTCATTCTTTGTTACACCTTTTTGTATATCATTTCCATGCATGTAGGTAATATTGTTCCCTGATTTTCATGTTGCTGCTTTACATGTGCTGTGCCATGGCAAAATATATTCTATGTGGCCAATTTCTTCATACTGCTAGCTATATATTTTTTCTTTTTCATTTTGGGCTAACGATGATTTGTACTCGGATAATTCTTAATTGCTCTTCTGTATTTTCAGGCTGTTAAATGGAAACCAATTAACAGGTCCATTGCCAGAGGAGTTGGGATATCTCCCGAACTTGGATAGAATACAAATAGACCAGAACCAGATATCAGGATCAATACCTAAATCCTTTGCAAACTTGAACAAAACTAAGCATTTGTGAGTAGAATCCTGTTGCAACACTTTTTTGCCTTAAACAGAGGATGAGTCAGTCTTACTATTTTAGACAATGACGAACTTCTTTTTTTTTTTTACCACTTCACTGTGCAGCCACATGAACAACAACTCAATTAGTGGGCAGATTCCAGCTGAGCTTTCCAGATTACCTCATCTTGTTCATTTGTAAGTTAAAATTTGTACCTTTAATTACATGCATGTCATACTCTTAAATTTTTGTCATTAGTTTCACTCCCTTATAAATTAACTTTGGTTTTAGTTTGGCCTTTAAATGTCTGCAGCCTACTTGACAACAACAATTTATCAGGGTCCCTTCCACCGGAGCTTTCCAAAATGCCTGAATTGCTTATACTGTATGATCTCTCCTTCCTGTAAATTGATGCATAATACTCCTATTTATCTGCTTTATCAAATTAATGGATTTTTTTATTTTATATTTTCCCTTTTTTTATCTGAACAAAATAGATTTTTCCTTCTTTTAAATTTTCTCTATTTTTCTGGCTTGAAAGTTGATTTTTGATATCTTTTTACACATCGTCTTGCAGAGGATTGATCAAATACTGATTCGAGTCAGCCTTAGATAGGAATAATACTTTTCAAGACATGCTTACATGTGTATATGTGATTGGTTCATTAAGAATTTTAACTTCCATTCTTATCTAGACAAAGCAATTTAACTTTTGTTAGTGAAAAGAAGTAGTAATGTTAAAGTTTTAAACAATCACCCATGATTGGAATTACTTTGTTTTCATTATTAATCGCTACCCATCTGTTTAGCACTGAAAGTGATGCAATATTTTTCCTTTTTGGTGACAATTATTTTTCTTCATTGAACTAACCAGACTTGCAAAGCTTATATGCCACAAAACTCGGACTAACTTTGTTTTGTAAAATTGAGTCTGGGATTGATAAAAAAATTAGTCATTGTGGCTACTACAAGGTTATTTCTTCCATACACGTTATGCTTTTTTCACTGATAGTTTGACCTTTCTCTTTATATCGGTATTCTTTTTCACTGTTACGATTCTAAAGATTTCTATTTGATTGTTGTTGCAGTCAACTTGATAACAACCACTTTGATGGGACAATTCCAACTTCTTATAGCAGCATGTCAAAACTATTGAAGTTGTAAGTGCATTTTCAAATCAGCGCTTTCTGTATTGTCGAGTTAAAAAGTCAGATTAAAGACATATTTTGTTTATAATCAATGAAAAAAAATGAATCTACTCCCTCCTTTGGATTCTTCTTCATGGTGAATGCCATATGGGCTTTTATTGAGCATCTACAAACACACTGAATTTCTTCCCTAAGACCTTTATTTGCTTGGCTGATTGACTGCATTTGACTGATAATATGCACCTATAGAGATCTAAAGTGCTCTACATTGATCCTGGCATTTACATCAAGGAGGGGCATGGGGATCCAGCTCCTTAATAGATATGGATCCTTTATCCCCTTATACATTGTTGTGTTCATCTCATGCCTCATATAATAAACCTACATGTTTAGCACAGGAGTTCTTGTAATATACTTTCTGGAAGTCAGAAGCACCCATGCAGTAGCTTGAATCACAATCAATAGGCTGTAGATATCTAGGGACCCTACAGATACTGGGTTTCCCTTGATGTAAACTTCTTCTGTTACTTTGTTGGTAATAGCTGCAACATCTCCTGCTTGTGGATGGTTTAAGTTGAGTTGTGATGAAAACCAAGAAATGTAACAATTTTTCCTGCAAGTGTGCTGATTAAAAACATATTAAAATGTTCTCCTTTGTTTTGCTTATCAGGAGTCTTAGAAATTGCAGCTTGCAAGGACCAGTTCCTGACTTAAGCAAGATTCCAAACCTTGGCTATTTGTAAGTTTGTGCATACTGCCAGTAGATTCTTGAAATTGCTAATATCTTTATTTGAAAATAGATTTTTTTTTTCTGGCCATTTTAATTTTTTACCATGAAAAATAAATTGTATTTTCTGGTTAATGATGGATATAAATATTTGCATTCCAGGGATCTCAGCAGGAACCAGCTTAATGGATCCATACCATCAAATAAACTGTCTGATAATATCACTACAATGTATGTAGGATTACCTGTCTCTAACTTGTGAAAGCACTTTCCAAATACAGTTACTATGCGCTTCACCTAATTTCTTATAATATATTTGATAAATGTTTACTTGAAAAGTTATCTATCTATAATGTAACTCAAAATTTCTAGAGATTTCTGTGGAACAGTGATATGCTGCTTTCCTCTTATATGTGATGGAGAAACTGATATGTTGATATATATGCTCAGTGATTTATCGAACAACAATCTTAGTGGACCGATTCCTACCAACTTCTCGGGTCTTCCACGTCTCCAGAGATTGTAAGTATACTTCTTCCTTTGTACTCTCTCTTTCTGTATGAATTCTTGTACACACGACACATGATTTTGCTGATTTAATGTTGTAGGGATTGGTAAAGATTCTGAACTAATTTTCAATTCAATCTGAATGACAATGGAATGAACCATGAGATAAAATTAGATCTATTTATTTGATAACTTATTTCCTTTGCAGGTCACTGGAAAACAATTCATTGAACGGTTCCATTTCATCCACCGTTTGGCAAAATAGAACTTTTAATGCAACTGAGCGACTTCTCTTGTAAGAATTAAAATAAAATCACAACTCTCATATGTATGTTTTTCTTGTTTCCTTTCCTTTCCTTCCAAGTATACAACACATATCTTGCTAAGCCCTAGTATGGAAATTCTCATTATTTGTTTCATCATATCGTTATCTGACATAAAGGCTGTATCAGTATTCAGGATGGGGTAATTGTTTATTTTTATTAAATATTTATTGACGGCTGAAATGAGTCCTTACTAAATTGTACATGTAATTTGATAAACTCCAGGGATTTCCAGGACAACATGCTTTCAAATATTTCAGGCAGCCTTAACCCCCCTGCAAATGTCACCATCAGGTGCGTATGTTTGTGGTCCTTTTCTTGCATGTTTGAAGATTCATAATTAAACTGTATGAGACTTAGCTTTTTGTTTTTTATTATCTTTAGATCATTGATTATTTCAAAGGGGAGCCTTGGCACAATGATAAGAGTTGTTGCCGTGTGACCTGGTGGTCACGGGTTTGAGTCGTAGAAACAGCCTCCCTCGACGCAAGGTAAGGCTATGTACAATAGACCCAGAGTGGTCTGACCACTTCCTAAACCTTGCATAGGTGGGAGGCTTCGTGCATCGGGCTGCCCTTTTTTTATTATTTTAGACCATGATTATTTGTGATAAATTCTTTAATACTACAATTTGTTATTTGTGTTGGGCATTGAACATTGGTGTATCTGCACTCTGGATTTGTTTATTTTTATAACACGTGTCAATGAGAATTAGTTTGCACCAATTTCATTTAAAGTCGTGACTTATTAGTGTTTGGTTGTCGTTCATCTAATTTGATTTTCAGGCTTCAGGGAAATCCCATGTGTAGAATTTCCAACCAACTCAACATAGTCCAGTTTTGTGGATCACAGAATGGAAGTGAGGACACATCAAGGAACTCATCCATCTCTCCTGCTAATTGTCCCAGTCAATCATGCCCCGAGGACTATGAATATATCCCAGAATCTCCTGTGCCTTGTTTTTGTGCTGCTCCTCTTATTGTTGGGTATCGCTTAAAAAGTCCAGGATTTTACAATTTTCCTCCATATGAAAGCACATTCGAAGCATATCTAACCTCCGGTCTTGAATTAGATCTTTATCAATTATCACTTGTTTCATATATTTGGGAAGAGGGACCAAGGTTGAGGATGCACCTGAAATTGTTTCCCAAGTCCAATAACAACTCCCATAGGTTTAATGATAGCGAAGTTCGAAGAATCAGGAGCATGTTCACAGGATGGAATATTCCTGACAGAGATATTTTTGGGCCATATGAACTTCTTGATTTCAATCTGGTGGGACCTTATGGAACTGGTATGCCTTTAAAACCTTATATTACTTGTTTTGCTGCATAGGTCCAGAACAAGTCTTTCAATGTGAATTATGCATTCTCTTGTTGGGATAATTTCAAGACCCTGGCTTTATCTGGTATTTTGAAACTATTTTAGAGTATGAGACTGTTTGAACCCCGACTCAAAAGCTATAGCTGGTAGGTGGTGGTCCAACAATGTATATCAAGCCATCATTAACAGGGACATCTGACCAAAAAGGCATTAAGAGGGGTGTGGGTTCATGTTCTGCAGAAAACAATCCAAAAGCACAAGGGATGGGATCCAAATCTACCACTTAATGCTCCTTTGACATTCACCTCTCAAAATACATAGCACATACCAGACTCTGTGCTAGGCAAGCACAGAAGCCTCATGCCCCTCTTTAAGATGATCATTCTGATTCTGAAATATGACAATATTCCCTTTCTATTTGTTTATTCATCTTGTTTAAAAAAACATCTTTTTCTGCTAGCTAGGCTTTCATCTGGTTCATAATTCGTACTGTGATGCAGTGATTCTTGACGTTCCAAAATCTGGGTTAAGCAAGGGTGCAGTGGTTGGCATAGTATTGGGGTCTATTGCCGGTGCAGTGACAGCCTCTGCAATTGTCACCATTCTTATAATGAGAAGACATATGAAAAAACACCATACATCTTCAAGAAAGCGTCTGGGTAAGTATTACCAACATAAGATCTGTAAAGCTTTCTTTCAATATATCACATTATTTATTCTTTTCTTCACAGGCTAATAAAATAAACAAATGAAGATATTTTTACTAGTCTAAATATGTTGAAGCAATTCTTAGTATTGTGTATGAATTATATATGCCATGACAGATTCTTCTTCTTTTTCTTCTTGTTTTCTCTGTGTCTGTATGTGCACGTATATTTCTGTAGAAATGGAACAGTTGGTGAATATCATCAATGCCAATTGATGCAAGGCTTAGTTTTTGGGCTTTCTTTTGATTTGGTGCATGAAAATGTTGTACTAAGGAGTATATGTGAGATCAGTGTGAGTGCAGATGTGCTGATGCAGATTTTGGACTGGCTTACCACTAAATGACTAAATCTCAGGAACCAGTATCCATGTTCAGCATCTATTATTTTTTGTGATTTTGTAGCATTTTCCCTATTTTGTATGAAAATCAAAATACTGTTAAGGGTTTTGAAGTATTTTAACAATTAGCTTTTGCTTACCAAGCAAATGGCTATCAGGTCATTAAGGTCTGCATTTCTTTTTCCAGAGTCACGACTCAACATGTAGATCACCTTCACTAAAATTGGACTCGTGATAATTTTTCATCCTCTAAACCACTGAGGGGAAGGACGATTTCCATTATAAGGAAATTATCCTTCACTAAAAGTCATGATTAAATCATTTTCATGTGAATCTCATACTGATGCTAGGCTGATCAGTGGGTTTTGTGGGATCAATGAATCATATTGTTTAGTTTTTTGACTTGACAAGATTGGATTGTGAATTATTGATAATCAATCCGCAGATGGAGCATTACTGTTCCAATCTTCATATTTTTTGCTTGTGTTCAATCCATGAATCTTGCCCAGTATGAGATCAATTGTTTATCATATTCTTAACCTTTATGTTTTTAGTCGTTCATTAACTTAACAAATGTCATCTAAAATGAAGTGTTTACCCTGCTTGCAGTGTCAAGGATTTCAATAAAGATTGATGGTGTAAAAGCCTTCATCTTCGAGGAAATGGCACTGGCCACAAATAATTTTAATAGTTCCAGTCAGGTTGGCCAAGGAGGCTATGGGAAAGTATATAAAGGTATTCTAGCTGATGGAACTGTTGTAGCCATAAAACGTGCTCTAGAGGAATCATTACAAGGAGAGAAAGAGTTTTTAACAGAAATAGAATTATTGTCAAGGTTACATCATCGGAATCTGGTCTCTTTGGTTGGATATTGTGATGAAGAAGGTGAACAGGTGATTATGTAGTTTCTCTTGCATCTCTTTAATTCCAAGTGCTTTACATGTTCTCTTTCTTGCTCATCCCTTGGCTTGACCTGTAACTGTTCAACTACAGAAGGGAGTGGCATCTCCATGTTCAATTAGGAATAAGTGTATGTTTGTTACGGACACTAATTTCTTAATATCTTGAAGGTTGCAAAGTATGTAGACATCAAAACAAAAGCTTAAGCTAGCATTTAGAAGCTCCCAATTCCATATGTTGATATTCTATGACTGCTGCCAGATGGACCTTACACCAACCCTTTTGACCATTCCTCTATATAATTTTTGCTAGAATGGATTGTTTTCGTTTTGGGTGACAACTTTGAATGTTGTGTGGTGGATTGTTTGCTAACCCCTCAACTTCCTTTTCCCAATGTGAAAAACGATGGTGGTGATTTAATGATTATGATGATGATGATGAATGGATGAAGAAATGAATGGCTTATATGTGGAAGTGGTATTCCTTCTGGTGTTATTTTGTCACGAAAGTCTACTTCTTAACTACTCTCTCATGCTTAGGAGTTTCTTGGCCAGTCTTGCACATTGCTTGCATGAATAACTATGCTTTATGTTCAAAAGTTATAAGCAGAACTCTGTTTCAGTCATTGCCAGGTAATAGAACATGATGGATTTCATAATCTTCTAGGTAAGGTACCTGAAGTCATCTCTCTGAGTGCTTGAGATTCATGCTTGTCAAGTGTTCAAGTAGATAAATCCTAGCAATTGTTTTAATTCATGTTGACATGTCAAGGTCATCTAGTTCCCTGGATCCTATGCCTGCAATGCCAATAATAGGTCCAGAGCACAAATTGTATTAAATTTCTTAAGTATTAATCTCAAAAAATTTCTTTTATGTCCACTAAATTTTCACTGTGCTCCAATTCCTTTCTCTTTGTCTTATCACTTAATATGAAAAGTGATTATAAGGATTCTTTCAGCTTAGCTGTCGTGACTATGTCACTGACCTACATCATTGGTCATTTTCTTTCTAATCACTTGACATATCGCTTGTCTTTTAAAATTTCATTTTATGCAAGGAGCTACTTACTGTATCTCATTATCTGCTCATTTGAATTCTCTTAGGAGCTAGGAGGTATCATGAATAAGTTGAAAATTAATCTCTCCTGAGTTTTCTGCTTTTTCTTCTTAGATATGGAGCTTTCATAGTAACCCTATCAATTATCTTGTACTTTACAGCTGAATTAGCATTATTTAGGATAAGGTCTTAGTTGAACATGATTGTTCACCAGTAAAAGAAGTGGCATAATATGCCTATCTCAAGCTTGCTTCAATATATTTCATCTCTGTGTAGTTATTAAATTTCTTGTTTGAAGCAGGATAATGTCCTCATGTTGTTCTTGGTGTGTATGCAGATGCTGGTTTATGAGTTTATGCCAAACGGCAGTCTCAGGGATCACCTTTCTGGTAATTTTTAGACATTACATGATGCTAATGACACATAATCTCTCTTCCTTTCTCAAGCTCTGAAGTCAAGGTGTTTTTTTGGTGTCAGTTATGTCAAAAGAACCTCTGAGTTTTGCCATGAGGTTGCGAATTGCATTGGGTTCAGCTAAGGGTATCCTGTACCTCCATACTGAAGCTGATCCTCCAATCTTCCACAGGGACATAAAAGCCAGCAACATCTTATTAGACTCTAGATTTACTGCCAAGGTTGCTGACTTTGGACTTTCACGATTGGCCCCAGTTCCAAATACAGAAGGGACAGTTCCTGGTTATGTGTCCACAGTTGTAAAGGGAACCCCGGTAAGCATTGTTCCGAGCTATTAAATTACTGCTGCCCACTTGTTTCCAACTTGACTTCATTTTTATGATTATCAAATTCATACCATTATCATTCGCCTCCAAAGTTAAAGTACAACCTGGTAGTTTTGTTCTTTATTACCAATTTTTCATTTAAGGAAGAATTGGTCCACTGTGCAAAATGTGGATCAAAGACTCGCCATGAGACCACTTTTAGTATTCTTTCGAGACAACTACCCCTAAAACCTTATTGTTGATTTTTAATTTTAAAATATTATTTTGGTGATTTCAAGGGTATTATAGTAATTTAGTAAAATAACGTTTTCCCACAACTTTCTTATATGCATATGCCTTTGTGGACTCACATTAATTTGTTTTTAATTTTTCCCTTCTCAACTATAGTTCTTTTTTTTTTTTTTACTTCTTTTACTGCCATTCTTATATTTCTATTTTTTTTTTTCCTGAAACATAATAATAGCATTCCAAATAAAAGTTTCACTAAGATTTTATTAATAATTAGTGCAATTCATGTTTGCATCTATTACTTCTTTAACACTTGAATTGCTCATATTAACATATTTCAAACTCTTGAACATGTGTTGGTGGGTTGGATCTCAACTAGTACCACATGAATTTGGTTGCCATCTCGAGGATATCTCTTTGATCCTAGCCTTGAATAGTTTAGGTTTAGATATCAACTGGTACAAGTACTGACACTATTCCCACTTGATGCACCTATGAGGCCATTTGTGCAGTTTTCTCCAAATGGGTTCAGTACTATTTCTGAAGAGATCAGCACTTATTCTTCACAGCTAATGTGGGAATATTATTTCAGTACTTGCGCATACCATACTGCATACCCTATGTTTATGGAGTTAGTTGGACTGTCCCTTTGTCCAATGGCTTTAAATTTTGCATAAGAGACCTGGATACGGAGGAAGTTTGGATTTCCAAATGATACTATATATACTCAGGCAACCAGTGTATATCAATATTTGTGAACTTGTGGCAGCTGAATCTTTTACTGTCATAACACGGTACAATATTTTGCATTTCTCAATATGCCATATGATTCTTTTCAATCTAATAGAAGAATATCCATGGTTTATATAGAAAGCCATTCTTTCATGTAAATAATTTTGCACAGAAACCTTTCAAAATAAAAAATAAAAAAAATTGTGTAGAAATTTTATTTAAAAACTTTTTTTAAATTGCAGTATTATTTTCCCGTTAAACTATGTATGACTTCATACTCCTCATCTTTGTTCAATTCTGGCTTTGCATTGGAAGCGGAAAGAGCAAAGGAAATTTTTTTATGGACTGGTGAACTTGAATCGGTTTATAGCATTCACTTTTCTAGAAAACCAATCAAATGCCTTGAGTGTTTGCTTTTGCACCTACGAGTGAACAGGAAATGAGATTTCTCTGTATCTTCCTTGCAGGGCTATCTTGATCCAGAATACTTCTTAACACACAAGTTAACAGACAAAAGTGACGTTTACAGCCTTGGGGTTGTTTTTCTAGAGCTGTTAACAGGGATGCAACCAATCTCACACGGTAAAAACATAGTAAGAGAGGTATAATCCTGTTCTCCAACTCTGAATGAATATAGAATCTAACAATCCAAGTATTTTTTTTTTTTTTTTTAAATATAGACAAAGGTTTATTAATGTCAAAACTCATGATTTTGTGAATCCTACCTAGACCTTCATCAGTTACAACCGGGAAGTAGTCATTTTCTGCATGTATACGTGGGCTGACTAGCCTAGTTTCTATCTTGGACTTGGAATAATAGCGAAAGCATTGACCTTTTAACTCGCCAAATCTTGAGAGTCCAATCCAGTAAATTGTAGGTGATGAATAGGGGGGTGTTTTTTAAAACATTAATGTAGCAGATTATCATACTTAAAAAACAGCCTGATGGATTCACCCTTCTCTCAGTAGGTTTTTTATTTTTTTTTCATTGAAAATTGATGCATTTCTTTTAATTCTTAGGTGAATCTTGCATATCAATCTGGCATGATATTCTCAGTTATAGATGGGCGCATGGGATCTTACCCTTCTGAGTGCGTTGAAAAATTTGTTAATTTGGCTCTCAAGTGTTGCCAAGATGAGACAGAGATGAGACCTTCAATGGCAGAGGTAGTGAGGGAACTGGAGAATATATGGTTCATGATGCCCGAATCTGAGACAGCTCCTTCGGAGTCCATTGACACTGATCCAAAAACAGCAAAAAGTCCACCATCTTCTTCATCTTCGGATATGAAGAATCCATACGTATCATCTGAGGTCTCTGGCAGTAATCTGGTCAGTGGAGTGATTCCCACCATCGCTCCAAGATGATGAATTATGAATCTCATGCGTAAGATCGATTACTGCCTTCTCTTGGAATATAAAAGTTTCTTTGTGTGAACATACCTTATAGTATATTTGAACTTTATAATCCATATACCCTCACTGTATTTATTTGTTATCTAATTGAGTGATATTACAAATTTTCATTTGACTTTTAATTTCAATTTCTCGCTATACTTTTATCTTTTGAATTAAGTTTTAGTTTTTTTTTTAATATTTTTAATTTGAAATTTGAATTAACCTGAACGGCTGGGTTTTTCATATAAATCGAATAAAGACAAATTCTTTCATTGGAATAACCAGATGCAGCCGTTACTGGAAAATGTTTATAACAGTAAATGAAGACAGCAGAGAAGAGCAATAAATTAATATTCCAAGGTCATGTGCCACATTCACCATTCGATTATGCATACCCTACAATTGATAACTCAAAAATAAAAGCAAAGTACAGCTTATAGAACGAATAAGATTACAAGAAATAAAAGATTTAAAGAGCAACTTAAATAGAACTGAAGAAAGATGTAGAGATGTAGACCCAGATACCCCAGCCTTTTTTTTTTCTTAAATAAGAAAGAAGAAGAAGAAGAAAGATGTAGAGATGGACGCCCAGCTGGTGCTGCAGCCCTTCCTGCCATGTACAATTTTGGATTCATACCAAGAAGCTAATATCTTGGATACCAAAACATGCCCTTAATCCCATCTGGATCAGGTTCAAACCCCAAATTTTTATAGAAGTCCACAACTGCAAAAGCACCAGCACATTGTGATCAATACTAAAATGCTTTGAATTCTAAATGTGATCTCAGAACTACCAAGACTTAAACCAACAATTAATAAAGAAATTAGTGAATATTATATGCTCCACAATGCAGAGGTTGACAACCAGGCACAAGACGGATGATGATGCCAAGAGAAAGTTATATATAAGTTTACCAAAGAAAAGTTCTCAACAAATCGAAGATAAGGTTTAGTAGCCACACCTTGACCATCTGCAAACAATGTTATGTTGCCAATATCCCTTTGGAGAAGAGCTCTTATCAGTTGTTCGACAAGGGCCTTTCCAAGACCCTGGCCCTGAAAAGAACATCATAAATCAAAATGATTCTACTAACTTGAATCCATTCTATCTCAGATAACATAAGCCATAAATGATGGGAGTTGAACCAATAGTTCAGTACTTTTACATGTAGTAGTATGCTGACCTTCATGACTTCAAAATTCACAATTTTCCAGAACAAAAGAATAAAAAAAGTTCCAAACAAACTCTATATCAACAAGATAATAACTTTCCCGTTCGATATAGTTCCCAACAATTTCTGCATTATCTTCCAAACGCTACTTCTTTTCACTATAGAATTACAATTATCATTTATCATTATCTTTTAATGTTATGAACTCGAGGTATAACACTGCAAGTTATTAGTACACCTAAAGGAAAATCTTTAATAGCAGTGAGGATACGACAACTTTTTTAATTAATTGGGTATCACAGGTCTTTAGAGTCTTTATAAACATCCAATTTTAACTCATGTGTTCCAATTCAAGTGAAATGGTCCACGTACCTGGTAGCTAGGATCAACAAGGACATCCCATATAGTGGCATTGAAGGCATGATCCGAGGTGGCACGAGCCATGCCAATGAGCTCCTTTCGACCATCCCCTTCTGTCAAATAACTTCTCCAAGTACACTAAGATGTTCATCATTTATTTAAATAGATCTCAGCTGCAATTGTGTTAAAGTAATAAACAAGTATAGTCATCACTCATCAGCTCAACACAACTGATTGCTATAGAGATCATGAGGATACTACTATAACATAAAAATATATTCAAGTACCTTCATCTGGAGAACTCTTCGTCGAGTGCAGTGTTGCTACCATGTAGCTATTTTTCAATGCAGCAGCAACTTTTGAAAGTGGCCTCCTAGGCCAGCCCACCTAGTAAACCGTAACCTTGATCATTATAATGAGCAGGAAAATGTATCCAAGAATTTTCTTTTGGATATATAACTCCAGTAAAATTTCAAGAAATTGAGGAAAAAAAGCGTCATTTAGTAGAGTTGAGCTGGAATTTGGGGGGAAAAGTAGGTTTCTAAACTTAAGAATTGTTCAAAGAGGTTATTATGTTCCATGAATGAAAAAATCATACTCGCGTTATTTGAATTTTTAAGAATTTGAGAATCAAACTGTCACCTTATCACATAATGTTTGGAGATCATAGACATCAACGTCTCCACCAGAAGAGAATATTATTTGTTCAACAGTACCATCAGCTAGATTCTTTTCAACAAGAACAATCTCCTTAGGCAATGATTCTTCCTCTTCTGACAATGTTGATGGTGGCTCAATTACTTGTGTAGAGTCGTTCTTCAGAAAACTGCACCAAAAGGGGCATTATAATACCATTCAGTTACAGAAAGGCAATAAAGTGGACTAATTATAATATATAATACCATTTTCCTACAACAGCGGTAACAGCTCATTGTTCCTTCCAGTCCAGCAAACTAACCATTGTCTATAACTCCCAACTAGGACACGAGAATATAACATGTTATATATTCTCAATATCAGCCATCACATAAAAAAGAAGAAGAAAGTCTACAAAAACATTGCATTAGAGCAGAGTTGTTTATTTTTTTAATGTTGAACATGATGTGTGTTAATGCGAAGATCAATTTGACTACATAGATATCAACATTATACAATTGTGTACTTTGAAAAAAAAAATCAATGGGAAGCATCAACATTGTGCACACAAACATTAAAGAACAGACTTTGTGGGGTGAGAGTTATAATGGGGACCTGTGCTAGCAACCCTGACCTGATTGATGCTATAGAGCATACAATTCTACTGGAACTGGATGGGCATGGCATGCAAGTTGTAGAACCAACACCACTCTATGTAGCTCATGGTACTCAACTATAGAAATTAAGTTTTCACTAAGATAATTCTGAAATCAGTAAAAGATGCAACATCTGATGTCTCATGAGTATCCCTGAAGAGACTAATTTATTTTGTGATGCTGATGTATCATGTATGCACGAACTTTTAAAAACTGAAAATTTAATTTTAAACTAAGATGACAAGTCTTTCCAGTAACTACTTATCCAACTCGAACTCGAAAAAAAACCACAGAAAGAAAAAGAAATAGGCTTAATTTGTAAGTAACAATAATAGTAAGAGGTACCCAGATCTGATGGAGTCCCAAAAGCCAGCCCTCGGTGGACACAGCTTTAGCTTCCTTCTTGCTGCCAAATAAATGCAATGTTATTTAGTTAATAGCCTCCCTAAATAAATTTTCACAGTTGTTCCAACAACAAGCATAAGAAGTATAATATACTTGGATCACAATAACAAATCCCAAATTTGAAGAACATGAAGAAAAAAAAAAAGAGGAATAATGCAAGGTAAATGACCTGAGACGCTCAAAAGAGAAGAAAGAGTAACCCGCACCTTCGACTGCGAGGAAGTTGGTATTATAAGGAAGAAACAAGTGATCTGATACTGGAAATTTGCAAGCAAAAGAATGAGCAGGGCATCTGCAATCAATAAAATTGCAATTATACAAACAGTCACCGACACCCCAAAGAAGACCTAATATATCTCAATTATATCATTCAGGAAAAAGCCAAGGTTCAGAACAAAGAGAAGAAGGAAAAGACAGTGTGAATGTGAATGGAGAGAAAATTGAAAGCGGGTCTCACAACAAGGAAGAAAGGGCGACGTTGGAAGCAGCAGCTAACATTTTCTGGGCTTATGTCGTGTCGTCGCAAAGATCTGGCGATATGTTGCTCAATTCAACCGTTTCCTTCCCCCCTTTATGTTGCTGAACCGTTGCGCCTATCGGAAATGAAGGTTGGATTTCTTTTCTTGGTTTTCCGTTTGGCGTGAGAAGGAAAGAAGATAATATCATTAGCAGAAGCACAGGCCATCATATTTCATTTATTTATTATATAATAAAATAATATTATATTAGTTTTCTATCGTCCCAGAATATAGAATGTACTAATCTATCATAAAGATCTGGTTCTAGAGATGCTTTATAAATGATACAGAAGACATTAGCAGAGCTGAGAACTGACCTGAACATCAGTAGAGCTGACCTGAACTTAGTTGGATAACAACAGAGCTGACTTGAACATCAACAGAGTTGATTTGAACATTAACAGAGCTGACCTGGACATCAACAGAACTAACCTGGTGTTATAAAAAATATAAACCATGCGAAGAAGCTGACGAATCGAGGTAGCAGGGTAAAAGTCGTGTGCGATGATACAATCGTCAGATTAGCTCAGTCGAACCAAATTTAACTCAATCATGAAAAACCGTCCAAGCCAACCTAGCAGGATGACATTTTCGAAAAATCTGAAAATACGATCTTAGTGTTAGCTCGACCCAGCTGAGCTCACTGCAGTTTTGTTCAATGCTGATAGCTCGCCCTAGAGCAGAGCTAATCATTTCAGACGAAATAGAGAATAGTAGGGAGTCCTTCCTAGCATGCCATATCTTGAGGAATTCGAGGTAGTTACACTCTCAAACACAGACTTCAACATAGAGACGAGATTAGACTCTTCCTCCGAGACAAATCAGAAAAATGAGAATCATCTGAAATGAAATAAGATTTATACTCCGAGATGAACCAGGAAGATAGGATCATTCAGGACAAAATGAGATTTCTTCTCCAACAACAATTCGGAATAGATGAGTTTCAGCTCATCTCGACTAACAACAAAACAACACATGGCACCATGCCTACTGGGCAGTTAGCCACTCCGCCCAGAAGACCTCCTCTATAAATAAAACATATAACTCTTCTCATAAGGTACAACTTTCTACAAAAGTTGTTGCTATAGTCTTGAGCAAGCTCTAACTTAGGCATCGGAAGATATTTAGCTGACACCACACCGGTGTTCCTTACAATAGTCATATTGCTTTCTCTCTTATTCTCAAATCTAGCTGATAAACCTTTGCTGAAATCGAAAAATTCATACTTCCAGATATGATCATCTTATACACGTGTTTATCTATTTGATATTGGTTAGATTCTACGTCAACATCCTCTAATAGATAAAATCCACTATATTTACTAGGCCAAATACCAAAATAATTCAAATAAGTGTAACTTAAATTAGTTTGACTCTTCTGTTAAGAATGATTAACTTCTATAGCTCCTAGTTAACTAGCGATAGTTTATTGGATATATAAGAAGTGTTCAATTTAAATTTAGTTATAGACTGAAGTGCCTTTTATAAATAAATAAATAAATAAACACATAAACAGGGACACAATGGTTTGCAATAGTAATTGAGCAAATTAACATTTCCCCTTTTTGTATTTTTTTTTTTTTTTTTTGCCAAAAAGGATGGTATATTGATAAAAGAAATGAACATGCCTACAGAGATATCCTGTAACAAAAACAAATTCCACAGTGCACAAAAAAGGATGATTCAGGGGCCTGACTAGCTAACTTGTGAGCTAAAAAATTACAATTCCTGGAGGGAGGTATGCTGAAATGATAGAGAGTTAAAACTTTGATCAGCAATAAAGCCATATGCGTGCCGAGGGCCGAAGGTGCCAAATATTGGACATTAGGGCGTGATTGTGAAACTTAATTACGTTTTAGCATTCAAAAGAGAGCGTTGATTTTATTGTTACTAAAAACACCGGCGCAGGTGCATGAGCGGAGGTGGGTGGCAGTGGCACTATACATCCGTAGCGAGCGACTGCGGAGTCAATTTGTTGCTTTCATGATCTCTTCTCCCGACAAACATAGCCATATAGCCAAGTAGTTAAGACTTAGATGGCAAAACCCTCCACAAGGATCATTGCGACATTGAACAAATTTGGTTTCAGTCCCCCAAAATCATCACCACAAAATGGTTTTTGTTATTCTTCTGCAAACACCTCCTCTTCTCTTCAACTTCCACACCTTCTCAGAGCTTATTATTCTCCCTGTTTTTCTTCTTCTTCTTCTACAAACCTAACCTCTACCTGCATCCATCGGAATCACATTCTCTCTCGAACTTTACACCACTCCAACACCCCATCTGTTTTTGCCAATTCTTCTTCTTCTTCTTCTCCTTGGGTTTCCTATTCTCGAATTTTCCCCCCTGGATGTTTAAATCATAAACCTTCTGTTTTCCCTGCTTCTACAAGCTTAGGGTTTAGTAAACTCCGGACAAATTCGCTCGGAAATCGATATTTTTCTTTCAAGAGCTCAAATTTCAGAGGGCCCAATGACGAATTCAAGAAATCAGTTGTTGATAAGCCTCTATCCGCTGTTAGATCCGCCTTCTTGCGATACCGCGAAGCTGTTGGGCTGCAAGTCGAGGCATTTTGGAAGAGGAATTACCTGGTCATTGTGGGGATCGGAGGAGTTGCACTTTGCATTCTTTTGTGGAGAATTATGTTTGGCATTGCTACTTCTTTCATCGGACTTTCTGAAGGCTTGGCCAAGTATGGATTTCTTGCTTTGTCATCTGCCGTTGTTGCCTTCACTGTGAGTTTCTCCATTTATCCCTTCCATGCTTCTTCTTGGTTTTTAATTTTCATTGATAATGGTTGGACATGTTGTAAATTCTGACAAATTTAGTATTACAAGATTTTGTGAGCTTAATTAATAAACAGTGAGGAAGGGAGGAAACTAGGACAACCAAATTCTGCTCAATTACTAAGCTGATACTTCTAGTCGTGTTCATCTTCTCAGTTGCATTAGAATACCCTGCGCATATAAAGTCTAAACTAGCCATCTCAAATTGCATTCTTTGGTTACCCTTTTCGGCAAGGATGTAGCCACTGTGTTTTGAACTTCGTAACCAATTGTTACCTTGATGTGCACATTGATTGAGAGAACCAATATGCTTGTTCAGATTCCAACGGCAGATTGCATAGCCAGCTGCCAAATCCTTATTGTTGTTAAACGTTTATTACTTATCTTCTATGCATGTATATCTTGCTGCTCACTCAGGAATCGTGGGTCAGCGTATCCTTGATAAATGGGTATGTGAGAAATTGTGCAACACGGGAAATTCTTAAAAGAGGAGCAGCCCTGTTACACCAGTAATTTATAGGCTTTCTACATCTTGCTTATAATCTAATTACTTTTGATCTTTTGAATTTATCCTGCCAAAAATTGCTGCTTCCATATCTACTGGTATGTGTTCTGTATTTTAGTTTTGGCTGTCACAGGCCAAATTTAATTTTTATTTTAAGGAGAATGTCAGGACCATGGAATGATGTTTATGTCTTTCCTGTTTAGGTTGAATCACAATTCATACATCTTCTCTTGTAATATGTTTAGATTGACTATTGCTTTTAGACCTGTCATTATTTCTGGTTAGAAGATTGAGGCTCGGCTTTGTTTCTTATTTTAAGGGTCTGTACGTTCGCTCAAGATTCACTATAAATCCTGATAAGGTTTATAGAATTGCCATGCGGAAATTGAACACATCTGCGGGGATTCTCGAGATCATGGGTGCTCCTCTATCAGGGACTGACTTGAGAGCATATGTAATGTCTGGAGGTGGGATTGGTCTTAAAGATTTCAAGTTAAAGCTTAGGAACAAACGTTGCTTCCTCATTTTCCCCATACGAGGCTCAGAAAGGAGAGGCCTAGTTAGTGTTGAAGCTAAGAAGAAGAAGGGCCAGGTTTTGTCTCCATCCTGTCTGTTACATGTTGTTTTGCAGTAATTTTCACTTGATTTCTCACTTTTTTTTGTGGTAAAAAATTCCTGGTTTTGCTCAAGAATAAGCTGTCCTTTGATTATTTGCTGCACCATTTGTTTCTATCTTGGAAAAAGAATCAGGCAATAAGTTGTTAAAACTAGTCTATTGACAGTATTGTGATCTGCATTGTGCTCATGCAGCAGGAAGCAAGGGACATATTTTAGTTGGTCCAAGGAGAACTTTAAGAGGTTTATGGGCAAGTCTTTTCCTGTTTTGTTACAACAAAATGCTAGATTGTGTAATTCAACAATACAAATCCTTTCCCAATTACTTGGGGGTGGTACATGAATCTTGTTCGTTGTTCAGCTTTCATTAGGTCCGTAGTTTTCAATATTGTTGCGTTAGGTAAAAATGACAATTTCCAACATTTATGATTAGGGTATGAAAGGTTTTGTATCCTTTGTCAACCTCATACCCCTTCCTTTACTTGTAACCGACGGCTAGGAAAATAAGAGGGTCAGTAGTCCCTGCCGTTGCAAGTCCTTCTCCTTCCGCGGAGACGGCCCTCTTTTTGGTTTTGTTCGTTTCACTACTGGACAAGCTCTCAGGGAATAATCTCTTTTTTATTTCTGCCTTTTTTTCCTATTTCCAATCTCGTAGATGGCTATCCTTTAATGCTTTCGAGAGGTCTGGTCTGACTTTAGGGTATCACACTCGGGGTTTAATAGGATACAAAGAACCCATCATTGAGAAAATGTGGCAAAAAATTTGAAAATACAAATAACTTTAAACTATCTGAAAAGATGATAATTATTAAAAATAACCAAAAAAGCATAACAATATTAAGATGCAGATACCCTGGTCCCTAAATGATCACAAACTTTTATTCAACTTCTTGAAAGCCTAAACTTTTGCAATCCGTGTACAGGGAGGATTCACATCTGCAAAAATGTCTATTTATAGTTATTTCTATTTCAAGTAGTTTTCAATTTAGGTTGTTTATGTTTGGAAAGTAGTGAGAATTATGAAATTGGTGAGTTGTTATCAATAAGGTACTTCTGCAGAGTGTATACATTCACAAGTTGCCAGTATGTCTATTTCGCAGTTGTTTCTATTTTGTGTAGTTTATGCTTCAAAAGTAGTTAAATTTAAGAAGTTCATAAATTTTGTACATAACAAGCCACTTCTACCACTACTTATTTTCTATTTTTGAATGCTTCCTATTGCTAGTTGGTTTTATGCTTAATTGTTTCTTTCTAAGTTGGAAAGGCTATTTTTGTTTGTTTAATCAATATAGATAAATGCAACAAAATTCATGGTAAGATTCCATCAACAATTGGCACAAACGGGACAATTCAAATTTTGCCCTACTAAAGCATACTTGCAAACAAGATAAAGAAAAAAGAAAAAAAAAATTCTACAGAGTTCCCTTTGTCGTCATAAGGGAACAACTTAGTTTTTTCATAAATCTGTTGCATTATTTATTAGTTATTACCATTTTATTAGAACACTATGATATAGATAAATATTGTTGAAAGGCTTAGCTACATTTCTTTAATCTTTCTAATAAGGGGCCATGTAGGGATGTTAGAATCTCAACAACTCAATGGATCTCTTCGTGTTTGCAGTATGACATGAAGCTACTTGCAGTTGATATTCCCATGATAGCTGGACCCGATCAACGGTTTTTCCTTATTGGAAATGAAGAGGAGTACCAGATAGGGGGTGGGCTAATATCTGAGCTTAGAGATCCCATAGTAAAAGCAATGGCAGCAGAGAAGGAATTTGAAGATCTGGATCAGCAGGAGGAGGAAGAAGATGCTGAAAGAGAACTTGAAGAGGCAGAGAGAAAGAATCGTGAAGAAATCGAGAAGCTTGAGAAAAGTGAAAGAGAAAATGAAGAGGCAGAGAAAAAGAATCGTGAAGAAATGGAGAAGATTGAGAAAGGTGGTCCGTAATAGGTAAGTGTTGAGGGCTCATTCACATTCGTGTTTTGGTTTTTCTAATTGATGCTTTAAGCAAAACAAGACCTCACAGTTTGAGATAAAAGTGGCGTCATGCTTGGGGTGTATTGCATCTGCACCTGTTTTATGCGAGTTTTTCTTTTCTTTTAAATTTTGTTTTACCTCTGAACGAAGTGCTTGCTTGTGTGGCTGCAGAAATCGTAACTAATCTAATAAATGCAACAAATTGATCCAATAACCAACGGTTAGGTTATCGGAAGGAATTGATTACTTGTTTGAGTTCTAGGCAGACTTTTATGCATCCGTATGCATTGAACTAAATGGTTATGTGATTGAAGATGCAAGGGATGCTAACGATAACATAGTAATCATCAGACCTAACACACTTCTGAATTGAAATCAGTTTCTTACCAAATAAATCCATTATTTTCTTCCTTGATTGTTCTTTTTCAGTGGTGCTATTATTTGCAATCTTCAAATGGACTGATCAAGTTGGTATTGTCTTAATGATTAGTGCCAAAAGCAAGATGCTGATATCAGGGATTGAGTCTTAAGATTCTATAACATCCAGAAAAGTTCGTTATCTCTTTAGGTATGGGTTTCCTCCTTTAAGTGGTTGTGACTGGCAGGTACTCAATGAACTCAACCCTCAACAAACCAAAGAACATGATTCAGGCCAAAAGAATTCATGGTTCATTCTACTTCAAATAATACGAATCAACTCCTCAAATATTTGAACAAGATCTGATTAGACACTGGAGATGAGGAAAATGCTGATCCTTTTTTTTTATTAAAGACTAATAAGAGGAGGCAGGGTAAACTTATTATGCACCCATCCTTCAAACTAGGTGCTTTTGAATCTGCAAAAGAGAAAAGCAACAAAGGATAACTTGATCCTTTCAAGCAAAATCTTGAACTTTGGCTTTATCTGCATATTCTTTCTTTGCTTCATCCAGAACTGACTCAACAAGCCCATGATCAACCTCTCTGCAACGTAACAACACTGCCGGTTCTTTCAGACGTAGGAAGAAGCTCTGCAGCCACAAGAAATAAATGGGAGTCATACTTTAATCTAATTGAGATAAGCAACAGTAGGGGGAAAAAGAAGAAGAAGGTTGGACATTGTTACCAAAATACAATTCGAGTCAAACAAGGATGATTGGACAAGTAGAGAGGATCACTCAAGATGGTTGATATGGCTTCACTTTCTTTCAAAAAAGTGAAAGTCTATCATACTCTGTTTAGAGCAAGCCATATAAGGGAATCATAAGGTCTTTCACCCATAAGAATTACAAATCCCATTGCCCACAATTAAAGAGGTTGTCTCACCATGGAAACAGATTAGACTGATGAGTCAGTTGAAATGCATCTATAGAGGGTACATTTCTCATATGATATGCCATAGTTTAGTAATGAAAAAAGAAGAAAAGAAAAGTAGGTAAAAGGTGAGATAGATGATTAGTGGGTACTTGAACAATCAAGTCTTTAAGAAGCTTCTTGTATGTACTCTTGTCAGCTGAAACACGAAGAAGCTACTTGCTAGCAGAATCTTTCATTGAGTTCATCACATCATCTTGTGCTTGCAGAATTTCAATTCTTGATGCATTCAGCTGCATTGAATATTCACTGAAAGGCAACTTTTTTTTTAGTCAATAACCCATGGAAATTTTGTAGGGAAGCACATAAATAAATAAATAAATAAAATTAGAAAAGAACAGGTCGGAAGCCTATGAACAAGATAAAAAAGGATAGGTATCCATTGGTCACATTTTTTTACGAACTTCCACCTGCTTGGCCTTCCGTTCATACTCTTGTCTAATTTTCTTCTTTTCAGCTTCAAATAGTTGCAATTTCTCAATGTTAAACTCCTGCGGTGGAGAGAAATAGAGAGAAGCTTGCATTATACAATAACAACAACGACAATGTTCAACAAATACAAGGTGTTTGACGACACAAACCATGAAATACAGACATGTCTGCAGAACTCTAAAACTCCCACAAAAATGAAAACAAATAGACAGTAAAAGAAAACTAATTATGTAATTCTTTTTTATGAGTGTGGACGATAATTACAGTACATCTCTTATAACATTCATTCAAGTTTTCCATTGATTTGCGATTCAATTTTAAAGCAGGGACGCGCGATTAAGAGTGGAAATGAACGTGGGAGTACGTTATCGTAGTACCTCCTCGGCAGAGACGGAGATTCTCATTAGCTTTCTCCGGGGCCTCTTGCCGGATGAATCTGACCATCTGTTGGATCTGCTTCGACACATCTGCGTCGTTCATCTTCTCTTCCTCAATCAAAGCTATCTAGGGTTTATTTATTATTATTATGTTGTATTCCCAATTATCGATCCCCCTTCTTCTTCTTTGCAGTGCTTGTTTGCTGCGTCCCGTGTGTGATTGATTAGATTAACAAAAACACAGAAAGAAAAAGCGCGAAGACGAGTAACTGATGGCTACCACAAAGAGCCATACTAATTCATACATTTATGTTAGACATCTTTAATTCTTACACTTGAGATCTTTAAAACTATAGGTATTTTAATTACTTTGGTTTGATCTCATCATTTTCCTACTGTTGTTGACCCATATTCACTTTGAATGGATAAAAATTAAAATGATTAATTTTTGGTCAAATGTGCTAAAATTAAGCCAGGCAAGAGACATGATCAAATCTTGTCATTTCTAGACTTGCCTTATTCTAATTGATCAATCATGGTGCCAACAGTTAGTGTGAGAGTTAGATATACAGATACATGAGGTTTCAGTCAGTTCAGTTGAAGGAATACACCACAAAGCAAAACGCAATAGTAGATTATTCTACTAATTATTAATTTAACCATCTATAAATGCACTTTGGCATGCCAATGAGATTGTACAGCTATATATATATAGCTATAGCTATAGCTAGCTATTTTTTTATTTTTTATTTTTTATGTGCATTTTCCTTAATTAATTTATGTATAGTATGGGACGTTACAAGTTACAACTGATGATGAATAATCCCATGGTATCAGGGGACAAAATACATGGGATTGGGGAGTTTGAAGGTTCTCTCGCCAGAATAATCCCCTGCTAGATCACTCCACTGGTCTCCCACATTTCCCCAAACTTTGAACCCTTCATCCACTAACTGCTTCCGAATAGCCGACTTGAAGGAAACCGCGCTTTGTCCCTTGTAAGCCGAAGACCTTAAACAACATATTTAATTATATATAAAGAATTAATATTTAATCTTATGTCAAAAAATAATTAAATAAAGCTAAGCTAGAAGATCATAATATTACCTCATAATCAAGCGTTCATAGCCAAGGAATCCCTGGCTGTGCAAGTTTTGGGCGGTTGATTGAGCCAGTGTTTCCTCGTCTCTCCCAGTGATTAGGAAAACTTTAAATCCACTGCTGGTTAAATTTCTGAACAGATCCCGAATTGGGGGAACTGCAGGGCAGGCTCCTTTCACGGCCCAACTCTTGAATCCATTAGGATCGAATGGATCACATCTGTATTTATATTAATTTGCAAACATAATTAATTAAACATATACATATATTTGGAAGGAAAGGGATTGATCAGAATTTCAAGCTTATTAATTAAAGAAAGAAGAAGAAGAGTTCACACTTCACATACCCAAATCGTTTTCCTCTGTAGTAAAGGACGTTGGAAATGCTAGTGTCATCAACATCAAGAATCCAAGCATCGGTGGTGCTATTGTTACCTAAACGAATCTCCTTTATGTATGTCGAAATCTGCTCAACCACCATGGCAAGGTCCCGCCCATATTGGCCCCCAACCATGTAATTTTCTACGTACCGGAGGCAACGGGTAGGAACGGTGCGCCATGCACGTTCATTATTGGCCTCCACCGCGAGCCTCCAACTCAAGCAATAGCTGTACCCATCAGACGCCAAGGTAGCCTTGATTGACTGAGAAGGGCTGGTGCCCGTGGCCTTTGATAAGGACAGTGCTAGGAGCATCATGAATACTACTACCACTTCCACAGCTGCTGCCATTTTCACAGATGAAAGCAAAAGGCAGAGGCAGAGGAGAGGAGAAGACACGTATGTACAGAGCAAATTAACGTATATATGAGGATTGCGGTGTTGGCAATATGAGGGTGCTGCAGGTTGTACCTGAGGAGAAAAAATTGAGAGAACATGGAGAAAGTTACCACATATACATGCACAAAAATATACACTACTTTTACGGCTTCTTTTATTACTCAAGTGCTGATATTGGATGGGCTAGAGTAGCAGACTAGCAGGGGGGGATAATAAAATGATGAAAGATGACAGACGCCATGACGACACGGAAGACCAAGGAGAAGGAAACATGCACACGCTGTATCACATAATTATATACATAAGTAAGTATTGGGAAATTATTCAGTATATATGTGTATAAAAGGATTTTATAATAATATCTGAGACATGCCATATGCTTGTTGGTGTGCCAAGACCCATTAATTGTGCCAACTCCGACACCACGGGGTTCATTTAAAAAGAAAAGGCCAGGTAAAAAGGAGCACTGAAAAGCTGCAGCCTCAGTTAATTGGCATCATTTTCTTTCTTTTTGTGAAAACCAAGCTAAGGAAGAGGAAAAAAAAAAAAAAAAAGAGGAAAGAGGGGGGGGGGGGGGGGGGTTCACATACTCGGATAGTTGCCAGTTGGAAGGTATAGTCTTTCTTGGGTGTCAAGTCACATATCGAAGACGCTGCGACTGAATTGCTAATTCAGTTCTCAATCAATACATACCAAAGGAAGGAAGCTAATTTGAGTGTGCATGCTAGGTATAGCCAGATGTCATGTGTGGCTAATTAAGTATATATAAAAGTAGTAGAAAGTAGGTAGCTAGGTAGGGGTAGATAGCCAAATAAAGACTAGCAGTTCTTTATGAAGTTGTAGAATCTCTTCTGTGGATCATCAATTTTTGTGTCCAGTGGTGTTCCCTTGATGGTTGACAGTACCTTTAACCTCATCATATTCTTTCCTTACCAAGAACGCAAGTTGCATTTGCATGCTGTGTGTATTTGACTTTAATTTTATCTTCCTACATATAGCATCGGGTTTAAACAACCAGACGTGAACGCGATGGAGATGATGATAACTTATCGATCCTAGCTCTCATCACGTTCACGGATCACACAAAGATGGATAGAGAGATACACACTCACCAAGTAAATTGCACCGTGAATTGCTTTTCTGATGCCGGCTGAGAGAGCAAAATCACGTTAAGGAATGCCGGAGTGGATTAATGGAGATGGAGGTTTAATTTGTGGGTTAGTGGGTTGCCTCGGAGCACCAACGCTTCCAATATATTCCCATTTATAAGCAAAAAAACTCAAGCAGTGGGAGTGGGGTGTGTGTGCGCGGGTTTGACTAAACTGCCTATCCGCACTAGCGGGACCTCCGGTAGCTACCATATTATATAGTTTTCTATATCTATATATATCCCATACGTGACAATTTGACCTTTTATATAGTTTTTTTAATATTAACACTCTCCATCTTAACCTTTTTTATTGTATATTATGGTCCTTTCAAAGTAAAGCATTTCATTCATTTTAAGAGATTTTTCAAAATCAAGACTAATATTTATTCAAGTAAATAGTTCTACGTAAAAACAAAAAAAACATGCTCGCATTTTCCTAAATAAAATCTTAATATACTTTCTTTCCTTATATTGAATAATAATCAATAATTATATTAGCGACGAATAAAGTACTAGCAGTAGCAGCTAGCTAGAGACATTATCTCTTGACATACATTAAAACTCCAAGGACTTGGCTGAATCAGACAGCGCAAGTAAAATTTCTAAGAAGCAAAGATACTTTATATCTTCAGCAGTAAGCTAGCGCGCACTGGCATATCGATATTCACCAATCGCTAATTTGATCGTGCGTCATCCATCCACAATAAGATATACAATGATTATCAATAATTATATAAGTAGTACAGGCATTATTAATGAAAGGGATAGTATTATTGATAGACCTTCAAGCAACAAATAGTTGTTTCACACAGTTTAAGTTGTTAACAACTTATGTAAGGTCTAGAAGATTATGCAGTTAAGCTAACAAAAGGAAGGCCCTGACCTGTAAAGTGGGGGAAAACAAATGGAAAGAAATATAGGTGTAAAAATTAATATATGCGCCGGTAAACCGAATAATATTGTTTTATATTTATGGAAGGCCCACCGAGGTTGACTTTTAATTAAAATGTGATCTTACTTTTGACTTACCAGAAGGGAAGATAGAGACTGAGAGGGGAGTGGTGGGGTTGCGGTGACGGAGGCAAAGGGAAAGCGGGGTAGTGGTGGAGGTGGTGCCGTGGTGGTGGGGCTGCCTTAACACTTCACACACTAGAGCTGCAATGGGTGGTTGAGAGAGCCATATGGGATTCCAAGAGAGATTATTGATTTAATGAAAACATATGCCTATATACCAATATTTGGTTGGTTCGAATGACTTGACATCTGATCTCATTAAGCGAGGTCATGAGTTAAAAAATTTTCTAATGTATAGAGCTATTATTTGTTTGAAGATCTTCGTATCTTTGTAGTCCAACCAGTGTCCAATTCAGGTAGATTAGTCTCGTCACAAAATAGAAGAACACGCTACCTGAGTGCCGCTTAACCGTAAAACCATATTGATCAGATTCATTTGGCAAAGTGTTGAGTAGTGAATATTTTTTTTTCTTTTTATTACCGTACTGGTGATGTAAATTAATTAGTTATATGATTTTAGGTCTATTTTTGAATTATTTTACCACATATTCCTCTTAATTTGAAGAGATCTGTTAAAACTGCTAAAAAAAAACCCCAAATATATAACTAAGTTAAACCAGGTGATCGAGTCACCACACGATGAGCATAAAGTGGAAATAATAAAAATAAATATATTAGCGAGCTTAGTGTTGAATTGAGTCTATTTTAAATCATATTAATTCCTCAAATTCATACTCAAGAGCTACTGTAATTAGGCTCATCAAGCATAAAATAAAAATTATAAAAAGAAATATAATATTACTCATCACTTGACATATTAGCTTAGTATTGATTTGAGTCTATTTATTTTAGATTGCTCTGTATTCCTCTCAAAAGTCATACTCAAGTAACTAAGCTCGAGCAAGCGGGTCATCACAAGATGAGCATTTATAAAATGAAAATCATATTACTCATATATATATATATATATGAAAATCATGTCAATTCTAAAAACCTAAAAAGTCAATGAGGTTGAATTAATAGGCCAACCCAACATTAATGTTCTCTCTTTTTCCCACCATTGCGATTACTAACTAGGAATTTTTGAAATTGGTCAATAGAGAGAGAGAGAGAGAGAGCACTTAATTAATTAATTGGGCACACTTGATTTTGGCTCTTTGTTTGCCTTCCACGTAGGGGTTGAATCCGTTGATGGCGTACGCGCGCGAGATCGAGTTTAGCTCGTGTTGTGGTTCCCACGTCTTCCCATTACGCTTCCCACGCACTATCTTTCTTTTTTATAAGATCCCTTCTCCTCTTATTATTTTTGGTTTTAATTAGGTAAATTGCACGAGCAATAGCCAATATTCCCACTCATAAAGCTAGAGATTCATCAGCTATAAGTTTGCTTTTTTATTTTTTTGAGTTACTAGAAGTTGCGTAGGTGACCGTCTAGCTAATGAGAGAGATTTGGATGTCCATGTCAACTACCCTTAACCATCAACCGAACTACCCTTAACCATCAACCGACCCGTCGTGAAGCCGTCAAAATCTTGTCAAAATAGTACATTGGTTGCAATATTTTTCTAAAATGACGGCGCGTACGAGGGAGTACTAGTAATAAGCACTAGTTAAAATAATAATTAATATATAGTTAGAGACGTCGCTTTTCGAAGGAAGTAGCCGGGATAGACTATCAAATGCATACATATATTAGCAGCAGGCAATAGGAGTAACAACAGTACATGTAGTATATTTATTGACAATTTAGACGAATATTATTGCCATTGGCATAATATAATACTCTATACAAGGGTGGAAGAGATTTGGATTTGACATTTGAGTCATGACAGCCGGCCCCCAAGATTATGGGTTAAGTTTACTTTTGATAATGTTAAAAGCTATGACAGGTTTTGGTATAAGATGAGAAATTAAAATATAATTTTATTTTTTCTAAATTTATAATTTTTAAAAATATGTTTGATATTATTTTTAAAACTTGTTTTAAAATTTTTTAAAATGGTAAAAGGTACCCATCATCAGCTATATATAATTAAATATCCCTTTACAGAGTGAAGAGCCAGTAGACACCAAATATATACGCGATGGATGATGATGATAAGTGCCCAGTACTAATTGCCTCGCATTATCACTTATATATATTCTATCACTTTCACAATCAGAAGCCTCCATCTTAACCTCTGATTCCTACATGCTCATTTTTATCTAAATGCAGGTAATTGTTCTGCATTATCTTCTTACTTCCTTTCGCTACTTTCTTACTTACAAAAACTTTCAACTTTCCTATTTTTTAACTAATTAAATGTGCCGGTATAGAATCTAACTTAGCTTGGGAAGTTTAATTTGTGTCACGATCATGCTACTGCATCAAATTTAACAAGTGACAGTGGATATATTATACGATCTATCAGATCAGATAAAACTTTCATCCATATATCTCTTTAAATGTTTCCCCCCATTTCAATCGACGAATGATATCTAACTTGACTTTGGAATGATATCTAAAATTAGGTGCAGCCACCAATATTCATCAGAAATGTCTACCTCTTGTATACTGTACGCTAATTAATGAGAGATTGCCAACCTTACCTTTTCCAATCTCTTTAATTAGTCATGTACATAAAATGGACGTCTTGTACATTCACCCCTCCCTCCCACAACTCCACAGTTGAGAAAATCATGACATTAATTAATTCTGCTACCTAACTTAGACAATAACATTTTTTTGTTGAGCACCCACCATCCACCTTTTTATGACTTTCTGAACAAATTTGTTCCAAGAACAACTTGTTAATGGGCTCGTCTTAATATATATTACTCCATGCTCTATATTATTAGTTATATTGATAATGATGCTATTTTCGTTTGATTATAATTCTAAATTTACTTGTGGATTTTTTAAAAAACAATTAATACATGTGTTTGGAATGTGCGTGGGCTTTGAGGATAATTTTCCTCCAACTTTAGTTCGTGGGCCTTTATAGTTCCCTTGTTGCAGGAGTAGCCCAGCTTATAGCTGCATCTTGGGATGAAAAATGATCCATGTGGTTTTGTTGTTCTTGGCCCAAAAATCAAGAATGCTCTCCCTCTTTCAATTCAACGGAATTTTTTAAATCCTCATTTTTAATTTATTCCTAGGAATAATTTCTCAAACAAAACCTAAACCTATTACTGAATAATTAATTTTATAACAGTACTACTTTTGAAGCATCCGTATTCGTTGTATTTGCATCAATATTACATTAAAAAAAATAAAATGTTAATCTAACTAAAAAAATGCTACTTCAAGTGTACATACGCATATTCATTAGACGTGTAATTATTACACATATCAAGGTGTAATAAACAATTCAATGCATATATATATATATATATATAAATTTTACAAGATGATGGGGTTAGTGAAATAGCAGGAGATCAAAAACATAGAAAGGAAGAGAGAAAGATAACTTTTCTTTCTTTCTTTCTTTTTTCTTTCTTTTAGGAATAAACAAAGTGACGCTTTGAGTCTATTCCTAAAAGAAATAAAGAAAAAAAAAAGTTGTCTTTCTCTCTTCCTTTCCATGTTTTTGATCTCCTGCTGGCCCTCCTGCCCATTTCACTAACCCCATCATCTTGTAAACATTCCATATATATATATATACTCATTTGGCTTATTATTTAAAAATATTTTTTATAACTTAAAATTTATATTTATTTTAATGTAGTATAGGGTGAGTTGTAAGTATTATTATTATTTTTTTCTCATAATGTGGTGTTGTCATAGACTGTCACATAAACATGAATATATTTTTGGGTATATATATATGTATTACGGGCAACTTAACATTCCTCTTTATTATTTGATTGATTTAAGGGGTGGTACATCGGTGCTGCAATTAATTAATCAAATGATATTGTAGAGGCCGCTCATTTCCATCCACAAGTTGATGCATAGAATTAAGGAGAATGGACATTGGGGGCCATTTGCTTCGTCATGTTGTGGCATCATAATAATTAAGCACAGGGGACCAATAAGTAATTAAGTACAACAATTACACGAAAGCCATTCAGTTATATATGTACTCAAATTAGCTTAACGAAAGCATTTTCCTTTCTTGATTACAAAGAAATACATTAAATAATATGTAAATTATTAGTATTGCACTGTAAGTCCGGTCTTTTCTTTATCATTGAAGTAAAGGGCTCACTTTGTGAATCTGTTATGCTTAATTAATTATGACTTTGAATCAAACTTGCATTCTATCCTTGGGCTATATTCATCCAACTGAATATTAATATTGCTTTTGCAATTAATATTCAGCGAAGACAATTCTGCCCGATCCAAGTGGATTATCCGTGAGGTGTGCAGTGGAATATGTTCAGTATGTGTAAGACATTTTAGCTAGCTTTGTGGCAGCAAAGGCTTTTGACCCACATGCATGGCCCCCATGGCCGGGGTACCCGCCACGTAACTCTCACCCCTACAATTGTTTGTATCGTTCTTTAACCTACCCACTACCTGCATGTATATGTCTTGCTCCGTAGCTGTCACCAACAAACCAAGAGGTACCCCGGCGCTTCATGCATGACTTCTTAGTCACCTTATTTTAACCTTTGACGGCGATCGAACACCCCACAAGGCCCAATTTCACACCCACCCATCCACAAGGCCTAAATTGTTACTTTTTTTATTATTATTAATTTTTCAGCACTTTACAGATGTTTTTTTTTTTTTTAGAATAAGACTAACTTTTTTAAATTTAAAAATTTATAGGCAAGAACACATTTTATAGTAAAAATGAACGAAAGTAAGTTTGAACTCGTGATAAATTTCTTTATCGTATTTCGTAATTAATTCTTTGAATCAACCCATTGGTGGTCTAAATTATTACTTTTTCTTTTTTCTACAGCCCACAGGGCTCAATTTCACACACATATATATATATATATATATATATATATATATATATATATATATATATATATATATATATATATATATATGTATATCTAGAAATAAAGTCCTCTCCTCCCCTACTTCTAAATTATTACTTTTTTTTTATCAATTTTTTAGTGTCTAACACATGTCTTTTTATTTTTTTTTAAGATGAGACCAATTATTTTATATTCAAAGATTTATAAGTAAGAGCACCTTTCATAATAAAAATATACAAGGGTTATTTTATATTCAAAGAAATATATATACATAAAAGAGAAGATGCATGATTGATGATGGGTGCTGTAGAAGAAGATCAAAAAGAGTAGCTAGGTATTTTTGGTAATTATATAGACTGGTGATAATTAGATTACGGTGGAACCCCACCAAAACCATGCACGTTATCCTGTTGATCGAAAGAGAATTGCTATGCTAGCTGCCTATGAATCAGCGTGCCAAGCATTAACAACGCAACTGAACCCTCCAAATCTGTCCCCAAGTGCCAATGTGTATTTGTGTGTCGTCGTAACTGGATGACGTGGCTCTGTACGTACTAATCCAATTATCTGGTGCCGACGTAATGGCTGGAGACGTATCAGCCACATGTTTGAGTGGTGGAAACATCCAATCAGAGGGGACGCCCACAATTATAACATACCTACTCACCTCTCAATTCATTTCAAATATTCACTTATTCATTACCGTATCTACAATAACAAATACACTAGCTAGCTTGAATACCAGCATACATACATCCAGCCACTCAAGCCGATCCCAACAGCTTCTCTCTTTCCTTTCTCAATTATTTAAAAACTATTAATAATAATAATATTTTAATTACAAATATATATTTGCATAATTAATGTGCATATTTACGTAGAAAAACACATTTTGTATTAGCATCAGCCTTGTAATATATATTAGATGGTTCTTGCATCATATATTGATATGTGATTCGAAGACATCTAATACATATAGCAAACTTTGTGCTGAAAATAAATGTTAAAAATGTATGTTCAGTACTTTTTTATACATCTTAATTAATGCGTATAATAAATAATTTAAAAAGTATGAAAAAGTAATTTGCACATGTAGTTACATTTTCTTTTAAGTTCAAATAACATTATCTATGACAAGGTTGGCCCATTAAAAATTAAAGTGTCTAAAACCTTTTATATATAGAAAAATGTTGGATTTTTGACATTTTTAGGCATAATTTTTTTTATTATATTTACAAATAGGTATAATATATATATTATACCTATTTGTATATATATATATATATATTTACAATTAGGGCAAGTTTGGACACGTTGGTGTTAATATGTCCAAAACTTGCCTATATTTTTTATAAATTAAATGAATGCCGCCTCTTAAAGAGACGATACTCTTAAAAAAAACAAAAACTCACTTACATGTCACCTCTTAAAAAGACAACACTTTGTTAAAAAAAAAAATTACTAAAGTAGACTGCGCCTATTAAAAAAATAAAAATCACACGGTTTTTTTTAAGAGGTGGCATTTATTTGATTTATAAAAAAAAAAAGAAAATGTTAGTAGGCAAGTTTTGGATAGGTTGGCGCCAACATGGCGCCAATGTGTTCAAAACTTGTCTTACTGTGGATATACTATTTTTTTATGCCTATTTATAGATATAATAAAAAAAAATTATGCCTAAAAATATAAAAAATCCGGAGAATGCTAATGTAACCGTTGTAGTTGCATTTTTTAAAACCCCATAATGCCCATTCCATTGCATGGTTACTTGTATGGATATGATTAAGGCCTCTTTTTAAAAATATTTTTATCCAGAAAAAAGTGTGCAAATTTTTTTTATCTGCAAATTATTAATATAATATTCTGATTCTATTAGCTACCAATTTCATTTTTATATTACACAAGAATTACAACCCATTAATGTACAAATTTTACTCAATCGTATACATTGTTTGTTCATTTTCTTTTCAAAGAATTTCCTTTTTTTGTATTTTGTGAACAAAAGCCATTAATTTGTAAAATCTATTTGTATAAAAGAAAAATCTATTTGGCAAGAGGTTGAAGTAACTAAAAAATAAATAAATAGACAAATTCTAAAAAATAGAAACACCCCAAATTCAGGAAATAACATCAACGGCAATTATTATTAAAGAAAAGAAAAAAAATACAATGTTACCAATTTTAGACATTTATATTGTCTTGGTGTTGCAACCCTCTTTCTTCTAGCCTTCTTCTGTACTTTTCACATCTCTCATTCTTGTCCTCAATGTTTTAGTGTATAAAACAAACCTCTAGATCCTTTAGTGTATAATACATGGACGAGATTAGATTTCCAATTTAAAAACAAAATTATAATCTGAGAGGAATAAAAAAGTAAAAAGTAATTACAAGAGTGAATATTTGTATTCGAGAATGACAGGGAGTTTGGATTGTTTAATGGAGTCCACCATATATCCTTATTCTTAATGAATTAATTTTCCTAAACTATTTTGGATCGTAGAGGGGTTTAATTGCATTTTTATGAATTCCCTTTTGATCAATATATCTCCTTATAACAATTTGATATTTTCAAGTGATTGATGAGACCAAAACCAATGTAAAATATCTGGCGGCATTCCAAATAGAAAACAAAAACGCTAATTACAAGCTTAATTTGAGAAAACAACTGATCATGCCAGCCTCTCACAAGACAAAATCCATCAACAAAATCCCCCAATTACATTCTTAATTATGAAACTAGTCTTTATGAGCAATCACTTATTTCCTTATACTTCAACAAAAGCTCTAAATTATAAGAAAAAGCTATCCAAAATAGGCCATATTAGAGAAAGTAAATATTAGGGGCGTAAGATAACCTGACCAACCTGATTGAATCGAACATAACTCGATGGGTTGTGTTAAATTGATCTAGGTGTTTGGGTTGGGTTGGGTTGGGTTGAGTTCAAAAATCTCAACCCACACAGTGCAGGTTGGGTCATGATAACCCAACCTAACTCAACCCCAATCGAACCTAAGGTTTCTTCTCCTTCTACTTCTTTTTCAATTATTCTTCTTTGTTTTTTTGCTTATTCTTATTCTGTTGACAATATGATGGCAATATTTACTGAACAATAGCTTTCAAAATAATCAACTAGATTAGTCTCCAGTCTGAGTGGTAGAGTCACAATAGCCTCGCTAAAATACCACTCTTCTCGAACAACAACCAGTCTCTCGTTTACTATTTAAAGGTACTAGGGACAAGACTTAAACTAGATCAATTATAATTCCAGCAGAGTAACGACGTAGATTGAGGCTAGAGTGTAACTCTATCTCCTTAAGACAATTATGTCCCGCTTAGGTGCTCACGGTGTATGACACCTATCTCCCAAGATACAACAATCTCCTTCTTGTGATAGTTTCAACTCACACGAATAATCGAACCAAAAATTGGTTGTACTCACTCACAAATGAATGCTAAAAGCATAAAAGAGATAAGAGAAGAAAATTTAGAGATTTTGAAATTTTTTGGTATGATTTTTTGAGTTGTGGAAGACTCTTTTTATAGGCAAATCGTGGTTGTACGTGGTGTCTGTTTCTGCACCGTTGGATCGTGTCTGATTGCCTCTAGACACGATTTGACGAATTTGATTGACGCACTTGATGTCCGATCTGCCTCGATTTCTAAAAACGAAAAGCTCTTCGCGCGACGATACGTACGTACAAGAAGTGTTGTGCACTCAATGCGCCCTAAGTCACTCAATCGCCATTTCGCCCTCACACACGCGCGGGGTGATGCTTTGTGTGTGTGTTAGCTAAAATTCAAGTATAGTATTCTAGCTACACTTATAAGTAAATAATTAGAATTTTATCTTTTCCATGTGAGACTAAAAGATTATTTCTAAATTTTACCACTTTACACATATCAATTAGGCTATTTTATACTCAATTTCACATTCATATATTAATGGGTATAGCTAAATACTTATATATTCTTAATCTTTACATATCAAAGATTAATAATAAACTTGGACCACCCAAAATCACTTGTGGCCCCACTTTAATATTTAGGTAAAAATAGTGAAAAATTCATGTTTTATTTACCCATTTTCTAACAGATTCTTCGTTGTTTGAAGGAAGAACAATAAAGTTTATTTTTTTTCCTATTTTTTTTCTTCTAAAGCTCAACTCATCTTCTTGAAAAAAATAAAAAAAATCAAATAATCTCAACCTAAATGACCAACCCTTGTTCGAGTTGGATTAAAGAGTTAGTTTTGTTCGGGTTTAATTTTATTTTTTCTAACCAGAATTATTTGGGTGAGGTTGAGTTTTAGGTCCAACCCGATCTAACCCAACCCGTCATACCACTAATAAATATAATCTTTTTCCAGTTTTAATTACTCTATGGCAAGGCAAGTTTAAAAGTAACATTAAGAGCATTTTCAATGCAAATGTAGATTATCTTTAAAAAACAATGGTCACGTCATTAACATCAAGGGGCTTGCTTCTTACATTGCACAAAAAAATATTAGATAGACAATCAGGTTAAAAAATGCTCTCTAATGCTTTTATTCATTTTAATGAGGTATTAAATATATATATATATATATATATATATATATATATATATATATATATATATATATATATATATATACTTTTAGTTTTTCAGTTTCCTTTTTTACTTAGTTAAACTAAACAATATTCCTCATAAAAAATAATATATATAGTAAATTATTTTAAGAAAAAAAAAAGTAAATTACGTATTCTCTTTAATTAATGAAATATAGTTTTTCTTATATTTAATTTGTTACATTCTTTTTGAATTATTTAAAAATAAATTTACAATTTAAGTTTTCACGAAAAAAGAAAAAAAGAAGAAGATAAAATCAGATTAATAAATATTTTAAAAATAAAAGAATTTTAACTTAAAGGCTTGTAATTTTTATTTAATTATATTTATTCTTTTTGTTTAAAAAATTAAAATAAAGGGTAAAAATATTTGTGGAGTTCAAGTTTTTATTTTTTTTATTTGAATTTTTTATTCTAATTTATCTTAATAAAATTCAAATAGGGGATAACAAATTAAAATATAGGTACACAACAAGTAATAAAAATTATAATACATGGTTTTATTTTTGTATTTTTAAAGTATATATTATGTTTTAATTAACAAAATTAAATTAAAAATATATGATAGAAATATATTTACATTCAAGGGTTTTTATTCTTCTAATCTTAAAATACTTATTTTCTATTATTTAAAAAATTGTTAGAATTAAGAGTAAAAAATTAAAAATATAAAGTACAAAAATTGTTTAATTTAATTTCTTAAATTTTAAAATCTTTTTGTAAGGTAAAATTTTATTTTCTTATATTTTAAGAAAATTAAAATAATGAGTAATGCATTATTTTTTAGATGAAGAAGACGTAGAAGTAAAAGAAGACGAAAAGGCAGAAGTTTTATTTTTTTTACTTTTTATTTTGTGCCAATTTTATTTTTATTTTTACGTCAATTATTTTTTACTTTTTTTGAAGTCAAATAAAATAATTTATTTGTTGAGTTAGTAATAGATGATTGTCCAATAGATTTTTTAAAAGTAGATGATTATGTTGACAATCTCTATTTTTTTTGCCACCTCAACTTAACAGTATAAGGTGATAATTGCATTAAAAAAGTCTATTTTAATTGAATATTTATTTATCTTAGGTGTTATTAAATTTTTTTATAATTTATATTTGTATTGAAAATTGCATTAAAAAAGTCTATTTTAATTTAATTGAATATTTATTTATCTTAGGTCTCATTAAAATCTTTTACAATTTATATTTGTATTGAAAATGACGTAAGCTTGATCACTACACGTGTAAAGCAATTAATTAGTCACGAAATCTGTTTTGAAAAAGTGAAAAAAGTGGATGGTTGAATGTCAATTTTGATGGCTCAACCATATCCATTCCTTTGATGTGAACCTCGAACAAAACTATCAAACGTCAAAAACTATTTTTGTTATCCATTGCAAGATATTTGCAATTTTCTTTCTTTCTATTTTAGCGATCTTAGAAAATTTATTTTAAAAAATGACACTAATTGCTACAAGTCATTATTGCCACATCAAATTAATGTACAAGCAAAATACCGTCTTTTTTTAATGGAGTCATAAAAATAATTTATATCATCTCAATAATCTAGTGATTATTGATGTGCGAGACACACGGTAAAATATAAATTATATCATGTCAATATTCTAGAATTACATTGAATTGAGTCAATTTTGCCATTTCGTTAGGGTTGATGAGGTACAAATTACATTTTGTATCACTACCCTAGTAATCACCATCTATATATAACGTTATTGTTCGCTGCTTAATATATTCATACAAGGTATCTATATCTAAACAATGCATTTTAATTAATCAAACATTCCTTTCAAAAAAAAAAAAAAAAAAAGGTCAAACATGATTTGACGACCTACAAGTATTATTATAACGCATCTAAGGTTCAAGAAGGTATTAGTCGGATTGGGTTATTTTTAATAAGAAAAATATTTTATGTATGATGAGTATTAATGTTATTTTTCGACGCTGACACTTAGTATCCTTTGACATTTTAAGAATGCGCATATATTGCATAACATCCAAATATTTTAAAAAGATTGAATGTTAGCGTCAAAAAATAGTATTGGTACATACATTTAACATTATTCTTTTAAATATTTATTTTTTTTAAATGATTTTATTATTATTTTTTCATCACAAATAATAAAAAAATAATTTTACTATTTTAATATTTTTTATATTGTTATAACATATTCATTTTATTATTTTTTCATCACAACTAATTTATTGTTTTTAACAAAAAAATTTGCTATTTTTTATAAAAATTGAGTGTATTATTTTAATAAAAAAATTATTGTTTGAAAATTATATAAGATGTTTAATAATAAAAATTAATTAATAATATAAGATTTCGATGTGCTAATCAAACACAATAATATAATATTTTTATTTTTAAATTTTTATCAACCACTTTGTCAGGAATTTAATTCTTATTCTCATATAAAAATTTTGCATACTAAATGCAACCTAATTTTAATCCAATCCTATCTTATTCAATCTAATTCTATAAAATCTCGAAAAAATAATTTCAACCTATTTTACGCACTAAACGGGTCCTTAATATCTACATTGTCCATATTAACTTGTCTCTCCAAACGAAAAAACGAAAACCACCCAAAAGTCCAAAACCCGGCCCGGAAGGACCTGAACCAAGGAATTCTGATCCACAAGGATTACCCCTAAGAATATATAGCGAAGTTGTAGAATTCGGTGGTCAAGTTGAGCGTAGCCGATACGAGCCGACTTTGGGTGGCATGAGCTTCATGTGAGCCGTCTGTCTACTAGTCAAATCCAAGTTATTCTATTAAAAGAGCTAGGGAAAAACAGGGACAAAGGTACTCCAACGCATAGCATGTAGCTATCTCTATTTAGGAGAAACAAGTAGCTGCCAGTACACTCGGTTGAGGATCTCTTTGCTCCAAGAACAAGAAGCTCCGTTCATGGCTGCCTCTAGCAGCAGGCTCTCTATTGCGATGGAAAGAACAGGGCAGTGGTAAGACCAAATGAATCTACCGCTTTTGTATACGCATGTACGTATAGCTTCTTGAATTGGTTTGTCTGAAATATCAAGATTAATTTCTTCCTTCTCATCAACAGGGTCTTTTCTCAAGAAATCCCAACTGACATAGCCATCAAAGTGGGAGAAGCCAATTTTTCCCTTCACAAGGTTTGATTAATTAGTTTCATAAACATGCATCTCTTGTGGGACGTGTCTTTCGTTTATTATCATGCACTAATTTTTTATTTTTATTTTTATTTTTAAATTGTGGCAGTTCATGCTTGTTGCGAAGAGCGGGTACATAAGGAAGATGATAATGGATTCAAAAGAAGCAGATTTGATGCGAATTGATATCTCGGACATCCCAGGAGGAGCTGAGATTTTTGAAAAGGCTGCCAAATTCTGTTACGGTGTCAACTTTGAGATAAACGTTCACAACGTCGCAGCACTTCGCTGTGCCGCCGAGTATCTAGAAATGACTGATCACTACTGTGAAGGTAATCTCGCTGGCCGCACCGACGACTTCCTCGCTCGTGTCGCCCTGATGAGCTTTTCTGGTGCACTTGTTGTCTTGAAACGTTGCGAAGATCTGCTCCCACTCGCTGATGAGCTCAAGATTGTTCAAAGATGCGTGGATGTTGTGAGCTCTAAGGTACAATCAATCAATCAATCTGTTGCTCTTTGCCATTAATCGGAAGAGATCAATTGTTTCTAAAATGTTCGTTTTTCTGTATGTACTCACAGGCCTGTAACGAGGCGAACTTTCCCACTCGTGCTCCGACAAATTGGTGGACGGAGGAATTATCGATTCTACAAGTTGATTCCTTCGCTAAAGTAATTTCCTCCATGAAGTCTCGCGGCGCAAAGACTCATACCTTAGCCAGTGCTCTCATAACCTACACCTACAACGAGAAATCCCTGAGAGATCTCGTTCGCGACCAATCTGGAAACGGGGTCAGATCGTCCGACTCCGGCTCCGTCGCAGGATCCGACCTTAGGAAACGCCAGAAAACCATTCTAGAAACCATCGTTGCTCTCTTACCGACCGAGAAAGCCGCGTTAGCTGTCAACTTCGTCTGTTGTCTCCTCCGATCTGCAATTTTTTTGAACGCGACGAGTAATTGCAAAAACGAGCTGGAGAAACGAGTGGCGGCAATACTAGAGCACATCACGGTGGACGATCTATTGGTTCCGTCGTTAACGTACGACGGTGATCGGCTTTTCGACCTGGAGAGTGTCCGCCGGATCATCTCTAGTTTCGTGGATAAGGAAAAGAGTGTAGCGGTTTTCAACGGTGGTGATTTCAAGGAAGTTTGCTCTGCGTCGATGCAGAGGGTTGCGAAAACCGTCGACGCGTATCTCGGAGAGATCGCTACTTATGGTGAGCTTAGTATCGCCAAGTTCAACGGGATAGCAAATCTTGTTCCTAAAGGAGCCAGAAATGTCGACGACGATCTGTACCGCGCCATCGACATTTATCTCAAGGTACTTAATTGATTGTAACTAACTTGTAAGCAGATTACTTATATGTACTTGGATGTTTAACTAGTCGAGTGATTTTTCTTCTAATTAATTACAGTTCGATTTGATTTCTCTGATCGATGCTGCAGGCACATACAGCGCTAGATGAAATCGAGAGGGAGAAAGTGTGCAGCGTGATGGATCCGCTGAAACTCTCGTACGAGGCACGAGTGCATGCTTCGCAGAACAAGCGGTTACCAGTACAGATCGTGCTCCACGCTCTGTACTACGATCAACTGAAACTGAGGAGTGGAGTGGATGATCGTAAGACGCCGGACGCGATGACCACGAGGAATCAGTTGCAGACGGATTTGACGCTGGTGAAGGAGAACGAGGCACTAAGATCAGAGCTGATGAAGATGAAGATGTACATTTCAGACATGCAGAAAGGCCAGTTAGGAAGCTCTAACAGGGGAGGTCCCAAGAAGCCTACCTTCTTCTCCTCTGTCTCGAAAACTCTGGGGAAGTTGAACCCCTTCAAGCATGGTTCAAAGGATACATCTAACCTTGATGACGGTGGTGTCGACATAACCAAGCCCAGGCGGAGGAGGTTCTCCATCTCCTAATTATTTGTTTAGGATGCACGGCACGGGTCCACGGAACTGACTTCCCTTCACTTAATTTATAATTTACTGTTGTGTGAAGTTTATGTTATAATTTGTTGGATTATAATATATTAGTTAGGGGGTTGCAGCTGTGTCATCTTATTAATGTTGTCGTGGTTATAATTGTACAGTTTTGATTAATTGATTGATTTTCTTCCCTTCCTTCCCCTTCTTCCTTTTACACCTCTCCTTTCTCTACTGAATGGGGTGTTTAAATATCAGGTTACCACGTATTTTTGTAATTTCTTTATATTAGTACTACAAATGTAATACATAATTTGAGATGGATGCATTCGGTGGGGATATTTATGAATGTATCGTCGCTATTTGTTTTCTTATTCAAGTTACTTTTGTTTCACTCTTTTTAAAGCACCCCGTAGCTTCCAAGGCATTGCGTTTGGGTGAAGTTCAACCATGTCATTGGAGTCTCATACATCTCTCGTCACAGTGCTGCTTTGATTGACATGCGTAGAACAAAAACTATGTATTGTTAGATGGCAAAACTCCTTGTAACCTCTAAATTTACGCATACCCTAACAATATGCTTAGGATGGTTGTTGTGGTCAAACATGCTATAGATTTGACATTATCACACATATATATATATTCTTTCTATATTGGATCATTTTGTTATTCTCAATCCTTAATTATTGAATGGGATATTATAAGTAACTAGTGGATATAAATTTAAATCGACTTATGAATGATTACAAAAATAATTTTCCAGACACAAAACTGTCGTTATGAGGCTCCTAGGCAAATCGGTTTCCTATAATTACCTTGGTTCTAAACTCAGAATCCTTTGGAAAATTTTTGGGGACTTTGATGTTATTGATTTGGGTTTTGACTTCTACCTAGTTAAATTTAATTTTGATGAAGATACAATTAAAGCTTTAACCGGAGGTTCAGGGGTGATTTTTTTTTTTTTTTTGTCTGAAGCCCATGGGTGATTCAAGACCATTATTTATCTGTTCGAAGGTGGTGTCCTGATTTTCAGCCATCTAACGCCTCTATTACATCCATTCCTGTCGGGATTCGTCTTCTTGGACTACCCACAGAGTACTACTACGATGAAACTATTTTCAAAAGAATTGGCAATTCCCTTAGAAAGATGCTCAAAGTTTATCAGAATACAATGCTTGCAACAAGGAAAGAATGCAAGGATTTCTATGGAGATCAAACTAGATGCTCCTCTCACTCCAAAAAATTATATTGGTAATATTATACTAGCAGTGGAGTACGAGGGCCTACACACCATATGCTTCAAATGTGGAAGGGTAGGCCACAAAACTAGAATAATGTTGGGTTGAAGAGAGTCCCTCAACGAATGGAAATGTCGACCAACAAGACTTGCCGGACTCTGATCGGAATGCCACCGGCGAAGCTGAGTATGGGCTCTCACTACTGGCTACTAAATGCTTTAGGGAACGTCCACAGAGAAAGAAACTGGCAGACCAAAATGGAAATTCTAATACCAGCAAGATCTTGAATGACTCACATGAAAAGTCTTACAGATTTGATTCCTTAGAACAAGAAATCACGGAGGAACCAAGGAATGAGGAAACAAGCCTTCTTACTGGTGAGTAAGTTTTGAAAAAGGAGGAATATTACAAGAAAGGCAAGGGAAAACAAGGAGAAGCACGTACCGATGGATTCATTTGATAAAGGGAATGTTATGGAAAAGGAAGCTGAGCAAATCATGAAAGATGGTTGTAAAATCATTGCAAAGCCATTCGTTAAAAGAGTAGATGAAAACTTAGCAAACCATTGGCGAGAAGCATGTTTAAGGCCATAAAGTGATTTATTTGATTTGCAGACACGTTCCTCCCCTCCCCCTTACGAAAAAATCCAGGGGACAATTTCATGTAGACTTCTTCGTCAAGATCACCTTGGAGAAAGACATTATTAACGTCTAGTTGATGAAGTGGCCAGCCTTTAACAACGGCGATCGAGAGAAGGACACGGACATTGATCAATTTTGCAACAGGTGCGAAAGTATCGTGAAAATCGATACCTTCAACCTAGGTGTAGTCTTTGGCAACAAGGCGAGTTTTATGACGATTAATAGAGCCATCAGGTAAATATTTGATTTTATATACCCATTTAAAACCAATGGCTTGTTTGCCAACTGGTAGTGAAGAAAGTGACCAAGTATTATTTTGTTCGAGAGCATTGATTTCTTTAGCCATCGCATCACGCCACACAGGAGATTGCATGACCTTAGTAAAGGAGGATGGGACATCATTGGTGAGAACCGTAGAAAGAAAAATCCTACGAGAGGTGGAAAAATTGGTGAGAGAGAGAGAATGAGCAACGGGATGGTGAGTGATGATAGAAATCGTAGAACAATAGAAGTCACGAAGATGAAGGGGGGGCGGCGTGTGTGAGTTGGCCGAGAGGATGAAGGTAATGGTGAAGCTATAGTGGAAGGTAATTCGGGAGAAGGGAGTGGAGGCTCAACGAGGACCGGGATTGATGGAGGCATAGAGTGAAGAGAGTCATCCTCAATATTGTGAATGTGAGGAGATGAAGGAGGTGTTGGGGTTGCTTGAAGTTGATTAAAAGGAAATTGAGTTTCACAAAACACAACATCTCGAGAGGTATAAATTTTATGAGAGTCAATGTAAAAAAATTGATAACCCTTTTGAGCGTATGTATAACCGACAAAAATGTCAGGATTGGCACGGGCATCGAACCTATTTTTAAGTTTGGTGTTTCGTGCATAACATAAACAACCAAACACGCGGAAATGAGAGTAAGATGGGGGTGACTCGAATAAAATTTGATGAGGTGATTGATGCTCAAGTAAGGGTGTAGGCATTTTATTAATGAGATATGTGGCTCTGAGGATACATTCACCTCAGAAGCTTAATGGTAATTTTGATTAAAAACGCAAGGCACGTGCTACATTTGGCAAATGTCTGTGTTTTCTCTCAACGCCCCCATTTTGTTGTGGGGTTGCAACACAACTTCTTTGGTGTATAATGTCATGTTTATGAAATCATGATTGTAATGGTTGAGATAAGAATTTAGTTCCATTATCATAATGAAATTTCTGGAGCTGGGGAAGAAAGATGTCACCAATTTCAGAATGAATTTGAGATATATGAAAATTAAATTGACGATGAATAAGATTAAAAATAAATAAATGAGCAATTGCATAGTTTCATATTTATTATTCATTAAATATATCCATGTGCAACGGGAGAAATCATCGACGAGTGTTAAAAAAAAATTTGCGCCGCTATGGGATGGAGTGGAGAATGGTCCCCAAATATCGCAATGAATAAGTTCGAATGGTTTAGTAGAATGAGTGGTGCTTTTCTTATAAGATAAACTTGATTGTTTTGCCATAGAGCATACATCGCAAGGACAATTAAAATCAGACTTAATATAAGAAAAACTTTTGCTCAAAAATCTAAATCGAGAAGATGATGGGTGGCCTAAACGCCAGTGCCATATGTCAAATTTATTCTATACAAAAGTAGTAAAATGGAACGAAGTAAGGAGATAATATAAGCTATCTCTTAATTCACCCAGACCAATCGCCTTCTTCATCGACTAGTCCTGAAAGCAGGAGTGAGAGGATGAGAAAATAACATATCAAGACAGAGAGCGACAGAGTTGAGAAACAGATAATAAATTAAACTAAAAACTTGGAATGTGAAAAGCATTGGTAAATACAAGGGAAGGAGAAGTTTTTATATTACCAATGTGACGTACTAAAGATTGAGAACCATTAGGTAATTGAACAAAAAAATTATTAGAAACAATAGTATATGAGTCAAACAGAGATAAAGAATGACATATGTGACTGGAAGCTCCAAAATCTATAATCCAATAGTTATTTGAAGAGAAAGAAGTTGTACTTGCAAAGTTGACGGTGGATGGCTTTGCTACCTTAGATGGATTGGTGTTGATAATACTAAGCAAACGAGCATATTGGGATGGCGTGAATGAAGTTGCTGAAACGGATGGTGCTGGAACATGGGCAGTAAGTGCTGAAGCATAGGGAAAAGGTCCATTCTTTGGTGGATATTCCTAAATCTTGTAACAAGTTTGCTTTGTGTGACCAATGCGGTTACAGTGATCACAGAACGACCTTTGACGTTTTGAAGAGGAGGAACGTTGGTGAGAATTACCAACATGAAGAGCAACTGATTCAATATTATGAGTTGTGGTGTTATTAATATCTTGTTGGTTCTCTTCTTGGCGGATAAGAGAGTAAATGCGAGTTATGGCGGGAAAAGGCTCCATGAGTAAGATTTGGTTACGTAAGGCCGAGAAGCGATCATGGAGTCCTTGGAGAAACTCCATAGCACGATCTTGTTGAAATTGTTCAACTACAGATTTCCCTTTGCCACAGATTCAAGGTTCGATCGTAATTATGGAGTTGAGTTCATCCCATAGAGATTTGAGTTGTGTAAAGTAAGTTGAAACTGAGTTGTTGTTTTGTGTGAGAATGGAGATTGATTTGCGAATCTGAAAAATCTTTGGGGCATTTGATTGTGAAAAACGTTCGTGAAGATCATTCCAAATGGCACGAGCGTCATTAGCAAATAAAAAGATGTTACGGATGTTAGAAGAAACATAATTTAATAACCAGCTACTAACGGGATCATTGCAGCGTTGCCAAGAGGAGAGAGATGAAACATCATCGGGTTTCTTGATTGAACCATCCACGAATCTGAGCTTATTCTTAGCTCGTAATGCCATAGTGATGGCACAACTCCAGACATTGTAGTTATCACCAGAGAGGGGTGGAGAAACAAGAACAGTCGTCGAACTATCAGAATGATGAACTTGATAGGAATCAGTATTATGTGCAGGTGAAGAATGAGGCATGAAAATTGTATTTTCTGATACTATATAAATCTGAAATGATTTTGTGTCTTCTCAAGTTGAGAAAGACGAATGGAATATATTGATATATATAGAGTTTGTACAAAAAAAGGTCACAAAGAAAGGTAAAATCTCTGGCTAATCTAATTCTAAAAATATAAAAATTACAATAGATTTACAACTTTATGATTACAAAAGTTTAGGATGCAGATAAGAAAACTCTTAAGATATTAAAAATCCATCAACTTTATATTCATCCTCATTTTCATAAGTCAAGTTTAAGAGTAGTTTGACTTGTACATATATGAGTTCTAAAAAAAAAGAAATATAATCTTTTAAAGCTTAAATAGTAATTTAATAAACTTGATACACAATAATCCAATATATTTTATTATTAATATAAATTTAAGTAATAGTTATTAAATTTTAAAAAAATTAGGCTATTTAATAATAGAACCCAAACCGATCAATTTGACCCTACCTTATCGAGTCCGGTCGCTACCACCGGCCCTGTGGGTTTAAGTCACAAAAGCCCGAACCAACCCGATTTCACCTTTATTTAAAAGAACAATGTGCCCAACATCTCTTATTTTCTTGCGCTGCACTCCTCTCCGGTCTCCCCCTTCTCCTTCTCTATCTCCCCTGTGATACAAACACACACGCATCGTCTGCGATTGCATCGCTTCCTCTCAACAACGATGGCGTCTGCAATGGTTTTGGATCCGAAACCCTCTTCTGACCCACCGCCGTCGTACCCATCTTCGAAATCTGACTCTCACGGTTTTATGGACCAGTCTTCGTCCTCTATTCCCGACGAGGACGATCTCTACGGCCGCCTCAAATCCTTGCAACGCCAGCTCGAATTCATAGACATTCAGGAGGAGTACGTGAAGGACGAACAGAAGAACTTGAAGCGGGAGCTTCTTCGAGCCCAAGAGGAGGTGAAGAGGATCCAATCGGTACCGCTCGTTATTGGGCAGTTTATGGAGATGGTTGATCAGAACAACGGCATTGTGGGATCGACGACCGGCTCTAATTATTATGTAAGGATTCTCAGCACCATTAATCGCGAGCTCTTAAAGCCCTCGGCTTCCGTTGCCTTGCATCGCCACTCAAATGCTCTCGTCGACGTCTTACCACCGGAGGCCGATTCGAGTATTTCTCTGCTGAGTCAATCAGAGAAGCCCGATGTTACGTACAATGTAAGTTTTTTGGTTGACCCTAACCCTAAAGTGCGATGTTAGTAATTCTTTGATTCGACATTAGGGTTTTTTTTTTTTTTTTAATTCTTAATTCTTATTTTATATTTTGATAAATTAGGGTTCCTTTTTTATTTTTTGATAAGTTAGTTCCTTCTTTCGTAAGTATGGTTTGGAGTTGTGGTTTGTTTGTGAAGTTTGATTAGGGGGACTAGGGATTCTATCACTCATGGGATCAACAGTGCCCTTTGGTGACTAGGGTTATGGTTTAAGTATTGATTGCAATTGAGGGAAGAAAACAGAACGAGAAAACTGTTATAAATTGGCTGGAATTAATGAAATACACAATTAGTGTTAACCGGATGACCACCTGTTTCGTATGCGATAAATTGTCATTTTATTGCTGGAACTCTGTTGGAATCTACTTCTACAATTAGCTCCACACACTCTGATGTATATTGTATTGTTTGCATATTCTTTATGTTTTTTAATTTTAGTTTATTTTTTAAGAGAAGTTTTTATTTTGGTAAATTTATATTTTAGTGATAGTTTTAGATAATTTTTAAAGTCGTTCTTATTATTTAACGGTATTAAAAAGTGTTTAGAAGTGTCTAAATAAAGTTTTAATAGGACTAGGAAGTTGTTTTTATGTTATACATAGGTTAGTAAACTTATTTTTAGGTGTTTTAGGTAGTTTAGAAGTCATTTTAGGGGAGTTATTTTTATAAGGGGCTCCAATTACGAATTTTAATAGATGAAGATCATTTTTTATTTTTATTTATTTTTTCTCTTTAAATATTTTATTCAATAGAATATATATTTGATTATTTTTAAGTATTTTCGTTCTTTCTTCCGCGACGAATTTACATCAAATTGGTATCAGAGACAAGTTCGATCTTTTTCTTTTTCGTCAATGGCGTCAAAGAGAAGAGGAAAACTCACAATCAATTCTCAAGTCGATCGACTTGATGGTGAATTGATCACCAATAATGCCAAAATCGTGAATCAACTGCTGAAAGTTGTTTTACGTTTGACGCTGTTGCAACTACAACTTCAAGAGTTGGTCGTTGTTCGAGAAAATTGTGAGTTCTCAAGACAATCCTGCAGTTTCACTCCACGATTCGGGGCAGGGGTTTGAATCTGACCATTCTCATGCGGTTAATCGCAGGCACTTGCCTGCACCACAACCTCGCTGTGAGGTTTGTTTTACACCAACTGTTATAGATGAATGGATTGAAGAAATAAATCCTTTTGATAATCCACTCATATTTGATGAATTTGAGGAAAAGATTATTATTGGTGACCAAGGAGGGCTTTTGGTGATTTAAAAGTTAACCTTGGCTCCAAAAGTTGAATAGGGTAACGTGTGGATCGGAGAAGAGCATGAGAACCCGTTTGTTGATTAAAATAGTTTTCATGATGATCTTCAACCCAATGAAATAATGGATTGATTATTTATAGTTAAGGAAATATTTGATTTCAACAAAGTTTCAGATCAAAAGACGGTTTCACTTGTGGTCACTAGATTCGAGTCTAGGACATTTTCTTCCAGGGTACAGTTATCTGACTATCTTCACGCATATAAAGTTTTTACCGTACGACATCCTACGTACTACGATGATTCTTCTGGTGGTGTTTTGAATTTGAAGATGAATTCTATCCAACAAGGGTGAACTGATGTCTATTGTATTTTTTGCATATTCTTTATGTTTTTTTATTTTATTTTATTTTAGTATATTTATCAATATGCTTTACTCACGTCCTTTTAAAACCAAGGAAATGTGTTGAAAATTGCAAACCTCAAATTGATTCATTATAATAGAGCCTAGGTGATGTCTAAGCTTATGAACATACTTTATTTTCAATTTAAGGAAACCGAATTGGATGAAAATTCTACGAGCACACAACATATTGAGTGGGAAAAGCTTAAAAAGGTGAAATTTGTATAAGTGGCAATCGATAATTTTGCAGGGAAGGAAAGACAAGGTTTCTCTGCATTCACGCTGGATAACTTTTCTGCATCTCAAAGGGTTCAAGAACTTGAGTTGCAAGTTGGTTAGCCCATTATGATGTAACGATATGCATTCTAATGCATTAGAAAAACAATTTGGTTAAAGCCATACCTAGGCAATGACTAGTCCATCACTTAGGTCATTTGCAGGTAAATTGCTTAGGCCATGCAGCATGCTTAGGGCAAACAATGGTTATCCTTGAAATTTTTTAAAATGTTTAGGCAAGTTAATGTAAATATATATATATTTTTGGCAAGATAATGTACATAGAATAACTGTAAGGTTATTTTTTCTTGACATTGTTATATATGTGATCGTATTGTAGCTTAAACATTGGCGTAATTAAAAAATTATAGTATTTTTCTTATATGTGCATTATTTATGTTATCTTTTTCTTTTTCCTATTTTCTAATTCTGATTTTATATTTGCATTTTTGTTACATTGCTGCAAGTATTTTTTTAAAGTACTACATCAAAGACGACTCTTTAAATGATTATACTTTCATTACATGCCAACTTCTCTTATTTCTCAATATGTTTGCTAGTTTTTAATGTGTGGGAACAAAAATTGAATAGTGTAAAATACTATTAATCTTTGCTTTACAAAAGATTTCACTATTATACTGTGGACAAGGATTGAAAATTCAAAGTTGCCCTAAACTTTAGTCAATTAAAATTTGGAACTAAATCAAGGAATTCCAATTCGACATGGAGAATTTTTGTAAAAACTTGACATTGTAGAGAATTATAAAGAACTCTATCTAAAGGTTGTAAAGATATACGTTTCTTTTCAACATATGATATGCAAAACAACCTAAACATTAAACTACGCAACCAAACAAAAAAGACTTCATAACTAAAAGAAACAAAGTAAGGATAGAGGCTACCAAACACTTAGAAGCTTTTACCTGGTAAAAAACTATGCAGCATGGATTTTTGTTTTAATTAATTAATTTTTTTATTTTTATTATTGAAGTGAGAAGAAGAAGGGGTCGAAGCTTTTCTCTTGTGTGCTTAGCTATGTTCAATGTAGATAAACCAAAACTTTTCTTCTTCTTTTTTTGTTTTGAAGACATGGGTACTAGGGACACCTCTCCCCACCAATCTCATGAACCCTAGTTGCTTGACTGGAAGACGCTCCCAGTGGCCAATGAAATGCTGGGTGTTGGATTCAACCTTGGGTAGTGTGTTTCCCTCGCTACTTGCCCAACCAATCAACCAACACCTCATTTGTTAAACCAAAACTTTTAAAGTGCTCAAGTATTTCCCGTTGGGTTATAAAGAAGTTATAAAAGGTTTAAAGTTTAAAAATAAAAATAAAAAATTAAAGTGTTATTGAAAATCTTAGGTTTTTGGGATTTTGTGATTTGCTCATAAATTAAATTATAACAGGTTTGATTTGACTTAAATTGTACTGATTTTATAACTGTATTTGTTTGTAATGCTTGTTTTTCCATCTTAGGAAGTCTTTGGAGAGTGGCTCGATCTTACATATTATTGGTTTAATAATCTAGTGACTATTGACTAGTCCACTTTCTCAAATTAAAGTGACTTGAGTATTTTCTCTATTGCAATGGATGGAAAAAATCCGGTATTCAAAGCTTCCATTATTTGTAAACCGTGAAGGAGATCAATGCTTCATCATGAATGGAAGATATGAGAGGGAATGTACTTGAAAAGGAGAGAATTAGACATAATCCATTTATTTGGGTGATATTGAACCAATTTTTTGTAATGTTAGTCCATGATGGAATTAGATTTTGAAATTATTAATAAATCTAGACTAGATGGAAGAGGGTGCGGATTTGCTTCGAGAGAGTAATTTCCAGTTGAAAATTTGATTCAATTCTAAACTTCTCACTGAGGATTTGGAATCTATTCTGGGAGGTTTGAGTCAATAAAGAGAAACTTTTGTAAAAAAATCGCCAACTTAAATAGGTTTAACGAATATTTGCTTGTATATTAAAACTATTCTCAGATATTCTAAGAAATACTAAAACAAATATAATAATAATTTATATGCTTACGACACGTGAATCTATTGATAAAATGGGTTTGAATATGTTTTATGTCACGAATAATACCTAATGCATACTGTATATAATGAATTCTTCTCTTGTATTTTCTTCTCTCTATCATTAGATTTGTTTTCTTTATTTACAATATTTCAGTTTCCTATAAATAAAATAAAATAAAAGGCTCAACTGGTTGTATTATCATTTTCATTTCCATTCTAGTTTTAAGAGTTGGTATGTTAAAAATTAGTTATACTCTTAAGGAAAATAAAGTAGTAGAGGGAGTTTCTTATGAGCAAACTGTTGAGTTAGGTTTTGTCATATAACCACTAAATCCAAAAGCCATAGCTATCAAGTAGAGGTCTAACAATCTACATCATTCTAGCACCAACATTCTAACCTTACATGCAACCCGCCCTGCATGCAGAGGGATAGAAGAAAGAAGAAGAGACAAATATCAAACATGCCCAAGCTGATAGTGATACAGAGATACTTGAACCCAAGACTTCTTACTAATCTGAGTCTTGATACCATGTTAGATGACTAGTGAAATGAAAAATTATAGCTGGTAGGTAGAGGTTCAACAATTGATATAAAAAATAGGCCAATACGTTCCTTGTGATTAATGCCAATTCCTTGTTGACTCACAATCTTTGGAAAAAACTTCCAAGATGAAGAAAGGGACTTTAGATTTTGAAACTGCATGAAAAATTAAAAGGGAACCATTAAGTGATTCATAACTCAATTTAGCTTCAGCATTTTCTGTGTGTCAGTGAGCATCTATGTGTTATATTTTTGTATTATTTGGGGTTCCAACTTCCACTAGGAATAAAAACTTGATGATTAACGGCTAAGATAAGTAATTGTGATTTTTGTAACCTGAGAAAAGTTAGAGGTTTAATATCTATCTGTTTTTATCCCAAATGAGGAATTACTCTTTAAAAGCAAGCATGATTTGGTATTTTCTTTTTCGAAAAGCCGAGTGGTTGAGTATTTTGTGCAAAAACAGTAAAAGAATTGAAATTGGGTTGACAGTTGTGAAAGTGAGACATGCTTCTCTTACTACACCTATAGGTACGCTTAGGTTTTGAGCCTTAGTAGTCGAATGATCAATATGTGCCCTTGCCTCCTGATGTGCCTCTTTGATTTTTAGATCACAATGGTATGTTGAATCATTGGAATTGGAGAAAGTAAATAGCCATTAGAAATGAAATATTTAGTCTACATAAAATTTTAAAACTTGCCCTTAAATTCATTCGCTGCTTCCATTGTTTATCAACTGTAAATCATTTAATAAGTTGAAGGTACCTGTACTTGGACTTGCTTGTTCATTAGGTATTTAAGCTATATATGTATATAGATTTTTGGGTCCCTAGGAGCGGGGTGGGTGGGTTGGGTAGTGTGGACTTTACTTATCAAATGGAACAATCACTAAGTTGGACGCTCGCTCTTGCATGAGGGAATCAGCTTCAAAAATTTCAATTCCCATTGTGCATATGAGTGCATTTGGCTTTGCTTAGGAAATCAAGGGTGTGCGAGTCAGTGAGTGCACTACGCCAAATGATGGAACGAAGCAGATCAAATTTGCAATGGGGTGCATGTGTGTTTTAACTTTATATTTTAGTTGCATTCAAGGTGAAGTATTGGGCAAAGTGACAGACAACTCGTGTAGCTCCTGGAAAGGTACCATGTTAGACATGGTATATATTTATTATTTACTAATTTGCTTTTGCCATATTTTACAAATGATTTAGATCTATAGTTTCTATAATTTGGGTTTGGGATGGATGTTACTCACCTGATTAACTTCTTCCATTGGATTAGGATATTGGTGGTTGTGACATTCAAAAGCAGGAAATCCGTGAAGCTGTTGAGTTACCGTTGACACATCATGAGCTGTACAAGCAGATTGGAATTGATCCTCCTCGAGGTGTGCTGCTTTATGGCCCCCCTGGCACTGGCAAAACTATGCTTGCAAAGGCTGTAGCTAATCACACTACAGCTGCTTTTATTCGAGTTGTTGGATCAGAATTTGTTCAGAAATACTTGGGTGAGGTATGGTATGCTGTGCTGTACATATTTCTTGTATTTATTTTTTATTTTCATGTTTGATTAATGAGCTTTTTACTAATTCTATATCAATGTTTGGTATAAATGCCAGCCATCATTTTCAATAATGAATCCTGTTTCACTACCCATTTCTGTTCAAAACAATTCAAGGTTTATGCTTTTAATTTGTCTTACTGCTTATGGTTGTGGTTTTCGACCCTCTCTTCACCATTACATAACGCCTACGTCACAGCTCTAGAAATTCAATTCAGCTATAATGATTGTTGATGTTTGTTCAGATGCTAAAAGCTCCTGAGTTGACTGGCGGATCCTTGGGCATTACTATTTAATCTGCAGCTGTGTAATTGTTAGAAGCTCGATACGGCATTATTGCCCTGTGTATTTCTTTTGCAAAACAAAAAATTATAAAATTATAAAAAAAATTCCACATATATTGTATACTTTTGTCAAAATGATAATGATCTATAATTTCAGGGACCAAGAATGGTGCGTGATGTTTTCCGTCTCGCCAAAGAGAATGCACCAGCAATTATCTTCATTGATGAAGTGGATGCTATTGCCACGGCGAGGTTTGATGCACAAACTGGAGCTGATCGAGAAGTTCAGAGAATTCTTATGGAGCTCTTGAATCAGGTAGAATTCAAGTGCCGAAAGGAACAACAGATACGATATAGCCAGTGGTTTTAAAGCAATAGAACTTGTTTGGCTTTTCTGGCTTCTGTTAATTGGTTGCTAGCTGTTGTCTGTAAATATGCATGTACAGTTTCACACATGCAAACATGATATACTCAATATTCTACCAATCAAACTTATTACTTTTGTAGTGCCTCTGGCAACCAAAGGTTTTGGCTCCAAGAACTATTTGGATGACTGTAGATATTGAGAATGCCTGAACTGATGTGTACCTTATGATACCTTGACTGTCATTTTTTAATTTTGGAAATACTTTTACAGATGGATGGGTTTGATCAGACAGTGAACGTAAAGGTGATTATGGCAACGAACCGGGCGGACACTTTGGACCCTGCACTTCTACGACCTGGTAGACTTGACAGAAAAATTGAATTCCCTTTGCCTGATAGACGACAGAAACGGCTTGTTTTTCAGGTGAGCCTTTGGTTATTAACTGCATCATCCCTGAACTGAACTTGGCTTATTTTACTGAGGTGCTTATGGTGTTTTTGGATCTTGAATTGAAGTTTATTATATATGTTTCAATGGCTTGGACACACCATGCCATTCATATATTGAGAATTGATAATTCAAACATGTGTGTGTATATATATATATATATATTTGAGAAAGAAACAAAGAGTAAATATATAGTAAAGAATTGTTTTTATTTTTATTTTTAAAAGAACAATAATCATCTTTATTCCTCTTTGCCACAGCCTCTTTCCTCCAACATGCAGTCCTCCGCTTGTGGGGATGACTTATTTTGACCATGGAAATTTCTTTTTACCTAGTGTGATGGTGTTCCCATTTTTGGTGGGTGGTGGTTTGTATATTCATCTGAACGTGCAATCCCTTAATGCCATCTGTTTTTCTTATACAGGTTTGCACTGCTAAAATGAACTTAAGCGATGAAGTTGACTTGGAAGACTATGTTTCTCGACCTGATAAAATTAGTGCTGCTGAGGTGAGGTTATTTTTTTATCCTATTTGGAAACAGTTATATTTTGTTCAAATAGTGAGGTTTTTCATAAGTGTTTTACAGATTTTTTTTGATTGATTAATTTGATGACGTCCATCTCAAATAAAAGTAGAGGTGTGACTTGGAAAAAGAATAAGCCAAAGCTTTTGGCTTATTATATTGGAGCTTGAACCTCAAAAGTTGATAATAAGTTGATTTATGAAACAGGCCCAAGTGTGCTTCAAAGTGCTGCACAACTGATGCATTTTGGTGAAAATGAAAATTTAAAAGGATGTTAGTTGTAGGGATAAATGTTTGGGCAACTATGTCTAGAAGTTCCTCACAAACTCTTTCCCTGCCCTGTCATGTGATTGGAGCATCCTAAATTGACTATTCAGTTGGCATTGTAATTGACTGCCTTTTGATTAGAAATTGCTGCTAGTGCCAGTTCCTCAGTCTTAATCATGGTAGAGGTCACAGTGTCTTCTCTTTTCAATGTTATTAATTGTTCTTTCTTTTCAAAATCTCTTTTCATCTGAATAAACTGCTTTTATAGATTCTAACACATTGTAGGATTTCTGAACATCCCATTCATCTTCAGTCTTCACTAGTATATTGGTGGCTGCTAGATGTTAGAAAATACCTTAACAGATTTTTCTTTGACCAGAGATCTCTTGCATGTCTCTTTCCCAAATTGAAGCATTCATCATTACATCATTGGTCGATCTTAGGGCTGCTCAGTTGTTTTACTTGGTTTAGCTCCCCCTACTTTGGAGCTTTTATCTCTTCACTTCTTCAATTTGGCTTCTTTAAGTTTCTTTTACTTTTCAATAATTTTCCCTTTAGAAGTTCATATCTACTCTTGCTGCTTGTGTTGAAGAGTGTCTCTTCCTTAGTTGAGATCCCAGCCATTTGTTTGCTTTGAGTTTCTTGGTTGGACCAATCAACTCTTCAACTCCAAAAGTGAAGGATCCATTTGCGAAATCTCAAGTCATAAATTATAGTCTCCGTAAAGAATAGATGTATTATCGTTGCTGTTGCATGGTGGTCGTTAATTCACTTTTCCTGGAATTTGAGATGAGTATCGTTTCTTTTTGAGAAAAGGATGTGAGGCACACAGTTTGCCCTACTAGCATTAACTTTTCCTTTCCTTAATTCCTCAGCATTTTCCCTTGGTTGTAGTATAGTCTGACCATCGCCTACAACTCCAATAAATTTTGACCTTTCAAGTAGGATGATGTGAGTTTGCCAACTCTTGTAATTGTGATTGTTTAGCCTTGTGAATCCACCAATCATTTTGCAAGATCGACCATCATGAATAGGTGGATTCTTATACACCACCAAGTAAGCTTGATAGCGAGCTTCCCAATGATTACGGCCTCCAGAAGCTACAGCTTCTTAGGACACGATCCTTGACCGTAATGCAAGATAAAAATAGAAGATTAGTTACTTATTTTTAGTAGGATTTTAGTTTCTAAATCGTAGTATGATGCAAATTAGGAATTTTAGATTTCTATAAGAATAGGTATTGTAATTGGAATTGGGAGCTTGATTGAATGGAATAAAATATTTGATTATTGATTTCTATCTCTTTTCCTCTTCTTCTTCTCTTCCTCTTTCCTTTCTTCTGCTTCTCTTCTAATTTCTTCTATTTCTTCTTTTTCTCTTCCCGGTGCTGCATCAGACCGTCTTCGATGCAGGGAAGCATGATGATGGGTCACATATTTAAACATGCCTATTATTTTCTATTATTTTTCAGCTCACTTTTTTGTTATTCTTAACTGACTTTGACTCTTTTTATTCATGTATTTGGTGTCCTATTTATTTTTATGACTTTTCACTCTTGTTTAGTATAAATAAGTCTATTGGTCATTAGGAAAGGCAGTTCATTGATTTAGAGAATTCTCTTTTAGAAAGTTAATCTATGCTTATTTGATTATTTTTGTTTCTTTGTTTCCTAGGAGCAAATTTATATGAGTCTTGCTTTTATACAAAATTGTAAAGATGACATTTTATTATGAACTACTTATGTCGTAAAAAATATTTGACACAAACTCACTTGATATATTATACTTTTACCACTTAAGTTCCTCATTCGAGGGATTCGCACAAAATTACCCCACTCAAGGAATTATGCACATAGGAAACACTTCAGTTGAACTTAACAGAGACACACCAGGGAGGCCCATAGCTTTTCCTTTTCATAGGTGCTTTGGCAGGCCGACCTTGAAGGAGATCTTACCTCCAATGTTAATTCTTTGTGAGAACAGCTTGCCTCTTCCTTTACCTTGGTATCTGAGCATTGTTAATTTATAATTGAATTGTGAACAATTCTGTTTTGGGATTGTGGCTTCTAATCTGTTTCATTTGACATGATATGCAACAGATTGCAGCCATATGTCAAGAAGCAGGGATGCATGCTGTGCGCAAGAACCGATATGTTATTCTTCCCAAGGACTTTGAGAAGGGCTACCGAACAAATGTGAAGAAGCCAGACACTGATTTCGACTTCTACAAGTAGTGATTGAGGATGTTTGTACTCTGGGGGAGCTTGACCAACAAAGATACCAGAGCAAAATTATTATTACCTCCATGAAGAATGCACGAATAGAAAAGTGTTACCGTCGAGTTCTGGACAAAAATTGTTTTACTTTTTACGCTCATCATCAAAGTTGATTTAAAAAACATATCACATTAGAACATGACCAAGACATTGATGATCTTGACTGCTGCTGAAGACGACGTGCGTTTCTCCTGTAGATTTAAACAATCTTTGTGCACTGTGGAACGGTATTAAAAAAAGGCACATGTAAACGCTGCTCGCATTTGGAAAGGCTGAGAAATGAGAGCTTTTGCAGGCACCGTTGGAAATTTCAGGGGCCTTTTCTAAAGAAAACTGATTGCGATAGAACTAATGTTCAATGAAATTACTCAGTCGGACCATCAACAATGAAATTGAAATTGATTTCTATTAAATGTAAGTGAAATCGATTGATTAAAAAAAAATTTGTAGTCTCAAAAGTTTATTATACGATTTAAAATATTTTATTTTAGTATATGATTTATTTATTTAATCTATCTAATTAATTTAATATCTTTACATGAAAAAATCAATTTCATATACGATTTAGTATGAATTAATTTTAATTTTAATTTCAATTTCATTGTTTGTTTTTTTAAAGCAATTTCTATTTCGTCGTTGATGTATGACTAGAAAAAAAAAATAGTGCTATAAACATGCGATCGAGTTTTTTTAATGAATTACATAAGCATTCCCTATATTCCAAAAAAAGATTAACAATTGTGAATACAACCGTATTAATAATCCCACTTTCTGCCTCTCTCAACGGATTGGAGAAAGAAAAAATGAGACGTCCAATGATATTTCAGTAACTTTGGGCGGGCCATTTTAGTTCACATAATGCTTCAAAGTTAATTGTTGGGGGTCACATGTTCTATTCCCCAAGTGGTTTAACAGTCACGGAAATAATATAGGGAATTGAGTCGCCGTCCAACATTGACAATACACTACTTCTCCCACTCCCTTCTTTTCCATTCATAGACGAATGCATCAAATACGTACTACACATCCTTTTCAATTTATTGTTCTCATGCATGTATAAATTTTTTTCAATCTACTTTTGCTAGGAAAAGAGAAAGCAAGAGAGAGAGTAAACCAAAACCATAGAAGAAGGTTCACATGGGTGAAACGTGGGTAGGGCCTAGTGATGGGCCCATAGCCACTGCATTCGTTTCTTCACCTCCCCCTTTGGCCTTGGAGCATTTGAAGGATCTTCCCTTCCATAAGAAATTAAAAATTACATTTGCAGAGATCAAATTAGCTTTTCTTACTTACTAATACTAGTATTATATTTGCACAAATATTTATGTTTGCTCCGCTAGTTAGGAAGGTTTGCAGCGATTCCATGCTACTTTTAATTTTCGCCAATTAGTTCAGAAAAGTATTTCACTTCTAACGGATTAAAAACGGGTAAGTTGGAAGAAGAAATATAAGGGAGGGGGCCTTTTCAGTTGGCTCATGCGGTCGGATTTACAGTGACATGTCCCCCCACCCCCCACCCCACATAAGAAGAAAAAAAAGGAAACAAGAAGGAAATTCTACATTCAATTGATTGATTTGTGTAGTATGCACGCACATTCACATTCTGGGCGCTACGTGATGCTGGCCCCCCTTCCTTCATCCTCTTACCTTACAATTATTTGTTTCAGCAGTTGTTGAGCTGCTCCCAGCCTCCCAATTCCAATGCCACAGCTGTTGAAGGTAGGTCAAGTGTTTAAGTAACTTGCTCTAGGGATTATCATTTCCTTCTCAATTATAATTATATATCCTTATCACTATAATAATTAATTCTACTCTCTCTCTCTTCCTCTTTCTTAATTTGTTAGGAGTTCCAATACCCAACTTTCTTGTAATAAATAATATCCGCTCTCTCCCAACATTAACCCTATTGTATATTATTGCTTAACATTGACAAGTCCTTAGCTTTGGACAAAATAACTTTTAAAACAAAAAATGTTAACAACTTAACTTAAGTAGATATATAATTTGATTGTTTGTTAGAGGATACGTAGAGGCGTCCACTCCTTTTTTATTACAACTTGCAGTTGACAAACATTAACATCACTTATAAAAGAAAATTAATTGACTCTACTATAGCATCATCAACGACATTATAAAAATTAACTAGCAAGGTTAATAATTTATTCATACAAAGATTTATTGTGAACTAATCACCGACTCGACTCGACTCGGTTCTTCTTAACACTGCCCCCTGTTGCACAACACAGACAAAAACTACGTGTATCAAGGATATGTGAATGAATCCCAATCTGGATCTTGTAACATTAGTCCACACTTAATCTCTTACCACGTGGCCCTCTTTTTTCGCTCTTATTTTGTCGTGTCTCTCAAGTTTACAAGAGTAGAGTGACAGAGGATCCGAAGATCACGAAGCCACGTAGATGCACGAAGACGTAGGGTTAGATAACATCGTGCACGTCCGGGAGCATGTGAGTTAAATTCGGAAAGAGGAAGTTGAGCAGAACAGCTGAAGTTACCTGTCAGTTTTACTGTTCAGGATCCTAAGCAAGTAAATGGTATGCATTCGATGGACAGCGCAGATCTGCGACTCCTTCGCTGAAGCGACGATCGGGGCGATAGCTTCTGGATTTACATTTGCTTCTTACACCTTCTGCTTCGCCTACCATATATGAAACCCAAGAAAAAAAGATAATTAGTTTAACCGAAACAAAGACTAGAAGCTGAAGCGATCGACAGGTTTTCGTCGCGTAAGTAGGAGGATTGACATTACCGGTTTTTGCGTCTTCCAATATCAATAGCTTAATTGTTTCGCTCCTGTATCTACCAAAAGGGAAAAAGGTCTCGATGAATCGGATCTCCAGGGAATATGTTGGAGGAGGAAGGAATGTTGCACTTGGATCTCAGCATCGGAGAGGTCGGAGCGTCACCGGACTTCCCAAAGATACCGACGAGAACTTGGATCTCTTCTCCAGAAACCGCCGGAGTCACTCTGTCGCCTCCTCTGATGAATCCGATGGTGACGATCTCATCACCTCTCATACTTGCTGATTCTTCTTCTTCTTCTTCTTTTTTTCAATTTATGTTGTATGCATATTATTTGTCGTTTTACAGCAAGATTCTGGGAGTTTCTTTTGGTAGACATTTTTTGGTCGGAATTAGGAAGCATTATCTATTTTCTATTATGATTTCAGTTTCGCTTTGATTAATTATCGACCATCGCGTAATTTTTGTTGCAGTTTCGATGAAATTGGGGAGAATATCAGTTGGATCAGTGACATTAACGAGAAGTGGAATGGACAATCTACTGTCGTCGGTGGATGGAGGAAAACACGACTATGATTGGTATTTCCTGTTGAAAAAATATGCATATGCTTCTTTTTCCCTTCATTTTCTTTGTTGTTAATTGAGTTTAAAGTCTATATTGACATTTGCTATATTTAGATCTATGAATTTCTCTATTTGTTCAAGAATTAAGTTTTTGATTATTCATTCCGTGGTTGATCAAATTTCATTGGATCTTTAGAAATGTTTTATGTCAATTCTTATGTTTTCGAGTCTTCTTTAAACCTTCGATCTGCTTAGTGGTGCTGGCATAACAGCTTGGAGCTTTCCACATGGCTTAAGCGCCAAGTGTGTGAGCCATAAGCTTTGTTGCACCGAGTCCATCACTTACCTTTTTGTGTAAGCCATTTGCTGGTGGAGCGATTTATTGACATTGTTTCTTTCTTGGCTTCTCAAAACTGTTCCTTGCTGCTAAACACATGTTTTATCTGACTTTCTGTGAATAGGCTACTTACTCCTCCTGAAACTCCTCTTTTCTCTTCATCTGATGCAAGTGAGTCACAACCAACTACTGCCGCTTGGAAAAGCAGTTCTGCTTTTCGATCTGCTTCCACCACTAAGGCTTCTAGGGTATGTGTTTCATTTCTGCAATTTCATTGCAATTCAAGTTTTAGCTTTGTAGCCATCAACTTCTAAGGATTTTTTTTTCTGCAATATGTATTTATTCTCAACCTATTGTATGAGACACGTAGCTTCCAAGTTCTGACAGAAGAAACCAAAATCTAAGAATTCCACATTTTTATGAGGTCTTCAATCCATGAAAATTGTGGCATATGGTAAAATGTCCTGGTTGAAAAATAAATCTATTATGTTTCAATTTCCTGATTACATATTTCCGTCATATTCTGTTCTTGAGAGAGATTTGACAAGCATTACACTGGACAATCTGTTGATGCAAGCATTATGTCCAATTGATTGGGCTAATGACTATTTATGTAACGATAAAATGAGGATCTCCTAATTTCAACTTGATGAGCAATGGATTATCTACACTCTGTTTCTTTGGATTTCCATAATTTTTGTATCTGGTAGATTATTCATAGATAATGTTGAGATGACTCTTTTGGATGACATTTTCTTTCTCTTTCAGTTTTCAATGGCGCAATTGGATAATAGCCATTCCTCAAGGCCAACTAGAAGTAGTTCAGTTACTCGTCCTTCCGTCTCTACCACGAGCTACAGCACTTATTCCTCTACTTCTAACAGATCCTCCTCAGTCCTGAACACTAGCTCTGCATCTGTCACATCTATTCCTAGACCATCCAACCCAGCTGCCCGCTCCACCTCAGCGTCTTCTACAAGACCTTCCACACCAGGGTCCCGTTCAGTGTCATCACGGCCATCAACCCCCATGAAATGCAGACCTTCACCTTCACCTAACAGTTTTTCTGGCGAGAGAACCCGGACATCACAAAATTCAAGACCCTCAACCCCTACATCGAGGTCTCAAATACCTGCCAACCTGAATTCTGCATCAGGTCGGACTAATTCTCGGCCGGTGACACCTACTCGTCGGAGTGTAGCATCTAGTCTGTCTCCGGTCACAGCTCGCTCAGCCTCTGCAGGGCAAGTACTAACAAATGGACGAATTCCAGCAGCAGCCTCTCGGGGAAGCTCACCAAGTCCCCGAATCCACCCATCGCCTCAACCCATTATACCACCTGATTTCCCTCTTGAAACACCACCAAACTTAAGGACAACTTTGCCAGATCGACCACTTTCTGCTGGTAGATCCAGACCAAGTAGTGCAGGCACTGTTAGAGGAAATGCTGATGCACCAGGACTCACAAATCCATCAAGGCGGCATTCATCTTCACCAATTGTCACAAGGGGTAGACTTCCTGAACATTCTGGGAAGGGCCGGTTGCATGCCAATGGGCATGATGTTGGCGGAACCGAAAATCAGAGAACCCCTCCAATATCATCTGATCCAGCGTCACGGAAACCTTCCAAGTCTGTCACAAGCACTGAAAGTACGGGCTTCGGGAGGACAATCTCAAAGAAATCACTTGATATGGCTCTCAGGCATATGGTAAGTCTTCATTCCTGCCCACTTATTCAGTTATTGAGGAAGAAAATTGTAGATGTCTAAATCTATGCGAGGGATTTTGGGCAATAGGCAGATGGTAGTGATCCAGGGCATGCCAACTGCAGGATCCTACTTGACAATTCCCTTTGTGAAATCAGCTTGATTGGCTGATTTTACTATTCGACTACCACAAGATTTTGTTCTATAAATTGGGTGGCCAGCTAAATGTTATTGGCTCAAGTTTTGTCCTAGTAAAGCATGGAGAGTGGTGGTGATCTCAACTCTACTTAAGTCCTTGGTCTTTCATAAGGATTTTATCTTGTTTTTTTCCATTCTTTTTCTTTCTCCCTCTCATGCCCACATACTAGCATATGCACACATTTCCTTTTTACCAGAATGTTTTTTTGTTGCTTGTGTTTTTATTTCAATCCTGACTTCTTATCTTTGTTATTAGGACATCCGAAATGGTTCTGCAAGTGCAAACATTCGACCATTGTCTGGCACTACCCTTTTCCCTCAGAGCATTCGCTCTGCCACATTGAAACGCCAATCTGCTCGTGGTTTGGACTCTTTGGCTTCTGTTGGCAGTAATGGGGCGCCACCTACGATCAATAGCAACTCCACCATATCAGAGAATGGAAACTACAATACGAGGTCCCAAGATGGTGACGCCAATGAAGATCTCAGCCGTCTGTCTGCAAAAGTGAGTGAGCTGGACATCTATGAAAGCTCCCGATATGATGCATTTCTACTCCGGGAAGACACTAAGAACACAAATTGGCTTCACAGTATTGATGATAAATTTGATCAGGAACCCATCTTTGATCTTCTGCCAGAACCATTTGACCCTTTGTAATTGTCCTTGTTATTTGATTTCTTCATCTATTTTCTATATTTGTCTTTGTTATTTTTCTAGCAAGGGAATTGTCATTTTTCTACTCCCACTAACTTGGGACCGTTTGTACTGTTTTCCTGGCTAGTGAGACAAGGGCATGCTTGTGATGTGTTATCTTCCCCCTCCCTCGATTACATGATGCGGGCCTTGTTGGGCATCCTCAATAGGTTTTACTTAGGAAGTAAAGATTCATGAGAACTCAAGGTGGAAACTCCAGCATTTCTATCCCCATTGGATCACATCGAGGTGTGCACAAGCAGTCCAAGCGGATGGAACACTTGAGTTTCTATCTTGAGTTTTATGGGTGGGTGCATCTCTAGCATTGTTGTTAACTTTTTACCCAGTTGCCAGCATGGTTTATTCTCAGCTCGGAACCGGTAAGAGCTGCGTTTAACTTAGGATTAATTATGGTTTCTGTTATACCTCATTATTGACCAATTAAGACATGTACGGTTTCACGAAGGAGAGTTTCCCTGCAAACGAGTTGGCTCCATAAAAATATAAAAATTAGAAAGAAAAGGGCGAGAGCGGGGGACATTCCAAATTGCTTAAGCGAAGCAGACAAAGAAGAGACAGTAAGAGAGAAACTTGATGCAACTTTGCGAGTATTCCGAATTGCAAATGGAAAATATAGATTGCATTTTAGGGAACGAGGACAAGGATAATATTTTGAGATTGGGAGATGTTGAGAGATGGACGTTGTGAAAGGGGATTCCGTGTGAGAGAGAATGGGAGAGGAAAATGCTGCCTGGAATCACTAATAAGGCACACTGTTTTAGTGTGTACGATTCTGAAGAAAGGTGAATTATTATTAGCATAGAACAAGTTTGCAAACAGACGTCTTTTTAAGAATAACTAATAAGGTCTTGATTAAAATGTAATTTATATGTTCTATTGATGACTCTTCCTGCCCTATGCATTTAACTGCATCTTTGTTTCCTAAAGCAACTCGGGAAAGGGGAGTGACATTCTAACATGTACTTTCAGCGCTCATTTTCATTCAGCATGGAGTTTAGTTCATTAATTACGTTCAATATCCTTGAATTACGGATCAAAACATAATTTGAGGACGTCCAACTTAAACTATTAGTAATTTTTTGTGAATGAACATGAGAACTATTATAGATTGTAAAAAGATTAATTGTCACATAGAAAATTTTTTCAATGCAACTATCATCATTTACTGTCAAGGTGAGAAGGTAAAAAAATAAAATAAAAGTTGTCAATATGACTGTCTACTTTCAAAAAGTTTATTAGACAATTATCTATTATTTATTCATTAAAATGTGTATTTTAAATAAAAGCAATTGAGATTATTTTTTAACTTAATTATTTATCAAGTAATATTTTATATCATATGAGATACAAGTTTCTTGATATTAATAGTATGACATTTTTTAAAAATATAATTATAAAACCTTTAGAAATAGTCTTAGAGTTCTCTTTGTTTAAAAGTGTCATTTTTAAACCTCGAATTGCATTACAACTCCCAAGAACTGACCTCATAATTTATGTATATAAATACAAATTTAAAGTTTTTCTCCAAGTAGTTGGAGCTACTGTTTTAGTCATAATTATTTTTAATATTACAGCATTTATACATCAATTTTGCAATAATTTTTTATGACATAATAAAATAGAGCCGTCCTAGATGTACAAAATTCTTTACTAATTTCCTGACTAATATGTCACATCGTGCAAAATAAGCACTTTTTAGTTTCTTAACGGCTCGTCTTTTATTGACCACGTAATTCTTACTTTTACTTTATTTTTTCTTTTCTTCTTTTCTCTCTTTTTTTTTTCTTAATTTTTTATTATGATAATAAAATTAAAATAGTTTAATTAAAAATAATAGAAATATTTTTTACTAAAATAATAATTCTATTTTTATTAAAACAATAAAAAATTATTAATTTAATGAAATTGTTTTTATTAAAAATAATTTAATACTAAAAATAATAAATTATTTTTTATTAAAATAATAAGATAATTTTTTTATCAAATTATTTTTTTACCAAATCTAATACAATTAGATTTTTAGATATTTTATTAAAAAAATTTATACAATAAAAGTAATTTATTAAAATACTAAAATTAATTTTTATTAAAATAAAATTATTAATCTTTAACCAAAAAATTCATTTCTCACTAAAAATTAATGTATCTTTATTAAAACTTGACAAAAACAATTTTTACTAAAAATAACAAGTTTAGATTTTATCAAAGGAATAGAATTATTTCTTAAATTTTTTTATTAAAAATATAATTATTTTATTTTTGGTTGGCTTTGTTCTCCTCTTCTTAAAGTAAAAAAAATAGATTTTTGGCGTTCTTTGAAGAAAAAAAAAAAAAAAAACTCTTTGGCGTTTGTCATTAAAGAAAAAGTGGTTTATAAAGTTCAATCTACACAAGCCACGGCAATAGACACCTATCTAGCCATGAATCGAACCAAACCCGACTGATTGAGTTGGGTTGGCTAGGTATTTAAATTGTGTCACATATTAAAAACCTGAAAATATAACCCAATCCAACCCAATCAGAATCAATTAATAATCTTAACTCTAAAAATCTTTTTTCCTTCTTATTCTATATAGAGATTGAAGCTTAGAAATGACTCAAACTCATTTATTCTATATGGAGATTGAAGTTTGAAAGTGACTCAAATTCATTAATCTTTCAAATTATTAACAACTTAATTTTACTTTATAATTAAAATATTAAATGCTTGATGTCTATTAATATAAAATTTATATATATAATTTAATTTATTTTAAGATTCTCAACTCGAACTATCAATCTAACTCGATCTAATTTGGGTCGAGAAGCAATTTAATTTGTATTGAATTTTAATTTTCTCAATCCAAATTAGTTTCCGTAGTTTCGGTTGGGTTGCCCAACCCGTTCCCCCCATGGTGTCATTGTTTGTAATTTTAAAGGAAGCTCATACGTTCGTAACAAACCACAATTGGCGGCAGGGGGAAATTGGTGGTGGAAGGGCACTGAAAGGCGCGGCTGGAAATCCGCGCTTCCTCATTCATGTTGTGGGTAAAATTTGAAAACAAAGGGAATGAGATTTCAAACACTCTTGCTAAAAAAAACATGGAAGAATGATGGTGCAAGTTGGAGCTCTCAATGCTGGTAACAAACTTCTTCTCTCTCTCATGATCTTTACATTTATCATTGAATGATTTTTTTCTACAATGTTCTGCAATGCTGGTAACAAATGTATGTATCACTTTCAGATTTAATTCAATCTGATTTCCTTCCTACCCGCTGGAAGAAGATCAAAATTGAAGGAAGAAGAAGAAAAAAGTATAGTATAAATAATGGCCTCACCGACCAGCCATACGAACTCCTCCTCTTCATCGTCATCGTCGTCCTCATCCACCGGCGGACGTCCACCAACTGCAGTAAAATTTGCTCGGAGAACGTCGAGCGGGCGCATAGTCAGCCTCTCCCGAGATGACGATTTGGACATCTCCTCCGACTACAATGGCTCCAACGATTTCACCAATTACACCGTAGTAATGCCGCCAACGCCGGACAACCAGCCCATGGCTGGTGAAGGCGGTGCCTCTTCTTCCGCATCGGATCACAACAACAACATTCAATCAAAATCCTCCGACATTAATGGCACCTCCTCCTATAGAACAAGTGCGCAACGCCTTGGAATGAACAGGCGCGGTGGAGATAACGACGGCAACAATGTCGGTGGAGAAGCCAATAATAAGACAACGTTGGATCGGAGAATGTCAGTTATGAAATCAAGCAAATCTATTCTGCTCCGGAGTCAGACTGGAGATTTCGATCACAACCGTTGGTTGTTCGAGACCAAGGGTACGTACGGCGTCGGTAACGCCTTCTGTCCAAAGGATGAAGACACGTTTGGACACGATGGATTAGAGATGAGCGTGGACGATTTCATTGATAAGCCATGGAAGCCACTTACCAGGAAAACCAAGATCCCAGCTGCTATTCTTAGCCCATACAGGTGGAGCTCTCCTACTTAAATTTCCTTCGCACAAAAAAAAAAAAAAAAAAGCTTACAAAATTGAAATTTTTACACCAATTAACCCTACAAGTAATTGTAATTATACTAATAGTTATTTATTTATTTATTGTTAGATTAGAATTTTCTTAAAAAAAATCTTTTTTTTTTTTGTGTGACTTTGAAAAAAATGCAAAAAAAAAATATATATGTTACAGGTTGCTGGCAGTGTTGAGGATGATAGTATTGACGCTATTCCTAATATGGCGAGTTCAAAATCCAAACAAAGAAGCAATGTGGTTATGGGGATTATCAGTTGTGTGCGAGATATGGTTCGCTTTCTCATGGCTTCTCGATCAGCTCCCGAAGCTCTGCCCCGTGAACCGCTCCACCGATCTCGCTGCTCTTTCCGAAAAGTTCGAACAACCTTCCCCTGCAAATCCCCACGGCAAATCCGACCTTCCCGGCATGGACGTCTTCGTCTCCACCGCCGATCCCGACAAAGAGCCTCCTCTCGTCACCGCCAACACCATTCTCTCTATCCTGGCCGCCGACTACCCCGTCGAGAAGCTCTCTTGCTATATTTCGGACGACGGTGGCGCTCTCCTCACCTTCGAAGCCATGGCCGAAGCCGTAAATTTCGCTCATCTTTGGGTCCCCTTCTGTCGAAAACACAACATCGAGCCTCGCAACCCGGACAGCTACTTCGCCGTCAAGGGCGATCCCACCAAAAACAAGAAACGCCCCGATTTTGTAAAAGATCGTCGTTGGATCAAGAGAGAGTACGATGAATTTAAGGTCAGAATCAATGGCCTACCCGATGCAATAAAGAAGCGATGCGACACTTACAATTTGAGAGAATTAAGGAAGGAAAAACAGATTGCAAGAGAACAGAACGGAGGAGTCCCACCAGCAGAATCGATTAAAGTAACTAAAGCCTCTTGGATGGCCGACGGAACCCACTGGCCGGGCACGTGGTACTCTCCGTGTCCCGATCACGCGAAAAGCGACCACGCCGGAATCATTCAAGTAATGAGCAAGTTCCCGGATAACGAACCGGTCTACGGCCACGCCGACGAGAAGGCCTTGGACTTCACCGGCATCGACATCCGCCTTCCGATGTTCGCCTACGTATCCCGAGAAAAAAGACATGGTTACGATCACAACAAGAAGGCCGGAGCCATGAACGCCATGGTCCGAGCCTCCGCAATCCTCTCAAACGGAGCTTTTATCCTAAACCTCGACTGCGACCACTACGTGTACAATTCGCTTGCTCTACGCGAAGGAATGTGCTTCATGATGGACCGGGGTGGCGACCGTATTTGTTACATACAGTTTCCGCAGCGGTTCGAAGGCATTGATCCGTCGGACCGCTACGCGAACCATAACACGGTATTCTTCGACGGAAACATGAGAGCGCTGGACGGGTTACAGGGTCCGGTGTACGTGGGGACAGGGTGCTTGTTCCGGCGGTTCGCGTTGTATGGGTATCATCCACCTCGTGCGAATGAGTACTCGGGGTTGTTTGGGCAGGTGAAGAGTCCTGCTCCTAATATTGCGGTGCAGTCGGATGATGAGGAGTCGGAGACTCGGCCTCTGACTGTGCACCCTGACTTGAGCTTGCCCAAGATGTTTGGGAATTCGACTATGTTCACTGAGACTATACCGGTTGCTGAGTTTCAAGGACGGCCGCTTGCTGATCACAAGTCTGTGAAAAATGGGCGTCCCCCTGGTGCCCTTTTGGCGCCTCGCCAGCCGCTTGATGCGCCCACTGTTGCCGAGGCTGTTGCTGTCATCTCCTGCTGGTAAGTAAGTAAAGGAATGTATTAATTATAGAGTAATGCACCACTAAGACACGTTATTCACGACCCTAATAGTTGTTAAATCACTTTAAATCCGTATATAGTGTTTGAAAATGACGTTTTTAAAGCATTTTTTTTCCTTAATCATATATTTATTCGACTTTCTTTGTATCTTTTTATTTTAAAAAAAAATTATTACAAGATAGTTGTAAAGTTTTATTTTATTTTTTGAAAAAGAAAATGTTAAACTACACCGGATATTATATAACCTTTTACACAATTATTATTTTATTATAAAAGTCAAGATGTTAAGGATATCATTTTTAATGTCAAGACATCTATCCATTAAAAATATTTTTCTTTTTCTTTTTCTTTTTTAATTTTTTATATGATAATCATTAAATATATTGTTGAATTTAGTTTTAAAATCATATTATGAAATCTTTATTCAATTAGATCATAATTATTTGACATAATATTGTCCTCAAGTTATATGCACTTATATTTTTATTAGATGAAATTATGGTATCAAGTTGATTAATAAGAGCATTGTACAAGTGATAATTTGAATTGAATAAACTATATATACTAACTCAAAATATTTTTTAATATTAATTAATGAGAATATTGTTCAATCAATGTGAACAATGAGCATTAAACTGATGTACTTGACCTTTTGACTAATGTACCCTAAACTAATGTAGACTTGAGTAACATCTAGTATTGTTTTAGCATTTCCCATTTTGAAATTGGTTTTTAAGTTTTACTTGTTAGTATTTATTTTCACTATTTTCTGTCTTGGGTCTTTTCTTTTGATTTTTTTTTTTTCATTTCCCTCTGAAACACAAATTTTTGGCTTTAGATTTAGTCCAATGTTATATATTATATATTAATTTGTAGGTTTATAATAAAAAAAAACTAATTCCATTAATTCAAGTTTATTTAGTTGAGTGGATTTAGTCTTTAAATACAATTTATTTACTTTTTATGAGTTGATAAATTAAAGCACATATTTTGTTTTATAGATTGGTTAGATTAGTTTATTTTGTTTTAATTTATGTTAAAGTCTTTCTTCTAATAATTTTTTTTATAAATATATCTAGTTAGATTTTTTCGACAATACATAAGAAATAGTATAGCTAATTGATATTTTATTTGAAAAATGCTAAGGAGATTGAAATAAATTTCATTTATTATATAAAATAAATTTAATTTAATCATAATATTCATTACATTTTAGAAATCAAAAAATACTAATAATTCATTGATATTAAAACTATAATTATACTTTAGATATGTTTTTTATAAAAAACATCTGATATGAAGGCTTCAAACATCACATTTTTAGCATTTTTTTATAATGTTATTGCTGTAACTGGAGATTAATTGTACTAAAAAAAAAATGAATTGAACCTGCAGGTACGAAGACAAGACGGAATGGGGGAGTAGGATCGGTTGGATTTACGGTTCAGTGACAGAAGACGTGGTTACAGGCTACCGAATGCACAATCGAGGATGGCGCTCCGTTTACTGCATCACAAAGCGTGATGCCTTCCGTGGCACTGCTCCTATCAACCTCACAGATCGTCTTCACCAAGTTCTCCGTTGGGCAACAGGATCCGTAGAAATCTTCTTCTCTCGCAACAACCCACTTCTCGCTAGCCCCCGTCTCAAATTTCTACAGCGTGTTGCTTACCTCAACGTCGGCATCTACCCTTTCACTTCCATCTTCCTTGTCACCTACTGCTTCCTCCCCGCCTTCTCCCTCTTCTCCGGTCACTTCATCGTCGAGACTCTCGACGTCACCTTCTTATCATATCTTCTCGTCATCACCGTCTGCCTCGCCCTCTTATCCCTCCTCGAAGTCAAGTGGTCCGGTATTGCCCTCGAGGAATGGTGGCGAAACGAGCAGTTTTGGGTCATTGGCGGCTCTAGTGCCCATCTCGCTGCTGTTATTCAAGGGCTTTTGAAGGTGATTGCTGGAATTGAGATTTCTTTCACATTGACTTCCAAATCCGCTGGTGAAGACGAAAATGATGTCTTTGCCGATCTCTACGTTATCAAATGGACTAGTCTGTTTATAATGCCCTTGACCATCATTGTGGTTAATTTGGTGGCTTTGGTGCTTGGCTTCTCCAGGACTGTTTATAGCGTGATTCCACAGTGGAACAAACTGCTTGGTGGAGCTTTTTTTAGCTTTTGGGTTTTGGCTCACATGTACCCTTTTGCCAAAGGGTTGATGGGGAGGAGAGGAAGGTTGCCCACAATCGTCTATGTCTGGTCCGGCCTGCTTTCTATCACTATGTCTTTGCTTTGGATAACCATTAGCCCACCCGATGATACCACCACCAGTGGCTCTGGCTCTACTTCTGGAAGCATTCAATTGTAATCATCAAAATTAATTTATTCCTTTCATATATTTGTTAGTTATAAATGAATGAGTACAAGTTTATATAAGCATATTCGTACATAACTTGGTAAGCATACCAGTTTATTTTAAAAACTCAAACAACCCGTACTTTAGTTTGTTTTGTTTATTTTTTATATGCACCTAGCTAATAAATTCTTGAACTATATGTCTAATTAAATAAATTTTATAATAAGATACATCAAAAAAATTATACTGCAACATTGTACCATAAGATGTTATAATATTGCGAGGGAAAGAAAAAAATTAAAAATTAAAAATTATGGCATTGACATTTGCATATAAACATTAAGGAAAGGGTATTTTTCTTTCTCAGGAAAGCGAGAGTATCGAAGTGAAAAACGGTCGTTCCGAGAGCTGGAGAAGAATCAGGGGGTGAGTCTTCGGCGAAGCAGGGTTGTCAAAGCTCAAGGAAAACATCAAAAAGGAAACGCTTCAAAACGCTCGTGCCGTGGAAAGAGAGAGGAAGGATAATCAGTTCCAGCTAGTTCAGAACCTTGAGAAGGATTTTGATGAGGGCGTAAGCGTGTGGGGAGGCGATGAGTTCGACGCCGACGAAGGAAAGCTCGACTCTGATGTGGATGAGATCTCATCCGACGGAACAGATATGGAGGAGGCGGGAGGCCTTGCGGGATCATTTCTGGGTGCGGCAGAAGCTGGACAATTGCATTCTAATCAAAATTGCGACGATGATGGATCTAACGGAACTGTGTTTGTCGTTTTGCACACGACCATGGGTATGAGGTAATCCCTATCTCTAATCTTGCTGGTGCGTTTGATTTGCCTAACATGCACAGGTCTTCTCCCTCCCCTTGTTCATTCTCTTATCACCGTTTCACCCATCTTCCTAAATCTGAACCAATCAAACCCATCATCCTAAGAATTCCTCATAATTCTGCTCCTAGGGGGAACTCTCAGTCAGTAGCCTTGCCAGTTATTGTCGGGAGGTTTTCGAGGGCTCAAAATGATGCTTTTGAGGAAGGCAAGATGAAATCAAGCCAAAGAAATTCAGGTTCTGAGGTTCGGGTCAGGCAGTCACAAGGGACAGTTGGTTCACAGGAGGTACTTGCTGATCATATGAGAAGATTCGACCTGGAAGTGTGCAGGATACAGAGGAACAAGGTGTTGGAAGGAATTAGAAACTTTAACGGGGAGCTGAATAGAGGCTTTTTGCCTAAGGAGGTGGCTGGCAGACTGGAGAAAACTGGTTACAAATGAAGATTCTTTCCTGAAATATTCGCGGATGCGGATCAAGTCTGAAAAAGTGCCTGATTCGAAGAACAATTTGCAAAGCCAATCCGGATATCATCCTTCTTCAAGAAACTAAAAAACTATTTTTGGGAAGGCGGCTTTTAGGTCAGTTATGGGGATCGAGATTTAAAGGGTGGTCGGTGCTGCCTTCCGTGGGATCTTCGGGCGGTATATTGGTGGCATGGGACTCTAGATCGGTGGAAGTTTCCTCATGCTTGATTGGAAATTTCTTTGTCTCTATTCTTATCAAGCATTCTGAAGAGGATCAGTGGCGGTTGTCTGGAGTATATGGGCGGTCATCTCCGACGAACCGACAGGAGTTCTGGGATGAGCTGGCCGGTTTATCAGTGGTTTGTGGGGCTAATTGGTCTGTGGCGGGAGATTTCAATACCTCAAGATCCCTCAAGGAAAAGTTTAATAGCACAAGGTTAACCCGGAGTATGCAGGAGTTCGATCTTCTGATTAATGATCTAGAGTTAAAGGATCCTCCGATGAACAATGCAAAGTTTACTTGGTCGAACTTGAGAGAGTCTCCAATGTGTTGTTGTCTTGATAGATTTCTCATCACGACCGGTTGGGAGAGGATATTCCTCTACTTTAAGTTGGATGCATTGGCTAGGTCTACCTCCGACCATAGACCCACTCTTCTCGACACGAGGAAGATTCGGTTGGGGCCACCGCCTTTCCTTGTTTAGAACAACTGGCTTACTCATAGGGACTTTCCAGGAATTTCTAAAGAATGGTGGCTTTCTTTGGAGGCTCACGGTTGGGAGGGCCACAGTTCATGGTCAAAATGAAACAGATGAAGGAGTTGATCAAATCGTCGGATAGTGAGATTTTCGACTTTTGTGCTATTAAAAAGAAAGAGATTGAAGATTAGAGGAGGAGGGTGACTGGTCGACCGAGTCAGAAGTTTTCAGAAAGATCTACAAAGCTGAGTTAACCGAGTTATGCTTATATGAAGATGGATTGGCTCTTCAGAGGGCGAAGATTCGCTGGTTGAAGGAAGGAGATTCCAATTCCAAATTCTTTCATAATGTTCTCAATCATCGGAGAAATAAGAGCTCTATCGCTCTTCAACTGAGGAGTGCAAATGGGGGATAAAAGGCCTCTAGTGGAATGCTATTAGTTCTATCGATCAATCCATGCTTGTAAGACCCTTTGAGGAATCAAAGGTTAAAGAGGCAGTATTTAGTTGTGATGGAAACAAAGCACCAGGTCCGGATGGCTTCTCTATGGCCTTTCTTCAACAATCATGGGATTTTGTTAAAGATGATGTTATGAAAGTCTTTGAAGAATTTCATAGATCCGAGACTATAAATATTCATACCAATGAGACCTACATTTGTCTGATTCCCAAGAAGGAGGCGTCTTGGAAGGTGAAGGATTTTCGCCTTATTAGCCTGGTTACATGCTTATACAAGACCATCGCCAAAACCCTTGCTACGAGACTAAGATCAGTTCTTCACCCAACGATTGAGGCCATGCAGTCAGCTTTCGTTCAAGGTAGGCAAATCCTTGACGCAGTGCTCATCGCCAATGAAGTTGTTGAGGAATACAGGTCGCATAGGAAAAAGGGGGTAGTCTTCTTCAAGGTTGACTTTGCAAAAGCCTATGATTCCGTGGAGTGGAGATTCCTTGAGTTTGTCATGCGTAAGAAAGGGTTTGGCGAAAAATGGATTCAGTGGATTATGGGGTGTGTTTGCTCTGTCACATATTCCGTGGTAATCAACGGAAGGCCGAGGGGGAAAATCTCCGTAGAAAGAGGATTGAGACAGATTTTTGGGGGAGGCTATTCTCTAGAGCTTGACAGAGATCTATGGTTAGCGGTTTTGTTATTAGCAATGAGAGGGTGCAGATCTCCCATCTTCAGTTTGCAGATGATACATTGCTTTTCCTGAGTGGGGAAGAATGTAATATCCTGAATGCTTTTTAGTTGTTCTGGTGTTTTAGCATCATGTCCGAGTTCTAGATCAATGTGGCAAAGTGTAAGTTGGCAAGGATTAACATGGAGTCAAAAATGCTAGTGAGTTTGGCTAATAAAGTTGGGTGCTCTGTTGGATCATGGCCAATGACATATTTAAGCCTGCCCTTAGGGGGTAACCCAAACACAACACTTTTCTAGGATCTGGTTCTTTCGAAGATTGCCAAGCATCTCGATGGTTGGAAAAGAGCCTTCTTGTCAAAAGGGGGGTAGGGTGACTCTCATTCGGGCTGTATTAGCGGCTTTGCCCTCTTATTTTTGTTTATGTTCAAGGTTCCGGTTACAGTGGCAAAAGAAATAGAGAGGAGATTCAGGACCTTTTTGTGGAAAGGGAAACCAGGTTCTAGCTCGTCCAATCTGATTAAGTGGTTCGAGGTGCAGAAACCGATTGAGAAAATGCGGTCTTGGAATAGGAAATATTCAAGTAATTCGTAGAAGTATGGAAGTATTTCGTTGTTGGATTTTGGTAAGGGGGCCGGTGGAAGTGGAAGGTCGACATACCGTTGTCCATGGAAGTTTATTTCTTCGTTGGCTCCACAGTCCTCGCACTTTCAAGGAACCGGGTCGGCAATGGCGACTCATTTCATTTTTGGGAAGACACTTGGCTGATAAACTCCCCTTTGGCTGAATCCTACCCCCACCTTTTCTGCCTGTCATCCACCAAGAACAAACCAATTAGCCATTTTCTTCACCATCTCTCCCTTCTCGCATCTTCATCTTCTTGGAATTTTCATTTCCTAGGAACTTAACGCTCAGAGAACTTGGTGAGATTCTGACCTTTTAGCTCTCCTTGGCCCAGTCAGGTTGTCTAATCACCCAAATAGTCTCTTTTGGACTCCCAACTCCAATGAAACTTTCATCACCAAATCCTTCTTTGAAGCCCTGTGTGATTCGCCTTCCTATTCACCCTTTCCTATTTCCCATGTTATTTAGCAAATCAATGTTCCTTCTAAGGTTAGGATTTTTGGTTGGTTGATTGCCCATAGAAGTATTAATACATGTGACGCGTTGCAAAGGCGTGCACCATCATGGTGCATCTCCCCACATGGTTGCTTATTTTGCATGGAGGATGGCGAGAATGCTGAACACTTATTCTTTTCTTGCGGTTTTCAAAATGGATTTAGAATAGGTGGTTGTCCTTTTCGGGGGGTGTAGCCCCCTGTCGACTTTAATGAGGGGCTTTCTCTTAATCATCTTTCCAATCTCTCTAGAACAGAACGTGAAACGAGACTTATTGCGTTCTATGCTACCATGTGGTCGTTATGGCTCGAGAGAAATGATAAGATGTTCAATAATAGCTAGGGAGATTGTGAGTCGGTTTGGGATAGCACAAAACTATTGGCTACTACATGGGTTTTTGCTTCCCCTTGGGCTAGGGGATACCTTTAGCCGGTTGGTCTCTTAATTGGAGGGAATGCTTATTGTAAGGGATTATTAATCCATGGCAAAATTGGGGTTACCGGTTTTCTTTGGCACATATTAGGTGCTTCTGGGAACTATTATGTATTTTGTTTTCTTCCTTCATTAATAAAGTTTTGTTTCTCTTCAAAAAAAAAAAAAACTTTAAAGTATTAATGGGGGAACTGGTTTTCTACTCTTTCTTCGTACCTAGCCTAACTATAAGAAAATCTTGTTCATATATGTTTACAAGCGACTCAAACAAAATTGGACAAGATAACTTTTGCCAACCCTAGCTAACTTCAGGGTATATTTGGTTGATTTGATCGGCCCAGTTACAATTGCAAGCCAGCAAACTGAATGACCGCATTTTTATCATAATTCATGCGTCAATTGGTAATTAAACTTATCAGCTAGCTAGTACAAACCAATTATGTTATATAGATTGATAGTGTTTCTATAATTATTTTAGAATAATGTATAATTGATGAACAGAAAGGTTGAATATTTTCATTTTTTTTTTCCTTCACCGATAGCAGCATTTAATCGGGGAATAAAACCAAGCAAACCCAACCTCAAGACAGCCAAATCTACCCAATTGGGCCAAATATTCTCCCAAGGGCCAAGAGTCTGAGAGAGATAAATTGGGGTTAGGCCCAACAAGTTCTTCATTCAACAACAAACACATATACCACTACTCTTTTATCCATCCTTCTTTGAGGAAGGTATGGACACGAATTCCTGTTTACAGAAGCTGGCCATTACGTTTACCTTGAACTAAACAAGGTGTTGGTCATTAAAGTCTTACCAAATCCTACCTTAAAGTATTAGCACAGACAAATTGAGACCATTTAGTCCATTTTGTACAAGTATGTTCTTGTCATTTCAACTTAGCGTTTGTATATGTCAGTTGTACGAATCATAAAGAAGTTAATTATAGTATTTGCAGACACACTTCATCTGCTATATATGTTGTTGAGCGCCATACTTGAAAAGAAGTTATATTCATATTCATATTCATTAATGGCTATTTCCAGACTCTGTATTTTAGTTTATCAATTGGAAGTTAGTCAAGAATGATACCTAATTGCATGGGGGCTCTCTAGCTAGGCTTTCCTCTTTTATGGCAATTTTAAATAAAGTTTAAGAGAGTGAAGAAAAGGGTATATGATGGGGGAGGGGGTCGACACAAAGGAGGAACAATAGTATAATGATTGGGGTTAGCTTTGATGATAAGAAGATTCGCTAACCACTCAATGCAATAAACAATTATGAACGTTGTCAGCTCGGCTACTACGTACTACTACTTTCAAAGTTCAAAAAGATTCAAATATTAAATTTAAGAGAGCTTTGAACAATTGTCAAAAAACTCAAAAAAGGTCAATACTCTTAACGCTCACTTTCAAGATCATGGGACCCTTTGGTCTGCAATTGTGAGCAGTGAGCATCATGCACCAAATATAATTTCCACCGATATTACACACTTAATATATGAAAATTAAGACTAGTAAGTCTTGTAGCAAATTAATTCGTTACTAATATATATAAAAAACAACCCTAAATGTTCTTTTGAGATACTGAATATTGTGTGTGTACATCGATTAATTTGAGGTATGCACTTCACATTTCCATACCTCCCCATTTTAATTTTTCACTCTAACCGACCAACTGCAGAGCCCCTACCAAGTAAACTGAATTCTCCCTTTCACATCTCTCACTCGCACATACACACCCATCCAAACATAAAAAATTTACTTGTATTAAATGCAAATTAGTTCGGTTGGGTGTAGTTGTAAATTGGCATTAATTCAGATTGACTAAGGCCTGAAGATCAAGCACTTGACCGAATTCATTCATTGACCATATTGCTGGGGCCTGTAGGCCTATTTAGTCGTGACCAATCTTGACTCAAGTCCTACTTATAAATATAAATTGTAGAATCAAAAGTAGTTGAAGAATGTAATAAAGGCAACAACTAACAAACAGCGTAGCTCATGCCCTCGTCGTGTCCTATTCCTCCAACCCTAATCAATGCTGCGGTTGTGGGCACCTGCCCTTCCCTTCCATCTCGTACTAATGAATACAGTGACCCTACCATGTGCCTCACTTGCCTTCCTTTTCACTTTTTTTTTCAGTAAAAAACACACACACACATGTATGAATATGAATGTACGTAAACAATTAAAACAAAGAACAAATGGTCGTTGGCTAATAATTCCTTCTCTTTCACCCCCTAAAGAAATTCAAATTTTGTCATGATTTTCATTTTTCTCTATCAAAGGGCATTTTTTGCTAACCGACCTTTACTAATAATGAAACTGCTTTATTAGTTTTTTTGTTTTTTAGGGGTTAGGTTGGGGTCATATAAAAATCAGAGGATGGCTAACTTTGTTGGCTTTTGGTCTGGCTTCTAGCCACCGCCTCCAGCCTTTGATGACCTGACACTCCCACTCAGCTGACCATCTTATTTCACGTGAGCCCCACCTCCCCGCACGAGCAGGTTCTGGGCCTCAACTGACGTCTCGCCACCTCATCATGTAGTTTATATATATATTTTTTTAACTAGAATAACATTTTTTCTTAGATTAGTTTTTTAACTCAGACCAAACGATCTAAGCGCCAGAAACTCGTAAGTGGCCCACAACCAAAGTCCCATTGTATATAAAAAGGATACATAAAAGAATCAAGTTATACTCTGAACAATAAGGGCAAATGCCCACAACATTTATTATTTTTTTCCTTATACCCAAAGAGAGTCGATGCAAGGTACAGACTAGCTAAGTTGCTGGTGGACAGAGCAAGATGTGAACCAGCTAATAGCATCTTCATAGATTATAAAAAAAATTAAATGTTACTTACGATAAATAGAGATTAAATTAAAAAGACTTTTGTAATACAATTATTATCGTTACTGTCAAGTTAAAGTGACAAAAAAATAAAGATTGTCAGTATCATCGTCTATTTTTAAAAAGTTTATTGTACGATTATCTATTATTAATTCAGTAAATATTTTTTTTATTTTGGCCCAAAAATAAAATGAGTTATCTGACCTTCAAATCTATAACTATCATTAAAAAATATGTATTTTAAATAAAAATATTAAAAAATATTTGTTATCTTAATTATTTATCAAATAATATTTTATATCATATAAAGATGTAAGCCTCTGACACTAATGATGTATCATTTTTTTAAAAAAAAGACCATCACAACAGCAATAGAAATGTGCTGGATGATCGAATTTAATTTGTTAGTTTGTTTATATCCTTTAATTGTCATCTTTGGTGAACACAAAACCCAAAAGAGGCAGATCATTGGAAGCGGAGAGGCGCTGAGGGACAGGGGCAGGTCCAGTCAATTTAAACATATAATAATTCCCTTACATAAATATGTATACTGTTGTCTGTTGTATGGTATAACAGCTGGTGCTGCAATTATACTTCATTTTAATTTTGTTTGACCAAAATTACTTTCTATACACGTAATAAACGACACAAACAAACAAAAATAATGAATACACATATCATTATCTAAACAAATGGTGTCGCTGCTATTCCGATATATTAAGTAACTTCAAGGGCAAGATAATCACAAAGTAAACAAATATGAGATGAAATACAATCGTAATCCTTTGTTTACAAATTACTTTCTCTAAATCGAAATAAAGGCTGACTTAATTAGCTAAATTCGAGTTTCCACGCTCCACTGGAACGCACCTTATATGAGGGAAATAGTACTACTGCTTTCAACTACTTTCAAGGAATATATTAATTTGATAATATTCATTATGCATATAACTAATTCCAATTAATTCAAATGTTGTGTTGGTCAATAATTAATTTTATTTGAGTACAACTCAAAGTTGCCATTTTTAAAAGATTTGACAGAGTTGTTAGTTACACGTTATCAAATAGATGTATTGATCAATTTGTTAACAAGTTTAATTATTATGTTGCCAGTGTGATTAAATTTATTTGAATTAAAGATTCCTTGTAATAACTATTAGAATTCAAATTAGATACATTCAACCCCACCAATCGATTTATTACGTTGAATTGCAAACTTTAAATTAGTACGACGTACCTTTAAACATTCTTGTGTTAATTGGAATTTTAGTACCTAGTGGAAATGATATTATTTAATTATCACTAAATAACCTTTATTCGACCCTACTGTATTAATCCATCATACTCCTTAAGTCGTTATCACTAAAACACAAGCAAGCACAGTCAACTACTAAACGCAAAATGTAAACGATGCTTGCTGATTTTTTCTTCATTAACTTAAGAGCCTGTGGACACACAAAGTTATCTTTTCGAAAAGCTTATACAAGACAAATTAAAGAAAATAAAGAATAAATAAAATATAAAGGTCTAAGTTTGATGTGCACAGGGGAACCACCTCATAAATTGCAAAGTTACATATTTTTGGGTCCATTCAGATTTGAGTTTTACTCGTCGTAGTTAGTTTACCTATTGTATGACATTTTTTTTACTTTTTATATATATTTCCGTTGGTTTACGTACAGAATTACAGCTACCCACAGATGATCAGATGCCAATTAAAGACATCAATTAAACATATGGAGTCCATTAACATTCAATAGAGTCTTCAGGCCCACAAAATGGTGCATGAATGTGTTTGATAGATATCAGTATCATATCAACAAGACGTACGACACTCGATACAGAGAAAATGGCCCCATCGGTGCGTTTAGAATTTTATAAAGAATAAAGAAACAAGAAACAGTCATTTTTCTTTCTTTTACTTTAGGCAGCTTGAAAGCAAATGTGCACTGCTCACTCGCTGTGCTTCTTAAAAGAAGTTACGCTTCTGTGTCTGAGTGCGTAGAGTTCACTCTTACCGCACCCACCACCACGACAAAGCCTATCACTTAATACATATCTCTTATTTATTTGTTGTTTTTCTCTTTCTCGTTTTAGATTCATCTTCTCCAGCAAGGATTTCTTTTTTTAATACTCGCAAAAGCCGATTCCACCAACACTTTAATGCAGCTTCGATTCCTGATTTAATGATGGATTTCGTGCATTAAGGAGGTTTGGTTTGGTTCAGTTCGAGACAAATGCACGCTTCTTAAGAAGCAAAATCTCGCCTTCTTTCTCCGTTTACTCAACTGTTAAGTTTTGCTGTAATGGCGGAAGAGATGCTTGATTAGTACCGGAACTTCGCGAGTACTATGTTTCCATGCGAGTCATCTGTGTTCAGCTGCTGAGTTATAGAAATTCTAATTTCTGGAGAGTTGGAGGAGCTTAGGTTTCTTCAGCTGTATGCACATCCGCTGGTGGAATCAAAATCTACTTAGAGTTTGTTTTTCGAGAGAGAAATTCGAGGTTTGTGTTCTCTTTATTTTCTCAATTCAAAGTTCGCTGTTGCACTTTTTTTTTTTTTTTTGGTTTTTGGATATTTCTACGTTTAATGGCGATCCGAAGCATTAGTCAGCTATTTATTTGAAAAATGTGTTTGAGATTTTAGGAAAAGATTGCAATTATTCCAGATTTGTTGAGCTCAATTAGACATACGGTCCCGAAATGGTGGCGATGAAACTCCAATTTTTTTAATGCATTATGAGCTGTCACTAGACTTTGTGATCGTGTTCGAGTAGAGTTCTTCTTTTTCCCCTTTTATTAATAGTTATAAAATTGGAAGTTCGGCGATAATTGCAATTCTCTGAGGAATGCTTGTCATGATACGACACTCTCAACAAGCTTGTGTTTCTCTTGATAGTTTAATTAGGTCTTTTGGTCATAATTCTTCGTTTCTGTTTTGCCTTTTTCCGTTTCACCGATTTCCGTGTTTTATTTTTAACTTCAAATTTCAAAATATTGCTGCTGATTTTCGGATTTCCTTTTCCACTATTCGACCGTCGTGCAGGTTAGGGTTTGAGATCACGAGATGTTTCTCTTGTGCGGTCCTATTTATGAGCTTCTCACCGCCCCTCATTGTACCATCTTCCGCAATTAAAAGTGTGTTATCAGCTCAAATGGAGGATTAAGAGCTCTTACTCATGTTATCGGGAGGAAAGTTCACAGAAACTAGCAGATCTACCTCTTCGGTTTCCCATCTCTGGTGTGAATAGGGTTTATGCTCTTAAGCTACTGATCCAAAGCGCTCCTTTCCTTTCAGTACAGAGATACTGAGCTTCGACGGCAGTTAGGTTGTCCTCAGCTCATGAATTTCTAGAGCGTATCCGTCACATCTTCCTCCGGTGCGAATTTCTCCTTTTTACTCTCTGCAATATGGGATCCAATCCACTGGAAATTCGATATTTTCCGCCTTCTTGTCTGTTTATGATGCTGCTAACTTGCGCCTTTTGTGTATTTAACAACGGGGATATCGTACGTTTTTTATTTATTTTTATTTGCACCGTTGCATGTTCGTCTCCTTTTAATACTTTTTCGTACCGTGTTTATCTTCGAATGTCCCCGTTTTGTCGTTCTTAATCAATGTCATAGCGCTCTAATATGGTAAAAAAATTTACCTCATATCACTTCAACTTGCCCTTAATTAACGTAAGCAGGTTGGTCAACCTGACGATCCTGACTTTGGATCTCGACGCACTTTAATAAACTAGTTTTGTGAAATTGATTTTACTATTTTTTTTTTTTTTTTTTTTTATGAATGAATTGATTCTTATCGGTGGGTACTGCCTACTTTTCTTCCTCTCTTTACTTTAATAGATTAAAAAGATTCAACTATAGTAGGTCACTTTTTCTTTTCTTTTTTTTCTTTCCAGTGGTTTAGCTTTTGGATAATCTGATTGCTTTTGTAGTTAGTGGTTGCTTAGCTTTCAAGCTTGTGTTTTTGGGTTTATGTCAAAGAATAGTTTCTTTTTTGGTGGGTTAGGGGTCTTAAAGAATACTCTCCAATTTAATTCAGCCAAAAGAGAAAATGATCTTAAAGAATTTCTTTGGCTCCATGTTTGGGACCTCCTCAAGTTTAAAGGTTCTTCTATTCACAATTTCCTGTGTGATTGATGCTTTCCAGAATGACAATTTTATTTCCATGTGGGGATCGATGTGCTTGTACACTTCAATCCATGACTCTGCTACGTTTTTAACATCTTCTACATGATGTTTTTTCTCGTGAAAGAAGTAAATATTATTCAGATTTTTCAAATATAATAATCAAAGCTAATATGAGAATATTTCTAACAAAACCATTGTTTAGTTTGTTTGTTTGTCTGCATTTCTTTATGAATTGCCAGAATTTCTGGGGGGGTCTATAGTAGAATATTTTAGCACATTAACCTTCTCTATCACTAGACGTTAAGCCATCTTACACCCCCTCCTCCTCCTCTCAAACAAGCTGTTTTATGACTCAGGGAAAGGTGATAAGTGTATATCCCAACAGTGTTATACACGAGTTGTTACTGGTGTGTATAAAAGACAATTATTGTAGTTGTCTATTAACAGAAAATGCTACAATCCTAATCTTAAAAAAAAAAAATCCTAAAATCTTTCTAAGTCTTCTTCCTTTTACCTTCTTTTATTTGAAGGGAGGGGGTCATTCTTAACAAAATCCTAAATATCTATGCTACTCTTCAGGGGACGTGTTACAATATGATGAATGAATGCTAAAGCACTAGAAAATAATACATTTAAGAAAAGGTGGTAGCCAAAATTGAAAAAAAAAAAACAAAGGTAGTTTGACAGGAAAGAGGAAGACTTAAAATAAAATGAGTGGAGATAATGAAAAACATAATCACTTGTAATATAATAAAAGATTTAGCTTCTTGTTTGTGAATGAAAGAAACAAATTTATGTAGCCTACTCCACATATTTAGGAAAGAGCTTTATTGAGTTGTCTTGAGTTGGGTAAAAAGTTTGATTTAGTTGGATTTTTCATACAGATACTAGAATTTGAGACATTAGGGAATTTGAGGTGAAAATCAAGATCTAAATATTGAAACACTACATCCAACAATATTGAATATTTAATTACAAGTAGTTTTACTTGGTTTAAACTTTAAATAGATATCTTCTTGCCATAGTTTTAAAAACTGAATTTAATAGCATAACAAATATGAAAAAATATCAAATATATTATATATGGTGAATTAAATGTTGGGTGACTTCTTGGGATCTAAACTTCAGCTTCAACTGGACAAAAAGATGCATAATAATGCTTATACTTGAAGCAATGCTTGTGGATCATTTTATTGTAAATATTTTTTTTTAAATAGCACTTCAGTGGAAGATAAAAATAAAGTTCTTCCTTACTAGAGAGACAATGTTTTGAGCTTAATTAAAAGAGTATTGTCTTCTGCTAAGAGTGTCCACAGAGTCACAGACACAGTTGCAATATAGATTGTCAATTTTGATTTTTTTTTTCTCTTGCAGTATTTGTTTATCAACTAAACTATTGCATACCAAAAAATATATATATCTTTATATTTCAAACTGCTTGGTCGTTTGCCATAGTTTTTCAGGAATTTGCAAATTCTCTCTTGTGGCAAGGTCCTGTGCTCTACTTGGTTTGCTGATATTGTTTCCCCTTCTGTTGATATTTCATCAGGAAAAGAGCACAAACTTCTGAGAATGGCCTCTCATTATCAATGTCATTTCAATAAATTGCCTGTTATACCGCTCCGCATGTGCCACTCACAGCTCAATTCCTACAATTCTGCTTCCCTTTGGTTTCTTTTCCTTGTGATGTTTCTCCTTCCCCTAGCCATTGCTGACCTAAATTCTGACAAACAAGCTCTCCTTGACTTTGCTGCTGAGGTACCCCATGGTCGGAAACTCAATTGGAATCCTGCTACCCCTGTCTGCTCCTCTTGGGTTGGAATAACTTGCACCCCAGATGGCACCCGTGTGCTTAACCTCCGGCTCCCTGGTGTTGGACTTTATGGTCCTATTCCAGCTAACACTCTTGGAAAACTTGATGCCCTCAGGACCCTCAGTCTTCGATCCAATCGCCTTAGTGGTAGTCTTCCTTCTGATATTTCCTCCCTTCCCTCCCTTCACAACCTATTCCTCCAGAATAACAATTTTTCTGGAAATATACCTTCCTCTCTTTCCCCTGGACTCCGCTTACTTTATCTCTCATTTAACTCCTTCACTGGAAAAATTCCACCCACAATTACGAATCTGACTCAACTAACTGGGTTGAACGTCCAGAATAATTCACTTACTGGATCAATCCCTGATATTGACCTCCCAAGGCTCAAGCATTTGAATCTGAGCTACAACAATCTTAATGGTTCAATTCCATCTTCCCTTAGAAAGTTTCCCAATTCTTCCTTTGTTGGAAACTCTTTGTTATGTGGGCCACCTCTGAGTCAATGCTCTCCCATCACCCCATCACCTTCCCCTTCCACTCCTTTGCCTTTACCACCAACAGTCCCTCAGAAGCCAGAGGGGTCTAAAAAGAAACTTGGAATTGGAGCTATCATTGCCATTGCAATAGGGGGCTCTGCAATATTGTTCCTTCTAGCACTTGTGATCTTGCTATGTTGTTTGAAGAGAAAAGATAGAGAAGGTGGCCACATATTGAAAGGGAAGGGGTCCAGTGGTGGAAGGAGTGAAAAGCCGAAGGAGGAGTTTGGAAGTGGGGTGCAAGAGGCTGAGAAAAATAAGTTGGTGTTTTTTGAGGGCTCTTCATATAATTTTGATCTGGAGGATCTGCTAAGGGCTTCAGCTGAAGTGCTGGGGAAGGGGAGTTATGGAACAGCCTATAAGGCTGCCTTAGAAGATGGAACGACCGTGGTGGTAAAGAGGTTGAAGGAAGTAGTAGTTGGGAAGAGAGAATTTGAACAGCAGATGGAAATTGTTGGGAGGGTAGGCCAGCATCCTAATGTGGTGCCACTCCGTGCTTATTACTATTCCAAGGATGAGAAGCTTCTTGTCTATGACCATGTTCCAGCTGGCAGCTTGTCAGCCCTTTTGCACGGTATGCTCCCTCTCTCTCTCTCTCTCTTGCACACACAATTGAGCTGACATATTGTAACCCTTCTTTTACTGTCAAACATTTGTTACACTTGAATGAACATATAGATGAATGACATCATAACATGCTTAATTAGGCATCACACTGATGTCAAACATTTTCTTGAGGATCATGCATGAAGTGTTTATGAGTCAGCATCTCAATCCTCATTTTCTGCAGCATGTATCACTTGATAAATCCTTTCACCTTTTACATAGTCAAAAAAAGGATAAAAACTTCGACTAATAAGTGGCTCATAAGCAAATTATTTCACAATTCACATGGAGAAATGGGATAGAGTGAAAAGGACCTTGCTAATGGTTGTGGTAGGTTTAGAAAAGATTTGTTCCAAAAGTATAGCGGGGATCAACTGAAAGACTGCCATCATATATACATATATATATATATATTGACCAAAGTATTCGTCAACAGATGTTGACAAAATTCAGAACATAATTCTAAATATATTGTGGGGCTTTATATTGTTTCCTGATTAATAGGAAGCCATATTATATAGAAAAATGTACAAAGAGAAAGGAATTCCTTATTGATCATTTTCTCGTCTGAAACAACTGAACAAATTAGAAACTACAGCATTTTTTTAGTAAAGATTTATTGGATTTGTGAACAAACCACTAATTAAAATAAGGTGAAGCAAATCATTGTAGTTGCAGCTTAGATGCAACTACAATTTCATAATATAGACGGCAATGCCTAGGTGTTCAGAGTCAGCAAGACAGAAATTGATTATGCCAATTGGTATGGAACAATGCTCTTCTTAATCATAATTGTAGTGATGGAATCAGATGCCTGCCTTGTGGGTTTGTACTTCTTCCATTCTCCCAAATAACATAGGATTGGGAAATGATAATTGTTATGAAATAAGTGACATTCTAAATGAACCAAAGATCACTTCAAGTGTTAGATTCTGTAGCAAGAAGTTCTCACAATGTTTGCTGAACCCCAAATAGTGAATGCCGTGCTTTGCTTTATCAATATGAATTATGGACTCTTCTTATCAATGAAGTATGTGGCTTTATTCAATTTAGTCACCCCAACTTGGTCACTAACCTCCTTTTGGACAAAATGACAGGAAACAGGGGCACTGGAAGGACTCCACTAGACTGGGAAACCAGGGTGAAGATCTGCCTTGGGACAGCGAGAGGCATAGCTCACATTCATTCTGTGGGTGGTGGGAAATTCACCCATGGGAACGTCAAATCTTCCAATGTCCTGCTGAGCCAAGATCTCACTGGCTGCATTTCAGATTTTGGTCTAACCCCTCTGATGAATTTCCCTGTCACTCCATCTAGGAGTGCAGGCTACCGTGCACCTGAGGTAATTGAAACTAGGAAACCAACACAGAAATCAGATGTATACAGCTTCGGAGTGCTCCTCCTTGAAATGTTAACAGGCAAAGCCCCACTTCAGTCACCTGGCCGTGATGACATGGTTGATCTTCCCAGATGGGTTCAGTCGGTTGTCCGAGAAGAATGGACAGCTGAGGTTTTTGATGTTGAGCTGATGAGATATCAAAACATAGAAGAAGAAATGGTTCAAATGCTGCAAATAGCAATGGCCTGTGTGGTGAAAGTGCCAGATATGAGACCTAAGATCGATGAAGTTGTAAGGATGATTGAGGAAATCCGGCAATCTGATTCGGAGAACCGGGCATCCTCTGAAGAGAACAAGTCCAAGGAATCAAATGTGCAAACACCATGATTGACAAGGGTATCATATTCCTGTAATCTATCAAAATCCTGGAATTCTCATTAGCAGCATTGAAATTTGCATGACATACATGGAACGGTTCCCCCGAGAAATGTTGGGATCTTGTCCACGTATGTAATTGAATTGTCTAGCGTAGAATCTTAATTTTCTTGTGGCTTCGAGGTACAGAATACTTGATGTCTTTTTTTCTTCTTCTTTTTTCCTGGTTTTTATTTTATTTTATCCATTTTATCCTGTAACAGCCTTGTTTTTTGACTGTTATGAATTGATTGATTATCTTCTGTTAATAATATTTTTTTACTGTGCTAGGCAAACCAAAAAGACAGGTATTGTACCCGAACCAAAAAGGCCATCCTGTTTGCTTTTCTTGAGTATCTTGGGTCTCAGATCTGATGAGCCGCAGACTTTCACATAATACCATTGACTTAGTTGAACGACTTCGTTTCTTTGACTACCTTACTAGCCACAGGGAAATGGATGTAATTAAGCGAGTCTGAGAAAGATAAGACAAAAGAGAAATGGTTTATAAAAACTGCCTTCGTTGCCTCCAAATATGCTTTATCAAGGCAAAAAGATGCCTACTGCCTCAAGTGAATTTTATTCATTTACTGTTTGAAACAAAAATTGCAATGCAAGCAATAGCATAAAATATGTGTGTGTACAGGCGCCATGTAGAAACTGAACAAACAAGGGAGAAGCCCGAGTATGAATTACAAAGCCAACTTATTTTACTACTGCAGTTCTGATTAAATTTGGCGAACATCAGATTTGGTTCAAATCCACCCCCAAGTAATGTAACATTGTTTACCAACAGAAAATGGTAGCAATCTAATATAGCTTATCCCATTTTCTACAATGAAATCAAGAAGATCTTAATCATCAGATTAGTCCTGTACCTTTTTCCCCTCGACAAACAGTTCAAATTATGCATGCCAAGATAAACATGCAAAGCTAAAATGTTAAACCCAATCTACCAAATCAAAAAACACGTGAGGTAATAAGTAACCAAATGCAATTACTCAAGATACTACAGCTACCTGCCAGAATTTGAGGTTTTCATATCAACCAGATCAGCACCACTGACATATCTTGCAACAAAAGATATCAGCCGGAAAGGAGCCCCAGTCAGTGGAGCATCCGAGAGTGGCACACCCACCTTCTCATTAGTCTCTTCTGCATGTAGCTCCACCTCATGAATTTCATTCTCATCCAACGGAATCTGCACAATCTCTTCAGTTTCACCCGCTTCATAGGATCCCGGTACATCTTCTTCATTAGGAATTCCAGTGAGCATAGTAATAGACCCACTATTTGCATAATCAACACTGATATTCTCATTCTTAGTTTGATCAACAGTCTGATACTCCAACTGTTTGCTAGATTTGGACATCTTCTCCTTCAACTTGAACATATAATCACTGTTTGGGGTAGTTTGAGATGTTCCTGCCATAGGATCATGTCGAGCCATTGAAGAATGTTCCACAACTTTACTAAGCTCAACGTACAGTTCATTCACCTTCACAAAACAAGAAACCATTGTGCAATTGAAAAGTTAAGAAAATACTACATAAGCTCAAATCCAAAGCCAGAATGAAGTTTGAACAATTTGGCTGATATATGCAAATATAGTGTATGAACGGGACAGCAATTTTCTAATAGGGCAGCAATCAGAAGATTGTCTCACCAATTGTTAATCATAGCTACTCCATTCTTTTTGATAAGGGATCACATAATATGTACCCAATATTGATGTGAGAGGTCAATGGCGAACAATTTTTCATGTGGATTCCTTTTTTGTAATTGTTGATCATTTCCCCAAGATGGCACACATCGTTGCTTGTAAGAATGCCACATACTCATTTTCTCATTCATTTTTGCCGAAGGTTATGGAAGATGTTTTGTATTTCTTCAGATTTCAGTAGCGCTTATCATCCATAGACTGGCGACCAAACTAAAGTGGTGAACTGCTCCTTGGGTAAGTCACTTTGCAGCTTGGTAGGAGAAACTGTAAAATTATTTATGGGAGTAAACCTCACTTGTTATGGATTTGGATTAGAAGATGGGGGAATCTTGTTTTCTCTTAGGATTAGGGGTGAACCCCCCCCCCCCCACATCTCCTTTTGCCATCTTATTTGTCTCCCATAACATATATAGCTAGTCTAGGTTTTTTCGTTACTGAATTGGAGATGGGGAAATGGCGCACAAACAACCCCTTGAAGACTATATAAATAGAGAGAATAAAGTATATAAGGTCTGCTTAGTGGGACAGGGGTGATCCTGCAAAGGACCACAAAGCCACCAGATTATAGGAAGTCTATCCGTTATTTCTTACTTGCTAAACATTTGATTTAGATAATTCAGATCAAACAATTTTCTTTAACGTGTACTTGAGTGACGGAAACTTTAGTTGAACAAAATTGATCCATCTAAAAGAATAAAACAAACTTGGAGACAAGGTTCAAGACTTTGAATATTGACATAAGCAGCAGTCAAAAAATTTAAGTTTTCAAAGGACTTCAAAAGGAAGTTTATCACCTTTTCAACAAGTTCTGCATTTTCTGATATCAGCTTCTCCACTAGCAAGCTTGCTGCTTCAAGCTGCGCATTTATATCCTCAACCTCAGAAACATGCTGCATCATTTGAAGAAAATATATAAGGAAAACTGAACACATCAAAAGAACTTCAAATGCAGACAAAGTCCACCTAAGAACTATTTCCCTGGTCTGGAGCACTTCTTTATTCATCTAGCAGTTCTTTCTTTTCCACATAAAATTAATCAACAGAATTATTCTATAATTTTGAAATAATAAAAACGCTTGTATAAACCTCTAACACAACAAGAATGGAGTGTGAAGCTAAATATAAATTACAAGATCGAAGATTTAGATAAGGGTAGCTGCATTGACGGCAGATAAAATGTACACATCAAACTTATAGGAAATCTTCATAAATTGAAAAAGTATTCAATCTAAATCATGAATCGTACAAATCACAAATGTATTCATCATGATCAACCTGAATCAGACTCCTGAATTGCTAGTGAATCAGTTCAAATTGATAGCAAATCAAGTACGTCTGCATCACTAGCTAGATCAGTGCAAATGATTTGTAGGGTATAGAAATGACAATGCTCCAACAACCATATGGTTACTTAATATATACATATTTAATATCACTTTAGTATTCTAAATCTTACATTGTAATGATTCACCAAGCCCTAAAATGATTTGACTACAGCTCATGACTCCAACAACGATGATTTGGATCAACACCAGTGAAAAGTGCTGCTACCAAAGGTGTTGAACTTAACATCAAATTATTATTATCCCCAAATAGAATGCTATTTGCATTTTTTAACCAAACTACCAAGTAATATCTTGATATATTTTCTCTGATACTGGGAATACCTTCATGATCATTTATTTAGGGCTTTCTCGTACCGATCCAACTTTTCTTTGGGTTATAATATTTCTTCAAAATTCCTTCCCACTTCTAGTTACACTTGATGTTAATCAACAAATGCAGGTAAATAAAACATCTTGGCTTTCTGTACCACTCATTAGTACACTCAGAAATAATCAGTTTATACGCATTTCTTTCTCTGTCTCTTTTCTTTTAAAACTTACCAATGTCCCGCCATACTTCCAAATTTCACGTTATTAGATTTTAAGTACAGTTTTTGACACATTCACTTAGCTCATTTGAAAATCTAAATTCAACAACAGAACAGAAAAAATCAGCAGAAGGATTAACGAACATCATTTCCTCATTTCATTTTGAAGCTGCACGTAACTTTTCTATTCACTTGGACTATTTGCATAAAAACCCATGGAAAGAAACAATAAATGAATCACCAAATACAAATTTCTAATTTGGGGTCGAACTTATATGTTAATGGTTTCATGTATTATCCAAGCTAAGGTCATAAATTCAGGTCCCGTGCTTTTTTACCCAAAAAAATAAACAAAACACAAGAGAAAAAAGAAAAACCTAAAAACAAAACAAACAAACAAAAAGTCAGAGAGTGAGACAAACTAGGACCAAAAAATAGTTAGAATAGCAACATTCAAATCATATGCACAAAACCCGACCCTACGCAGTTAGAAAATGACTCAGTTGAGTTGAGTTCAATTGAGTATATCATATGCACAAAACCTTCAGCAGTTTCTTAATAACCAAGATAGACTCATGTCACTGCACCAACACATAAAGCACAAAAAAAATATACATGGGCTTTTAGGGGATGCTTGCCAATGCTTATTTCTTTTCAAGAACTTGCCCTCCAATGTAACAGAAAAGGGGGTACAAGAACCAAATCTCACCATCTTTGTCATTGAGGATGCAGAAGAAGAGCTTTCCTTTTCAAATTGCTGAATTTGTGATTGCAATACAGAGATGCTCCTCATCAGCTGCTGGTTCTCTTGGAAAATACTATCTCTGGATTCTTGCAAGACAGAGATGCTCCCCATCAGCCGCTGGTTCTCTTGGAAAATACGATCTCTGGATTCTTGCAACACTTTCACCTGCCAAGCTTTGTATTCAATAACTGCTTCAGAAACATCAACAAATTCATGGTTTAATGTGAACTAATCATGAAAATGTGTTAAGTTCAGATTACAGCAGTTCTTGACATGTGACGCACAACATGTCGAAGGGTTTCACAGCGGTTGTTTTTCAGCAAGTGCTTTCTCTGACAGTAACTAATGCAAAACGAGATGCAAGGCAGCCAATTATGACAAGAGTATAATGGACATTCGGGACGATGGACGCACATTTTGATTGTAAGAAAGCATCTACATCCTAGATGGTTATATAACTTATACTATTAATCAGAGAAAGTTAACAAGCCTCATTCAAGTCCACAAGATGTACCACCACGCTCTTATAAAACTTTAGTCCCTCGATCAACAAATATCCAAACATTCCTCAAACAACATAATAAAACTTATTTTATGCCGAAAACTAAACAAATATAGTAGAATGCCCAGAAAGGATAAACATGTTGGGTAAAATAAAACATGAAAATTTTATTGAACTGTACAAAGCGAAGGCCAGCAGTAGCTTCGCGATTATAGAATGCACGTGCATAAGACCATGTGAGCTTCCAAAGAAGCGCATGATAATAAGCAAGAGCAAAACGCGTGTAAGCATCTAAGCACACACCCCAGACTGCGTAAGCTTATGAGGAAGCACGTGATAACAAACAAGAATAGAGAGCAAGTGGACTTCTAAGTAAATGCACACTCAAGACCAGTCAACTTCTAAGAAAGCACATGACGACAAACAAGAGCAAAGCATGTATGCTTCTGAGTAAGCACATACAGAAGGCCATATGAGCTTTAAGGGAGGCATGAAACAAGCAAGTGCAGAACACACGTGAGCTTATAAGTAAGCACGCGTCCAACATGAAACGAGTTTCTAAGGAAGCACATGATGATGAGAAAGAGCAGAACAAATCAATACATGCAGAATTCTGAAAATAACATGTGGATCCATCTTGACATCCATTCACCTCTTAGCACCCTTGTGCATGAACAACTACATGTAGAAGCCTCTAGAAAAGACAGATCGCCACTAGCTCTAAGGTAACCATGATCTAAAGTGGTTTTACCAAAACTTGAATTGTTAGGCAATTATGAGGCACGACAAAGCCAACAAGTGATCCCCACTACAAGTGCACATCACATATTGTTTGTGGTCTCCACTGGGGAACAAAAGCTATATAAGTAATTAAATTTCTCTTTCTCCAGGTATGTCATTCTTATCTATTAAAGCCAAATTCTCTACAACTTTTTGAAATTCTCTAACTTAAGCATCATAGGAGATTTGATTGGCACCACACCGGAGTTAATGACCTTTCGCCAATGACTTCATGTTCAATTTTTGTGGTCTTTCATGGTAATCTCGGCCCTCCATCTGGAGAGAGCTTGATGGTTGATCCAATTTTGGTATCTAAGAAAACTCTAAATGCATGAAGCAACAACACAGATATCACAACCTTTGCAAGTACTTTTAGAACGAAAAATAGCAGGAGATAGAAAATTATTTACATTAGTGTAGATAATGATCGGGTACAGATTAATCCAATGTGTATTGCTGCCAAGCTAAATTTACATAATTATTTTTTTAATATGTGCTAGCTTTTGTTAGATGGAACTTTGGAAGAAAGAAACTATAATTTTTTTGCAAAATAATTGGTTATAAGTTAAAACATTTTTTAAGAGAAACTATGAATTATGTGTGTGTGTGTGTGCATAGAGAGAGACAGAGAGAAGGACAGAGTAAAAGAAAAGGTTACAAATATGCCACCCTAACATCCAACCTTATGGAGGACAAAATATCCTCCTTGCCTACCTATAGAACAACAAGACTCCCCCATCCCCTAATCCAATCACCAAAACCATAGCCCTTAGACAACTTTAAATTCACTGCTTACATAGATGCTAAGAATTGGGACCTTTCCCACACCCTTTCTACTAACAATTCCTCTCCCTCAAGATTATTTAGAATCATCACAGGAACCACTTCTATCATTCTTCCATACATGTTTTTTTGTTTTTAACTGACGCAACATTTCTTTAGATTTTTTATTTTTTTATTTTTGAAAAAAACAAAAACAAAGAAAGTTCCAGAAGTTAGAAAATAACAATTAATGTAATCAGATGCAGTAATGATGTGAAACCTAGCACCAAATATATTAAGTACTTGGACAACCAGTTTTGGGACATAATCTAAACTTAAAAGAAGTATTAGATTACTACAAGCTTTCCAGAAGAAAATTCAATTGAGGTCGCACCTGTGTCAATGCTTCCAAATTTTCTTCATTCATTCTAGCAATTGCTTCCTTGTTCGAATTCTACGAAGCAAAATGAAAAGAAATGCAACATCAATATCCCTATGATGTCTCTCCAACAATTATCTATGATTTTATTTTATTTTTTATATTTTAAAACACATTAAAATAAATGGAGCACCTTTTGTCTTTACTTTATCTTCCCTTCCAGTAAGTGAAGCAAATAGATGAAAGTGCCTAAAGAGAATTACCTCCTTGGAGATCCAAGATTCTCTTTCTCTCTCTAACTGTTTTATTCTGTCCTCAAAGCTGGCCTGCGGTTAATTGAATTAGCTAATTGGCAAAGCGACATAGACACACTGTCAAACTTCAGAGTTGTAAAGCGCACATTCAAACCATAATATCCATGAAGACTAAATGCAGAGATTAAATATTCCTGCGCAATTTCATACATAAGAATTAAAAAAAACAAAAACAACGGCATAACATGAAAAGAGGTACCTCTTTGAGAATCCAATTGGATTTTTCATGAAGCAGCTGTTCGGTTTTCTCTTCAATGATAGCCTGCAAGGCCATAAGTTTAAGATCAAACACAACCTTGTGGAAAGTGTAACAACAAAAGAAGACCAAAATTGAACACAATAATAAATATATTGCAACCACTCCCTGACAAAACTAGACTTCAAAAAACCAACAAATTCAGTTTCCCCATTGAAGAAAGGTTCAATTCCACTCTGTAAAAGCAAAAAAAAAAACATATTTTTTGCAAAGAGATAGGCAAATTTTTACCTTCTCTCGAAGCCAAGAATCTTTTTCATGTTGTAAGTACAAATTTAACTGCAGTAGAAGGTAGAACAGATGAAACCAAAAATATCAGCATTTCCTTGCAACAACTATTTCCCAATAATATTAACTATAGAAAATAATTTATAACAGTCCTAACCATAATCATTATGTGTTCTAAGTGTATTTAGCACATGACACCATGGTGGTTTTTTTAGACATATGGGTTTATTTTGGACCTTTTACACTTTCTAATTGATATAATCATATAACAAATTGGGAAAAGGATGGTATTGTTCATAACAAAACTTCTCACCCTTTTTTCTATCCTCTTTTCTTTATTTGTTTTCTGATCATGACACCAAGCTGTAAAGATTCTAACTTGGTGTTAGAGCATCTTTTGAAGGACAACCTTTGGCACAACAGTTGAGGTTGCTCCATTGTGACCTAAAGTCATAGGCTCAAATTTGGAAACAACCTCTACATGACGTCACTGCATACATCAAAAGACCGAAAAACTGCATTCATCAACCTTACCCTAGAATGGCCTGAGCCTCGTGCACTAAGTGCACTCATTTTTTATTAGAGCATCTTCTTCTTCTTTTTCTTTTTTCTTCTTTGTGTTGCTTTTGCAAAATTTTAAAAAAAAGAAAAAAAAAAAAAAGAGCTTTTGTTTGTAACAAAAATCGATGTGGATTTGAAGGAATCATGAGGTTGTGGTTGTTTTGTGTTCTAGACCTCTAACAGCTCAACCAAGGCTTCTTCACTGTTGTTTGGCCTTAGTGGATTGACTCAACCATTCCTGACTTTTAATGTAGATATTGTGGACATAGTTTGCCTTTCTAGTTGCCTTTATTCAAGTAGCACTCGATAGTGATCTAAAGTGCTGGTTAAAGTAGTGAAATTTTTGGCTACTAGAGTAATTTGAACCAAGTTTGGGTTGATCAATGGCTAAAGAAAAACTTTCTTCCATCACTTTTGATATGGATGATTTTAAATATGTTGGAAAATCCATCACACCCATAAAATTGAATGGGAAAACTAGCAACTAAAAAACATGGTCTTCACTTTCTCCAATTCAAAAGAAAGTAGAGTTTATTATTGATTACCCTTGAACAAAAATATGTATATTCTCTCTTCTGAAAATTGGTTAGACAAAACACTCCATGGTGATGACATGGTAGTAGAATACGATTCCCCTACAAGGTTCGTCCACAAGGAGTGAGTCAGGGCCTAAGATCTGGTCGAAAGGCTTAATCGATGGACAAAAGGCGAATATTCCTATAATAGCCATTGTTGGTCCCAAGGGATGATGGAGGCCAAGTTAGTTGAAAAATGATTATTAGTTCAAGACTTCAAAGACGAGAGATGGCCTTGTTTTTTCAAGACAAGAATGGGTAGAGAAAATGCCTCGAACCAATGTCCATGTACCAGGAGCTACGGCACTGAAATGACCCATGTCATACCCCAAGAAAAGCTCAAACAACCTACAATAAAAAGGGTACCTATACCTGAGACCAACATAGGTTGCTAGGTAGAGAATACCTAGGGGTGCGAGAGAATTTTCTCTAAGGAACTCAGCAAAATAGCACCGTAGCTTTTATAAGTTGTTGCTAATGTTCAATTTTCATACATAGCAAGTGAAATTTAGGACTTATTATAAGAGGTTTACTTCGTAGAGAACAATGTTTCTAAAATTTATGATTTGTGTGAAGCCATGCTTTACCTTAAAATAAGGAGAGAATTAATCCATTATTCATCACTATACTCAAGTGAAAGGACTTTCGGATCAATTCTTTTTTCTATAATCCATACCCAACTAATTTGGCAATACATAACGAGTAGAGAGAACAATCTTAGGTATCATTGCTATTACATAGCCTTAATTTTCATTTAGTACTTACATAGATAAAGAAAACTAATTTGATAAGTGGTTTGATAATTTTTTATGTCGGTTTAACTAAATTTTCAAATGTTGGAAATACTTCTTTGTAGGACTAAGAGTGAAAGATTTGGAAAGATATATAGATCAATATGTTTTCATTTCCTCTAATTTAAGATTTATTTCACTGGCCCCACACACACAAGCATGAGCCATGCCTTATACTAGTATGTCACATATTGCAAAGATAATAATGTCTAAATATATATAATAAACATCATGTAAATCATAGAGGGTGAACACATAATATATGTTTGCCTTTGACCCTAAACAACAGTAGTAGACACTCATATCCTTCCAACTTCCAAGCCAAAAATAATAATTGGTAGGAATTGTTGAATATCTACTTCCAGAATTCTTAGGATCGATCTCACAGAATTTAAAAACTAATCAGAGAATAATGAAAAATGTGAGCACAAAGATCCAATTAAGCAATGAGTACCTCCCTTTGCAGCCAGAGTTGCTTTTCAACTTCATCGGCAGTGACCTAGCATGCGTGAATACAAAATAATATCAAACATGAGCAGAAAATGAAAGAGATAAGGAAATCCAAAAGAAAAATAAGAGGAATAGAAGACAGGAAGTTCTGAGCAGGTAAAATTCATGAAAATAGCTTCCATGGACTTCACTTCCATCTTTAGAAACCATACTTTTATCAATCCTACGAGACAATTTATACCTTGAATGCAAAGCGATATTCCAAAGTGAGATAATAAAGGATAAAGAAACCCAATCTTCAGAAACAAATAGCCAGACATCAAGGGGTCTCACCACCCAAGTAGAGACATGATATAATAAATTCAACGGTGCAGAGTACGTCTTCCATGGACACGTGATTTTACATCACTAAGCTTTACAAAGGATCTAAATTTGGTTTTCCCTAACTTCGAACACTTAAAAATTTGACAACAAAGAAACATTGTGGTCGGATACTTCAAGATGATTAAATATACTTCTCCATTTATCAATGAAGACAAATGATGGTGGAGGGTACCATTAGGCAACTAACAACCAACGTTAAACATTGTTAGATCAACAATGACATGAATCTACAAAATGAGGAAACAAGTTCAGATAGTTGGAATAAGGCTTAGTTGAGTTTGAGTATTTGTCAATCAAGAAGAACAAATAAGAAACTAGAGTGCAATAAGAACAAAAAAGTCTTGTCCTAGGTATTTGAGGTTCCTAGATTACATGGATTCTATGATTTTATCCAGAGACATTTTTTGATAATTCATATGGATATAAATATAAAAACTGCATGGCATCCAAACCTAGCTAAGTTCATTTCAAAATGGATAAACAGGGATGATCCCAGCCAAACTTACGCCTTTTGAACCATCAATGCAATCTCTGTTCTGCTTGGCATCAGAATCTGACGCTCCAGCCAACTGGACATTCGCATCTTCCAAAATGTGTGTCCGATGATTCTGCTCCAAGACAGCTTTAATGTGGTTCTGTTCAACAGACCTTGTTTCTCCTCCAGCAACTGTTACATCTTCTGACGTTTGGGTTTGCTTGCCTTTCTTTTTCTTGCTCTTTTTCTTCCTTTTCTCTTCTTCCATTAGTCAAGCTCAAATTCTAAATCTGAGTCCAGCATTCTAAAATGTGAATACGGGACTATTCCGATCTGAGAGAGAAAAGAGGTTCCAGTGATAATTTTCAGAAATGTCAACCGGAAAAAAATGTCAAAATTGCATCAAATAGATGCGGTTAGGCATGGAGAGCAAGTTCAAAACTAGATTAAAAAAAAAAAAGAAAAAAAAAAAAAGGAATAGAAGATAGAATTCAAATCAGGCTCGGACTTCAAATTCAATCATATTAGATAACTTAATGGATCTCGTATATCTGCGAAGCAAACAAAAGTAATAAGAATCGACTTTAGACAGATAACGGATGCTGCAAACCCTAGCAGAGATCCAGATTCGATGACTCAAAAGAACAACAACAAATTTATGAAATTCAAATTCACATAAGATGACGAAATGCGAAACATTCTATTTAAAAGAAACGATTGAATTAAAGACGTACCAACCGATTGTGCCCGATCGCAGTCGAATGAACTTCCAAATCGGAAATTTCTAGTTCTCAGAGGTTCAATACTATGAATCACAGGATTTGATGAGACGATGGAAGAGGGAAGTTTGAGAGTGAAATAAACGACAGACAACTGGTAACGGCATTCTAATGATTCAGGAAACAGCGCCTCATCAGAATGATTGCATTTCTGTGGACCGTCAGATCACCCTCACAGTGAACTACGCACAACACACGGACACTTTTTATGGACCCTAGAATGGCGAACCGCATGAACCCAACTTAAAAATTTCTTAATGATTAAACAATTATATTAGTATTGCAAAAATATATTCAAAGTTAACAAAAAATATAAAATTAGTACTACAACAAATTAAAGCAATTTTTCATTAAAAAAATTAATGTAAAAAGGACAACTACCTAAGCGTTAGATAGTTTCATTGAGGGAGCTTTTAGTTGTACTCACTCATTCTATCAATTTATTTAATAAATTTAAAATGATAATGTATAACATGTAGATAGAGTTTGTGTTTTTGTGGATACATGTAGAAATATCTTTTTTTTAATTATCAAATTTGATATTTTCTCACTAGTATAAGAAAGTAGGGAGGTTACAACACCCTAGTTGAGAGGTATTTTGCGAATGCAACAAGGGTAAAGGAGAAGAGATGAGTTGTAAATCGTTATTATTCATTGTTGTTTAAGGTATTTCTCTAATCAATAATAAAGGATTTTTATGCATGAAAATCTTAATTTTGAAGGTAAATTATACTCAAATGATGTTTTTTGGCCATGAAAATCTTAAGAAAATCAAGTTTTTTAATAAGTGATCGTGGTTAAACTAAGCCTGTTGTACTTTTAACAAGTTAAATTGCGTGTGCATGTGTATATATATACATAGAGAGAGAGAGAGTTTAATAAGGATAGTGGTCGTGTAAAAAGAATATTTTTTGTTCCTTTTTCACGCTATTGTAGTTTGCAAGTTGTTAAGCTGCCTTTGTTTTTTTCGCACTCTTTTTTACCCTTATTTATTGTATAAGAATATAAATTAGTACGTGAATATTCTCTCTAATCAACAAAAACAATTGAATACTTAGGGCTCGTTGCTTTTATTCCAAAGTTATACTCTGAAAATCACCTCGAGCCTCTCCTTTTTTCTAATAATCTCAACATCATGTCTCAATACAACGGGTCAGGAGTCTTCGTTCGGACTATTTCAAATCTCGTAACACGCGACGCTTACATGAATCGATCGGTTGGGAATGGAAAACAATCCCACCTCGTCGGCGTGTATGACGCGTTTTGACTAACCACAAATTTTTGGACCAGACGGAATCAATAGCGGCTGAAGAGAGATCCATCTCACGCGGCTTCTGGATAAGAGTATAGACTCCGGCACCAAGTACTACGTTGTGACCAGCAGCTAACAAATGTACATGAGTTGGATTGGATCCCAAGCTAAAATTTAATTCAATCTAAATAGTTAAAGTTAATAAATTTTAAATTTAACTCAACTCAATTGGTAGATCATATTAGACTTAGATCTAATTTTGATAATTTTTTTACCCAATATTTATAATAAGTTATTACAATAGCTTAGATTTATGATTATAAAACTCATGTTTATGAAGGTAATCTAATTTTTTTGTTAGTTTACATCTTTTAGACTTAATATGAACATAACTTATTATAAGAATTTATTTTTATATTATTAAAAAGTATTAATAGTTAAATATAAAATTTTTATTGAACAGTTAAAAAAATGCATATAAGAACTAATAAAATATAATAAGTAAAAAATACATAAGTACGTGGTTAAGTCAAAAAGACACAAAAAAGAAAGAACACAAATTAATTTTAAGTGATTATAATTGTTAAGTTTTTTTTTTTTTATAAAAAATTAAAACTCTAAATTATGAATATGTAACTATAAAATTCGTGACGTTGAGACTAATATTTAAATTTGATTTTTTATAAGTTGAACTCGTGATTTAATTCAAACAGATCGGTTTAAGTATTTTATAAGTCAACCCAATTCAAACTACCTATCTAACTCAATCCAAAATATTTGATTTAATCAGGTTGATGAACACCCTAACACATATAAGTATTTATTTTTTTTCTTTTAGCAGGCGAAGAATTCGATTCAAATCTCATAGTGATATATAAGGTCAATAAAAATATGTTTCGACCCTATGGGATCTTGGTATAAACATTTATTCCATGTAGTGGTAGTTGAGACTACTACTATCATTGTTTTTATTAACAATTTAAAATGATAAACTTAGCAAGGACACATTGACAAAAAAAAAATGACTACATTCATTTATTTTTTATTTTTAATTTTAAAAAATCTTCATGAATTCTGAAGAAGACCGGCGTACTACTTACTAGAATCATGTTTTTTTGGGTATAAATTCCCTGGATTTGGAAGACCTATAGACAGACTATAGTCAAAGTTAATTTATCGTGGGACTTAAACGTCATTTCAAAATGTTCAAGGGGCGGAAAAGTCATAGTAAAGTCTATAAGTGAGAGAGCCATTCGTCGTCCGCAATATTGTGGGGGATAAAACTAAAAGTGGTGGTTGAGGCCTGAGGGTCGAGAGGTGGCGTTGGACGTACGCAAAAGCAGTCGTATTTGGCGCCATTATCTTCGTGTAATCGAGTCTACGTTCCAAATCTTTTGAGTCAGAAGCCCACCAAAGGTATTTGCTGTCCGATCGTCGGAAGGAGTTCAAGCTTTTCGTTTCGACACCGAATTTCCGTGTCTGGTATTGTCTCTTTTGGTATTTGATTATCGTGATTTGGTGTATTGTATCTTTTGGAGGCGGTGATTTTAGGTTTTCAAACAAGATTGGAATCTCAATGACTGTTTTTCCGGTCGAATTTTATTTGGGCTTCGTATCAATAACGCAGAATTTTGGGGTTTCGTGGGGTTTTGATTGATTGTCTTTGTTTTTTTGTTTAAAGGTTTGTTCTTGTCAAGCGTGCAAGTTTCGACTTCTCTGTTTTCTCCTTTTAGTCGAGGCAACTCCTTTCCATGGCTTCGAAAAGAATCTTGAAGGAACTTAAAGATTTGCAGAAGGATCCCCCAACCTCATGCAGTGCCGGTAATGAGATTTCCTTTTTCTAACTCTTATTTTTTATATTTCCGTTTGCCTAGTTGAATAATTTTGATTCGAGAAAAAAAGGAACAGAAATGGTTTTTTTTTTTTTTTAATGCAACTAAACTGTTTATTGATTAAATTTACACTAGTACGAGTCAAAGATCAAATTCAGAAAAGAAGCACCATTGCTGTAATATTCCAAAATGATACTGGTCTGAATTGCGAAGATCTTTTGGGGGATATTGCTTCGTCTTTGAATTGTTCACCACCTTCTATATTTCCACATCATAATAATACTCAATTTTTCCAAAAAGGGTTCTTTATATTCTTCCTTCCTCATATGTTGATGTAGGCAATAAATTGTTCCAGATGCTCAGACCTAATTAGAGTATGCATCTTCTCATTCTGCTAGAGGATATAATTTATCTCGACTTCTCAGTTAGTCAGTTCAACGAAAATTTTGCTTCATTTGGTGGATAAGGGTTTTTCTTTCGCAGGTGACACCGTTCTCTGTCCATTTGGATGTGAGAATATGCAGTTTGATATTGTGTATTAATATATTAAGTTGTGTTTCTTTCAGTATTTTGTAAGTTCAAGAACATCTAACTGTTTCAGGACCTTATGTTTTTGAACCACACAGCCTTACTAAATGTGAAAAATTCATTTATTGGTTTCTTAGGTTAAATAATCTAATTTAAGTTAGTAGAGTTTGTGACTTCAACCTTTCATGACTCAGCACTTTGCTGTATTTTAATGATTAATTGTTTTTATCTAATGTTAATATGGTGATGTTTGATATGTTTTTATTAGGTCCTGTTGCCGAAGACATGTTTCATTGGCAAGCAACAATTATGGGACCTCCTGATAGCCCATATGCAGGGGGAGTTTTTCTAGTAACTATTCATTTTCCTCCAGATTATCCTTTTAAACCCCCCAAGGTGCTAACTTTATCTTCTTCTGCATTTCATTTACTAATAGAAAATGTCCTTGGTAATCAATTGCATTGTTTTTTAATATTTCTGGCAAATATATAGAATTTTTGGAAAAATATTATTGACTAAACAGAAGCGAATGTATGATGTTCTTGCTTTATGTGTTGGGAAGTTAGAATATATGGTTAAAATGTCAAATGACATAAAATATGCTCTTTTTAATCAAGGTTTTAAAATTTGAGGTGATTTGCTTGAGCAGTTCAAAGTGAAGCACAAGCCTTTAGGTAGTGCGATCGTACTGGTTGTAAACCATTCATTTAAAAACAAGAGATTTCATAAAAAAAAAATCTAAAAAATGTAAATACAATTAGGATACGAAGAAACATATGAAATATACAACCATGAACTATTCGTATATATCATAGAGTAATAGTGGCAAGGACTCAACTACAAAATTAGTATATCATTTCTTTCTATTGCCATAAGCAATATTAAAAACTTTAATGAATTTGTATAATTAGTCAAAATTTTCAAATATTAAGTTTTTATTTTTTAATACTAATGAACAATAGAAACTTAAGAAGTAGAATGAAAAAATGTTAGGTTCTACCGAAAGTTTTTCTACGTTGTTAAATGTAAAAGATGAAACTGTTAGTCTGCACAAGTTATAATAAGAATCATTTGTCAAAAATCTAAAGAAGTGAAATCAATTTATATATTGTTGTTATTAACTTATTATACTTAGAAGATATATTTGCAATAAGTGGCTTCTTCAAGAGGCTAAGGGTTGGGGCCAAAGATTGACTTCATTTGCAAATGAGAGGGTACCCTTGGGCTATTTAAGGGTTTATGGAGAATGACCCAACGGGCGTAGTTTTTATCCCTTAGGAGCAAAGCTAATTTTCCTAATTGAAAGAGAATCGATTCTTGGAAACTAAAAAGTTGTTTGTAGAACATGTCTTGTTTTGCATTCATTGTGCATCAAAGTGTCTTTAGGATTAAGTCTCAAAGCATGCATGCCAAAAAACTTTTAGAGCATTTCTTTTTCGTGAAATCCAGTGTATTTGTACTTTTCTTCCCTTTCCCTCTTTTTCTTTTTCCCTTTTTGAGGGAAGGGGGATGGGCTGCTAAAGGTAGCATTTGTTGGCAATTGGAGTCATGAAGTGAATGAGTGAAGAAATAAGATTTGTGAAATTCTTCTTCTTGTTTATTTTATACTTTTTCACATTTAATTTGCTTTTGTGTTGGTGAAATGTAGAGGGTTTTTTTTTTAATACTTTTGTTTTTATTAGTTCATTTGAAAACCATTTGGTGTGTAATTCGTTATATCAGGTTGCATTTAGGACAAAGGTCTTCCATCCAAACATCAATAGTAATGGAAGCATTTGCCTTGATATCCTTAAAGAGCAATGGAGCCCTGCTCTTACCATCTCTAAGGTATGTTACCACCAAATATTACATTGATATGCCTCTATTCAAAAGTTTCCTCGTTTCTTCTTGAGTTATTGATTAATTTGTCGTTTACTTCTCTGTTAGTGTATATTTAACAAATCTATTAAATTTATGGAGTATTACGTTAGGCAGTACTTTAAAGTTTGTATGGATTTAACATAATAGAGACTACAAAAGCGGCAGAGTCTACCTACTTTCTTTGTTGATTCACCCTAGGTTTAAGTAAAGGCACTCTTTCTGGGTTAGAAGTAGCTTAATGGATATGCATAGTGAAATCCTCAAATTAGCCTATTTACGTAGGAGTTGTGTCATTTTTTTCTCTTGTTTGCATCGATTTGCATCATTGAGCCTGATTGTTTGATGAGTTGCTTAGCTATATACTTGTATTAATTAGAATCCTGCTCTTGAACCCAAAACTTTGAATCATAAAAAGTTACAATCCCTTGGGAAGTGCATTATCTATGATGGGTAGAACACCAAAATGATCTAACTTTGAATACTTACCAATTGCACCAGGCCTTCATGAATTTGCTTATATTTGAGAGGGGCCTATAAAAAATAATGAAATATTTTCAACTATGTAAACTCAACAACTCAACTCAACAAAGCCTTTTCTCAACTACATGGACTTAGCTACATGAATCCACTTGTTTTACTCTATCCTATTAAGGGTTAAGTTGACTGTGATATTACTAGTAGTTAATCTTTCTCAATTACTTCTATCCATATAATTCAATTGCTAAAAGAAAAAAATTATTTTCATTGGCATTACTTGGAAGATTAGCAAATACTTGAAAATATGAATGGAAATCTCTATTGAAAGCCATTCTATTGAACTTTGTAAAGTTCAAATCACATATCAAATGATCTATGCAATTCGTGGTTTAAATTGCAAAACAAAGCATATTCAACCTACTGGGAAATAATTTAAATGGTACATGAGCTATAATGATATCAAATTTGGCCTATTTGGATTGCCCATATTTTTATGTTGTGGTTATAACATCATATATTAAAGTTATTCAAAGTATAAGAATTTGTGGTTATTCTCTATAATAGAAACTTTTATTCATAACTTGACTCTATATATGTTTTTATGCTCTACAATTGTGTTCCTAGAAGAAAAAGAAAAGTACGTGTATAAATAAATAAGTGAAATCTTCTTTAAAGCATTTTGAAGGAATAGTTGATCAATCCATTTTCAAACCATCTTAGGAACTCCATGAGAAATTCTTTGGATCTAAAGGAGAATATAGTTGATCCCATTGATTCCCAATAGTTGAATAATGATAAAGAAAAAGTGAGTAAAGAATGCATAAATAAAATTCCTAGATATCTGAATAATAAAACCAGGTACTCGCTTGGTAAAATATGTAAATAACACAACTGGAGATTGTATTTTCCCTGGACAATGATTCGGGAATACAGTAGAACTACTTCCTTCATGAAGTGTAAGGGGGAAAATAACGGTTTGTTTGGTTCAATACTCGAAAACAATTTTGAAGACAAAGAAAAAAAACAAAGATCTAGTGTTTCTAAATTTATTTTATTTTATTTTTATTTTTTAGAAAACAAGAAAAAGTTATTGTTTTCAAAAATTGTTTTTAGAGTTTTTCTGAAAACACAAAAAAAGGGATGTATATCTACCATTTTGGTGTTTGGGGAAGGGACATGTACGCGACCTTATCTCTACAATGGAGAGATTGTTTCGGGATTCAGAATCATGACCTTTAGATAAAAAAGACACATTATCCGCCCTTGTGCAAAGGCCCGCAGATTTTTTGGAAAAAGAAAAAAACAAAAAGTTGTCTTCTTGTTTCCTTCCTAAATCTTAAGAGTTGAATTTAAAAACAGCTTTTGAAACTTAAAAAAAAATAATCCAATGAAACATATTTAAGGAAACTTTGTTTTTTTTTTTTTTTTTTAAAGAAAATTGTTTTTAAATTCTATACTGAATGGGGACCTAAATCATTCTAGTTCCTTGGAAAAGAAGCATTTCATTATTTTAAGACACTTGTCTCATGGCATGAGTCTATTTATAAACTTAAAATATTTCTTCACATTACACCATTTTCCATGGTATATCTTATTGTATTCAGTCATTTTTATGTGTTAGAATGGCTTTTTTTAATTGTGTAGTGCATCTTTGAAAGTTATGTATTGGTATGGCCCTATTTTCTAGATGAATGAACTGGTCTCCTCTAATTGTCAACTCAGAATCTTTACCAAACACGCTGTTATGGTTGTAAAGCATTCATTCAAATCAACTTCCAGACAAAGGGATCGTCATGGGAGAAATTTGGTGTCCATTCTTATGCCAATAGAATGCATCAATTTAAAAGGATGGGAGATGATTCATGGCATAGAGGGGACATCTTCCTAGCTTGAGAACTTGATGGAGGCAACACTTGCTTGGGGAGAATTTTCAAAGCAAGAGAAGGTAGAGAAATGCCTTGAGTCTATGTCCAAGTCCCAAGTTTGTGGTAATAAAGTAAAGGCATGGCATACTCCCATGAAAAGATTGAAATCTTCAAGAAAAATGGTGCATGTATTTCAAATTGACACAATTTGGAGGTTGAGAGTACCTGGGTCCTAGGAGTGAAAGACAACTCTCTCTCAATAACTTTGGGAAATAGCCTCATAAATTCAAGAGAAGCGGTCCCTCCTCGAAAAAGGTGGTTGTGATTACTGGGCTCTTGCAATTATCGTAAGCACACATTGATCATTAGACCATGTATGGGGTTGATGCCTTCCTAGTGTCTATAGGTTAGAAAATTGGTAACTTGATGATCGGGGAGCAAGCAACGAGACCATTTACACCAAAAGATGTGTTCAATACATGATCCACACCCATAATCCAAGTCAATTCCCGAGGTTTTTCAAATCCATCGGTGAGATTCGCACTAAATATGTATAGAACTATCATTAGGACTATCATACTTGTTGTCCATTGATGAACTGAGCGGATTAATTGACTGAAGTTAGCTTTAATCATTAGATATTGATCCAACGCAAAAGCCTTGATAACGGTTGGACAATCGTAAGAAGTCGTGGCAGACCCTTCACTACTTGTATAATCCCTCCTAAACAATAAAATATATTGATATGAGGAGAAACATATTTACTAGATATATCATTTGCAATTGCTTGGATCTAGAGGCTCTCTTCAAACCAATCATAGACTTTATTGTGATAGGTAAACCAAGAGAATTCCCCCCCTCTGAGAATTGTATTTGAGAATTTCATCTCGTATAGCTCAAGCAGAATCACCCTAACACTGGTATATAATAGAAAGTTTGAAACTTCTCCTTTCTTAGTCCCTGGATTCGATCTTCTCTAAAGATACGAAGGACCCAAAAAATTCTAATGCTCTTCTTTGTTTGTGTTTGTGATGATAATGTTTCATATAGCATATACATATTAGTCGACCAAATGGTTAACCCATCTATATTACAAAATGGAAAATACCAAATAAGTTCCTTCTCTACTCACGTTTGGTTTGGTATTTGCATGGGTCGGTGGAAAGGCTTATGACCCTTTCAATTTTCATATTTGTCAAACTTATTATTTTCTCATTAGTACATCAAACATCTGCAACTTTTTTGGAATGATGCACACCTTGCCATTCCATGCCTCACTATACATCTTGGTCATTATTATAAGGGAAATATACAGGAGCTGTTGAGCTTGTCTTGATGCCATTTTATTGCTGTAAATCAGGTCCTGCTCTCCATCTGCTCACTGTTGACAGACCCAAACCCTGATGATCCGCTTGTGCCAGAGATTGCTCACATGTATAAGACAGACCGGACCAAGTATGAGAGCACTGCTCGCAGCTGGACCCAGAAGTATGCCATGGGATGAGCATAGATCCTCAGAGGGTTGCCAAATATTCAAAAGAAAAATTAAGCATCTTTGAGTAAGAAGGCAATTTGGTAAGAAGAAACCTTTGCCATTCTGGAAACTTATTACATAAAACTAAATGGAAAAAGATGGGAATACAACGTACTAAATGGATGTTATGTTGATTTTTATGTAGTTGTTGTCCTGTTGATGGTTTTGTTTGAATTTTATTGTTTTCCTTGTCGCCGTGTATCCGTGGTTTCTTGCGTAATGTGTTTTCAACTTTACTCTTTAAATTGAATAAATACTTGTTTGAAATCTCGCATCTTTCTCTTGGTACTCAACCCTGAAAAAGAGGGGTGATCAGCCTTTTGCACAAGTGGTGTGTTGGTTATTATCTCGCATATTGAATGGCACACAACCTCTTAAAACCAAAATTGATAAGAGTGTATGTTTGGCCCAGTTCTTCCATTCTATTGTATCCATTATGTCTGTGGTTTCTATTTTCTACTTGTCATTGTGCTCCATGACTTCTGTACAACCATCCCCCTTTTGCTTTGGTCCAATCTAGTGGTACAATGATGTTCTTATTCCCAGCTGTGCTGTGCTGTGCGGCTTTACCTGCACTGGGCCCATTCCACCTACCTAATTCACTTTTGTTTTGACCTTTTTCCTTGGACCAAGTTGCATGTTGTGTGAATTATTAAGGGAACCAGAGCGGGTTGCTGGGGAGACTCAGTTGGCGCTGCGTCTGCATGTTACATTGGCTCAAATAAGAGACAGATATGCCTTTCCGTAACCTTAACCCATTCATTGTGTTCTGGATGTTAGAGAATAATAAAAGAACAAAAGTTTCTAGTCGACTTTGCCTGTGTAGGTAGCCTCTGTTTTTGTGATCACCCCTTACAGATGGAAGCGATTCCTTTTCTACCTCAGTCAGTATTGTAGGGGGCCAAGGCCACGTGGTTTCTTTCTTTTACACCAAGTAAAATGGTACATCTGTGCATTCATCGTTCCTTCCCCGCAAGTGGGTTTGTATTATTCTGTTCTGTAGGAACAGTTTCTCTGCAATTATCCATTATTATATATGTAGTCGGTCATGACGGTTCTGTAAAGAATTTGGACTCTGTGTCGCCTGAAACAGCGAGAAAGAGTAATGGTAAATCTTTGTGGAATTAATTCAAGAGATGAGGAGCGTTTCGAGATTTTAGGATTGGATTCTTATCTCAAAAGTCCGAAAGAACAGGTAAACTGTCATTGTTTCTGAAAAGTAGGTGATGTACAATTGGTCACTGTCCAGTTTGATGGAGCCTTTTTAGCCCTTTTACGGAGTTTACAAACTTTGACTAAAAGGTCAATTGTAAAATAGCTATTGTACCATTAGCAATATATTGCTTTTTATTTTTTAATCTTTTGTTTTGTTATATAATTTTTGAAAGGGCAACTTATCCCTGATTCTTGTTTATATAGTTACTCATGTTTTTGGTCTGATATTATTATTATTTGATAGGATCTGATATTAAATTTCACACAAATTAAATTCATAACGTACAACTGATGGTAGCACGTTCTACTTATTAAAATCACTTTCCTACCTACCGAGATGAGTACCATAAGTGTAATTGGTAATGGATTCAGGGCATTTCAATGTGGATTTAATAGAAATATAAATGTATTGTTGTGCAGTAAAAAGGTTTGGTATCTCCGTATCATTGCAATAGGTTTTCTATAAATTTTACAACTAGAAAATTTTCTTTTCTTTGTTATTGTTGTGCAGTAATAAAAAAGGGTTTGGTATCTTTGTCAGAGCAATTGCACGATGATGTCCTGCAACCTAAATGTATTATCTTTTTTCAGGCGACTCAACTGACATAATGAAAGGGTGGAAGTACTCCCCTGACCCTTTGTTAGAACTTGTGAGCCGATTTAATGTAGTATCAGCACTAGTAGTCCCACCCCCGCCTATTATTCCAATTCCGGCTCTTCTTTCTAGTTTTGGATTTATGGCTGCATCTAGACTAAACCCGACATATATTAGAGTCACAGCAAATTGAGTGTGACTCACTGAAACTCAAGCCAGTGATCATATGCCTTGTTTAATAATTTTTTTTTTTTCATTTCTGAACAGTTGTTCTTATGTATCTGTACTGTATAGTTTATTTATAGTAGAGGTTGGATAGACCTTACTTTTTAATTATATGTTTAAAGGTTGAAGAAACATGCTTCTATGAGTAACAGATGAATCATTTTTAAGAGTTTCTTTTTTTAATTATAAAGGAATTAATATTCAATTTGTAAAAGATACTTAATATGTTTGACTTATCTCTTCAGTTGTAGAGTAAAGTGGATTTTGAAAAGTTGAGTCCTTTCTGAAAGTTTTTCTACGAGTTAGTTTTGAAAACTAACATTGGAAATAAATGAAATAATTATTCAACTATAATTTGATATAAAATTTCTTGTAAACATCTGAAATGAAATTAATATATTCTTGTCCAATACCATTCCTAGTTCTTATTCTCTTGAAAAATGACATTATTTCATGTTATGACTATCTTAAGAAAAATATTATAATAAAAACATCAAGACTGCTGTTCTCCGACCACCACATATGGAGGAAAGAGACGTTTGAGGAACAAGTACAAGGATTGGAGTAAGAGTTCAATATATTATGTATAAAGCTTCCTTTACATGTATTATGGCTTCATTTACAAGCAAAGTGGCATTCCGACTGTTTCCACATGACATTATTTATGATACGTCACGTGCCTGGTCATGCTATGCTTTCTCTCCAACCCAACCAACCACCTCATCTTGGTAAAGATAATTTCCAACTCTTACCTAATATTAATTGGTGTTTTGAGAATTTTTTTTTTTGTTATTATCACAATTCTATATCCTTTTGTTTTTCATTTTAATGGTCCTAAATCTTTATTACCTAGCTAGCTAGATTAGAATATGTATATATATATATATATATAGTACTGTTGTTGATAACATGGGAATCAATTTAAAGTTTACTAATGAATCATCTAAGGCATGTATATTGAGAATTCTGGTCATTCCAATCAATTCAAGTATATATTTAAGAGTTACGTACCCGAACATGCTACGTATATTACAAGTTCATGCTCATTAATTCTCTGTATACTACGTCTACCCAATTTCTTCTTGATAGACCCAACAGAACAAAAAAGCAACTTAACTTGTAACTTTACAGCAATGTGATTCAAGAACTTTAATTATTTTCAACACCTATTTTTAGTTATATATATATCTATTACGTTTGACCTTTTGCTAGGAGCTAAGGGCCACTAGCTTTAAAAATTAAAATTGACATAAAAAATCTGTTTACGTAAGAGTATCATAAATATTTAAATGACCCCTTGATATATTATATGAAGTAAATGGAAGTAGATATATTGAAAAGTTAGATTGCACCTTTCGTATTGACTTTCAGAGGCCTCTTTGTCTTTGTCTTGTATTGTACCGTTCTAATCACATGCTTATATTATTTGAAATTTACGTGTATATATATATTTGAAAATCCCCATTAATTTGTAGATATATTTGAGCCCAATAGGCTCACACGCCACTTAAATTAATATTTCTAATGATTATATTATGAAAAATGCATTTAATTAAGGAGCAGGGGTAAATTATAGAATAATATTGATAAATTAAATCTCAATCAAGAACTTTTGTTACATCGTTGTTCTCATCAATACAAGTGGACGAAGCCGGTGGGTCCATGAGGTGAAAGGCATTCATGATTATTAGGAGGGGTTGTGTTTCAAATGTCTAGTAAGATTGGGTTCCAAATAAAATAAAAATTACTAAGACTAGTAATTAAAAAGGTGAGAAAAATACAAAGTTAGGGTAAAGTACTGTAAGAACGTGCTTTGACTTTTTATGACTCTTTTTCTTTGATCTAGGAACGGTTCTCCCACGTGTTATGACAGGTTCCTAAAAAAAATAAAATTAAACACTATACAGCTGACTGAAGTCAATTTTTAAGTTTTGTTATTGAAATATCAATGATAATGCATTAATTTACATAAGTCTCTTTTGCATTGTTTGTTGATAGGTTTAACTCTACAACATCAATTGTCTATTCTTCCAACATAAGCTATATATAAAATCTTACCTTTTTTTTATACTAACAAAGAGGTCTAACTTTTTTCAAAGAAAAAAATAAAGCCTTACATAATCTACCTGTAAGACATGCATTAGGTGATCACATATAGATTGATAGTTGAAGTTGAAGATTGTAAGAATGACAATATTTTTACGGGTCAAAATGAACTTTAATAATATATATATATAATTTCAAATTTTCACAACTAAATATAATAAATTTAGTACTAACTCTGTCTCATCTCATGTATCATGTCAAACTATATAGACAAGACCATGCATATATGATAGAAAGATAGGTAAGGAAAAAACAGCTACTAACGTCTAAAGAACGGAAGTATCACGTCTTTCTTTTCTTCCTCTTATTTTGTTTATGTTATCCATAAACCATGCCACATCCGCAAATAAGTTTATCAATTAAAATCATGATAACTTAAGGTCAACAAATCATTACAGTACAAAGAACAATAATTAGAAACTAATCTTCAAAGATCATCTTCGGTAATTAAACACAAAGTTAACATTATTAACAAGTCAGAAACAATATTTCCACGGTAATGGTAATAGTAATTTCCCGTGTTTACCTTAACAATTTCTAATTCGAATACCAAAATTCAAATAAAAGAAACAGTCACGTCAGTAGTAAAGAGATACAACCAATGATCGAGTCGAGCACTATAAATCCCCCCACTGACCCTTTCTCTTCTCTTCGCTTCATCTTCATCTTCCTTTTCATTTTGTTCCTCTCTTTCAGTCTCCTTCTCCTTCTCTTCTATTTGGGATATATCTTCTCCACAGAAATCACCAGCACAACTTCCGATTTTGATTCAGTTGATGAAAAGTTCAGTTAGTTGCTTCTGGTTAGGGATAACAGCCACGTCTTACATATATTACACTACTATTACTACCGATCATCACTCTCACTTCTCACTGTATAAGAAGCTTCTGCTGTGGAGATTCCTTCTTTCTGAGATTAAAGAAAGGCCAAAAACACTTTCCCACCAGTGGAAAGGAAACCTTTCCCAAACTCTTACATCTTATCTTCTTCTACTTTTCTTTCGTATTTCCTCTTCTGGAAAAAAAAAGAAAGATTAAAGGGTCCGAAATCCGATTTCAGCTTCTTCCTCTCACCTGACAGATCATCTGATCGGTTAAATCAAACAAGCTTAATTACCAACTTCTTCTGCTCCTTTTTTCAAACTCTTTCTTCGAGTGTTTCAAGATTTTGCTCCTAAGACTCTTAGCTGTATTGCATAGAAAACGAAGTTAGTTAGAACGAGTTTTAACTATCAATTTCCAATCTCGCATGCTTCTTCCTGCATGTTTTGATGCCGCAGCAGAAACTCATTCCTCTACTTTCATCGATCAGAGATCCTGCAGCAAGATGACTTCAAACTTCGGAAAAGGTGATCATCAGAACACTCTCATCGACGAAAAGTACGGCATGACAATATCGCCGGCGACGAAGTTCTCCGAGCACGTTGTCAAAACGAAGAAGTTTGTTAATGGCAGCAGCAGAAAGTCGTCGTCGTCGTCCATGATTTCAGGCGAACTTCTGCCAGTAACCAGAAGAGGAAGAATGAGATCGAAAGTTGTAAGAATCATCTTCACCGACGTAGACGCCACCGATTCTTCCAGCGACGACGAGGTAGAATGCGTACGTAGAGTTAAGAAACACGTCCGAGAGATCGATTTCCAGGTTCAAACCGAAGTTCGCCGGAAGTCGCCGGAGAAGAAGCTTCCGAGATTAAAGCTTCCGGTTTCCGACGAAAGTCATCGGAAAAGATTTCGAGGAGTGAGACAAAGACCTTGGGGACGGTGGGCGGCTGAAATAAGAGACCCTAAGCGTCGCAAAAGGTTGTGGCTCGGAACGTATGATACGCCGGAAGAAGCGGCAACAGTTTACGATAAAGCTGCCGTCAGATTAAAGGGCCCTGACGCGGTTACGAACTTTCCGCCTGTCCCCGCAAAGATGGAAACGGACGTTACGAGTTATAACAGCGTTTCCAAGGAGACGCAAACGACTGCGTTATCTCCTACCTCTGTCCTTCGTTGGGGAGAGGTAACGCCGTTTGACGGCTTCATCGACGACGTCATCGATGCGTTTAGTTTTGACGCCGACATAACGGCGTTCACACTTCCGGACTTCGATTTCCCGAAAAGGTATTTCGGCGACGAGGAGTTCGGCGAGTTCGACGTGGATTATTTCACAACTCGAAGTCGTTGAGACTTTGAAATCAGCCGAAATTACAGCTATTGCCCCAGGTGGAGCTTCATCCTTACAAGGGCGTTTTAGTAAATATAAAACAATTGAGTGATGTTATACAGTTATATTAGCCGATGAATACGGCGATTTTGGACGACAGTGGGAAGTTTTAGTACGTAACCTTGTTTTATTTATTTATTTGTTATTGCGGTAATTATATATACGTGTACTTTTTATATGGTGAGGGAAGAAAAACAGGGCCTTGATGATGAAAAATAAAAAAATAAAGAATTATTTAAAGAGAGAATGAGAGGGTTGGGTCACTTGGGTCGGTGTGTTGGCTGTTGGTGTTGTTTCTTGATCTCCACGCTCTACGTGGAAAAGCAGGAGATATTTGTTTGATTAAATATAATGTTAATAATAAGTGATTTCTGGAGCCTCCACCGTTGAATCTTCTTTTCTTTTTCAACCTGATATAGCCGGTTCTCAACGCGGCGGCTATAACAAGAAGAGGACGTGGACACGAATGCACAATAGGAGGGGACCCATTCTCATTGCTTGGTTGAGATGAGCACCGGCCGAGTGAGGGGTTCGACTTTTCTCTGCCTTCATGCTAGCTGAGAAATGTGGGCCCTTTTGAATTTGTAACAAACAAATGGAACATATAAGTGATGTAATAAAGTTTCGCCACATCACACACACATTGATTTAGAATTAGAGGAACATGTGCTAGGGTAGACAAGTAATTACATGAGAATTTAGGGGCAGAATGAGAAAGTCCATTTTGGTCACGCCCGTGATACTTTTTGTTTAGTGGTGATGGTGGGACCAAAGCTAAGTTAAATTAAAAGCGGCAAAACAGACATTGGCGGCTGCGACCCTTAGACGCTACGCTCCGAAATTTTTGTGATTTCCACGCGATCTAATGAATCCGAGGCTCTATAATTGTCAAAGAGTAACCGACTAAGTAGGTCCCACTGGGTGGAGAATGGACATAGCAAGAGCAATATTCCAATAAAAAGTAAGCTCCATTATCAATTTTTAATAGTTCAAGAAATGGATGATGGCCGTCTGCGACACTACATAAAAGGAGATGGTGATGTGTGATTGGAAACTTTGCATTTAAAAACCGTGTTATAGATGAAGATGTGCAGTGCATTCTCAAGCTTCCTGACTCGTGAGCCATTCGGAGAAAATAAAAAATCTGTTAGTTATCAAATTAATTAAAAAATAAAAATAAATTGTGGACAGTTTACTGTTTCTTAAAAAAAAAGAAGCCGGTGGTTTTTCCATATATTGTTCGTGGAAGAACTATTATCCTGTGTCCAATTACGGAAAATAAACTACAGGATAATTGTTTCTAGGGTGCATCAAAGTAGATGAATCAACTCTCTCTCTCTCTCCCTCAAAACACACAAAAAAAACATGGCAAGAGGACTGCATGTTTATCACATACTGATTACATGTCAATTTCGAAAACAAGTTAGGTAAGCCATCATCCTCATGCCAAGACTCGCATGAACCATACAGGTCTTGCTTGTAACGTAAAATGCAAGGCGACGATTAGGCACCCTATTATGCAAGTTTTTTGTTTTAATACCGATGGAGACCAGCTTGGATCACTCCATCTAGCCCTGGGCCTCTTCATGCAGGGAACTACTTAAAAGTCAGAGCTAAATACATACATAATATATTCACAAAACCGCTGGCCCTCTCACGGTTCCTGTAACAACCAGTTCCTTCATGACTAATGCAAGGATAATTTCTAGTGGAATATGCAATAATCTCAAAAGCCCAAAAGCCAGATTCAAACTTGGTGTATGCCCGCGTAATCATCTGTCGATGTCAACAGGAGATTACGATCATGCAGTGATCACCATAGGCCCACCATGCTAGTTATCGGCCTTGCTTCTATTCCATCTCTACACTATCTTTGGCCATGGATAGGACCACACAGTTTGATGGGCAACACGACAAGCGACAATGTATAAAAGAACACACTAAATTTAATTTACGAGCGCAGAGAATTGTGGCTTTACCCACCATTTCTCGACTGTAACATATAATAAATATATAATAACGCATAAATTGTTCAGAAACCCGTTACTATAGGGACGTTTTAGAGGAGAGCATGCGTGGCCCATTCCGAGAGGTACCTGATATCATTTAACCGTCAGCTTAACTTACTTGGACATGTCATCTCTGACCCTTTTGCAATGGCTTCGTGTGGTACACTGGAAGAAGCTGAGAAAAGTCTTGTAACTGTGAGGACCAATTCAATTTTTGTCACCAGAATCAAACTTCATCAGCTACTACTCGTTCACAAGTCAGAGAGATTGCACAACATCTTTAAAATTGAAACAAAACATATCGTCTATTGCCTACATTATCTTAGATATTACACTGCATTATCTTATCAAAAAATTGCATGACATTAGACCAACCTCGATTTACAATCTAAGTTTTCTTCCCCTTTCTCCATTTCTGCCTAAAGCTAAATAAACCCAAAACAACTTTATCCCAAATTTTACTCTAAATCAAAAGAAATCACTACGACAACAAACCAATAGACATTTAGCTCTCCACTTGAGCATTTTTGTTCTTGCGAGCTCATTGCAACTCCTCTTTTCAGAAATTCACTCTGGTTTGTTGCAATAACAGCACTATCAATCTCAGGCAACTAGACAAACAAATACACCTATACAAATAGGATGGTTTTCATCGGTAGGCTTGCCAATCATTTAGGCATCTTGAGGATAGAAGAACCAAGTTGATTTCACTATCTTTAATTAACTAAAGAATAAGAATAATAACAATTTCCCCAGCATTAAAAAGAATTTGAATTTACCTGCCAAGCCAGCTCAAAACAACCAGTTTCATGAAAGCACACCACCTCAAATGTGTGTCTATATTTTACAAACACTAAATGCAAAACAGACCTTTTAAACAAAAAGGACTTTGGGGGGCTTCCAAGTCAAATTGCACTAAGCTTGTGAGGGACAGATCAATCCGCAAAACACTCACAAAAAAAAATAGAACAGAGAGTTAGAATCCAGACCTTAATTAAATAAATCTCTCAATTTCTTTGGGCAAAGCCAAAAAACATTATTGGGCAGAGATAAATATGATTCACAATAATAACCAATGATGAACTAGAGGTTCCAAATGTTAAATACACTGAATCATTATACCCAAACCTTCTGTACCAGTCCAAAATTTGAATCAGTACAGCAGTTACGTCAGTAAGGAGACTAGAAGAAAAAAGAGTGAACTCTCTAGGAAGATACGGCAGAGGTGGGTGGCTTGTTTTGGTGGAAACTTTGCTAGTCCATCTTCATGTGGGGAGTGCTTTTCTTTCTCTCATATAGGACAGCATAGTAGGAGGTTGGTTGAAATTGGGAGAATAGTCTCATATGCTACTTTATGGGGAATTTGGCTTGAAAGGAATAGGAGTCTTTCAAGAAGAGACAAAGGAGGAACAGGTTTTGTGGGAGGACATAATGTTGTTGGTGGTCAGGTGGGTTGCAAACTCAAAATTTGCGAGTGGTTTCTCGGGGAGCAATTGGTTTAGGATTTGGAGTGCATGCCTATTATATGGGGGTCTGGTTTAGGAATAAAAATTTCCTTACCTATGTTCTATTTTTTCTTCTTTTGTTTTACTGATGTACATACACTTTATAATTAATACAATTATACTTGTTTCTTGGTAAAAAAAAAAAAAGCATATCACATAGTTATTCTATTGCTTGGCAACCATGTATCAATGTCATTGCATCAGTTGTTTCATGTCCCAAATTCTCAATTAATGTAATCTTCTATGCCGGAAGGCAGTAAGTAGTCACTGGCGTTACTCATTTGGGAAATTCCATCACATGGAAATCCACTGTTAGTTATATGGAACATGAGTTGTAATTTCTCACCCATTTGACATCTAACCTATTAAAATCACATTCTTTTTCAAACAACAGCCACTCTTATGATTTTGCTAGATCAAGTAAACCGCAATATCTATTGGGACAAATTGTCCCAAACACTGAACAGGATAAAAGCAGTAGAAGAATTGTATGTCAACAATGTTGCTTTAAGCATTGCAAGATGTAGTTAACCTATAACCTACAGCACACTGCAGATGCAGCAGACATCCAATGAAAATTGGGAGACATCACTTCTCTCTACCAGAAAAGGGTGAAAAAGATTCTCACATAAAGTGAGGTAGATATTCAAGCTATCACAAACACAATAAGATCTGCTTTGAGGTGAGTATTATTTTCAAGCCTCTAGAATTACTCCGTTATGACAGAGAGAATGCACATGAACTTATAAACGCCCAAAGAACTTTGTGTGTTTCTTTTTCAAGGCTTCATGAAAAGAGAAAGACCATACAAGCCTACAGAAGTTGGCATAAGGAATGTTCAAACTCAGTAGGAGATTAGGGTCAATCAAGTTAAATATGTCAAAGCAATAGTTGTGCTCCAGATTCTCATTTCACCACCTGCTAAAGCATTAACAAGTGAGCAGAGCAAAAAATACTATACCAAGTTGTGATATTGGGAACCATTAGAAAGCTGAAATCAGGTTGAAAAGCATATAAGCTTTCTTTCGAATGCCTCCATTCAGCAGGCACAAAATCGTCACAATCCATCACATATCTTCTGTGCTCACCTGTCATTTGTTACTGAACACACAGCCATCACTATTGCTTTAATGATTCAATGAATAACGGTCTGTTTCTTCATACACTAAATGTGAGTATAAGCCACCTCTTCTCCAAACAAAAATGCGAAAAGTAATGTGAGACTGAGTATAAGCAATCTATTGCAAGAGAATGATCTTCAAACAAGATGTATGGATGGACATTTCCCATTTTCATCTTTGTTGGAATGTGTCCAACCATGCACCCTATGTCAGATATGCTTGACAATTCACTCGGACGACCCTTGTATGAAAGAGCAATTCATGGTCGCAACCATCAGTTCTCAAAGTCTTATTGATGTCAGTCCATGTGATCCATAAAGCAAGTCATATTGATCATAACAAAAGAGGGATGCAACAAAAGAAGCATAAAGTCCACTAAAATAACATAAATTTCCCCAACAATGTAAAACCCAAACAGCTCACTGCTAGATTTATTTATTTATTGTGTAAAAAGCAACACTTTTTTTGCCAGTTCATATTTATCAGCAGCCTTCTGAATTAAAAGAAAAGGGATTGGCAGCATTAGAGACAACTAATTCAATATGAGGGTTTCATGAGTTATTTTTTTAAAAAAAAAAATTGCATCCCATTGAGATTAATAAGAATCTAAGATAACAAAGTTGATGATAAGGAATGACTCAAAATCTCAAAATACTGTCTTTTTCAGAAACTATGTGTATAAACAGAGATACAAGTAAAATAGATTATGATAGCATGTTATAAAAACCTCAGAATGGGTGGTCAAACTGCAATTTATGAAAGTTTACTTGGTTGAAATGGATTTTTTGTACTAGCTGCACCAGTGTTGTGTGTGTAAATTCAGGCTATTGTTCCAGAAAACTGAGCTTAGGCAAAATGATCAACTTCCATATACTTGTTCATGTAGCATTAAAGACTAAAAATCTGCATTTGATTGATGATTAATAAACATGGTACAATCCAAAAAGTGAATATTCAGAAAACAACTTTTTATTGTTTTCTAAAACAGCCTGTTTCTCTAGTAAAACTTGGAAAACCATTAGCGGATTCAACCAACCAAAGATGTTTATTGTGTTCTCTAATTTTCGGATATAGAAGACTATATCTGAATCACAAACCAAGGCAAAGTGGAGCCAAAATCTCTGTAATGATTAAAGTATTGAACTGACAATCCTGGAAATGCAACTTCAAGTCCTATAAGGCAACATGATGCAGCACCGAGAGAAAAAAATAAAAAATAGAAGTAGAAGAATGGGAAGAAGGAGAAGAAGAAAGTCATAATTAATATTTTTCCATTCAATCAATTTATCAATTACGATTACAAACCTATTATTTATAGAAATCAAAATGTCTAATCTGTATCCTACTATAATTTAGAAACTAAAATTCTAATTAAGTAAAAATAATTAAAATCTTACTGAAATAAGCAACTAAATCCTAAAATAACTAGAATCCTACTAAAAATAAGCAACTAGTCTCCTAAAAAAATAAGTTACTTTAATTAATAATTTTCATTCCGCATTACAACAACTTTATGCAGTAAATCAAAGGTTTGGACTGTACCTTTAATTTCCTATAATATAACATTTCAGGCCTCTTGAAACTGTAATTCTGGACATTCATTTCTCACAGTTCTCCAGCTGTGGACACTTGAGCAATCACTTAACCAACAAAAATGTTTTTCTCTAGACCTGTTCCGCTGTTCGTTTCAGTAGCAACTTATCTTTTAACTTCAAAAGAACGATAGTTTGTTATGCCAATAATGTTCTGATAATTCATGGACGTATACTTGACCAACTGTTAGACAAGAGAATGCAACAGAAGCTTCCACGGTTTCAACCAATTCTCAGACAGGTGTGCTACAACAGAGTGCTGGCACTATAAAGGAATCTCAGTTAGTTACAGATTCAAAGAGACCAATCACAGATGTCCAAGTGTATACTGCAATCTCTATATATATATTGGGTTCTTTGTAATTGTAAAGTAACAGAGAATATACAGAATACAATTGATAACAATTTCTCCATCCCTCTCTCTTCACTTTCGTCTCTGTTCATCTCCTCTCTAAACTCTTTCACCAACAAAAAAGGTTTTCTCTAGAAAAGGATAATTTGTTATGCCATGAAATATCTCAAACTTCGGGACTATGATAACGTATCTAAGTATTCCATTCTATAGCGATAATGTGTCAACTCCAAATAAACAATACGGTGGATGAATTTCATGATGCACCGTAATCAATCTCATTATTGCCGCATAAGGCTTTTGAACGGCAAGGCTCTTCACATAGTCGCTCTGCTATACAATTACACTAGATCTAAGCAGCTCAACCCCTACGAATTCCTTAAAGAACATATTGATGTCAAAACAAAACAAAAGCATCAAACTTAGGGATCATTTCTACATGATATACCAACAGATCAAACATTCATCCAAGCAGATAAACAGAAATCCAATTTGCATAATCCAGAAAGTCATTCACTATCTCAACTCCAATCAGAAAAAATGATTAAAAAAAAAAATCGAATAAAGAACATGAAATTTGAGCACGAACTCAAATAGAAAATCAAGCCAACAAAATAATTGAAGAAGAATCGGAACACGTAGGCCGCAGATGCGTCAGTTCGAAGAAGAACGAACTGCGAGTGCGCATTGTTTAACAATCGAAGCAAATATATAAGCCGAAGAAATACGACGACACAGGATTCTTTCGAGAACAGGAGCGATTAGAGAATAGATGGGAGATTGGCTTCAGCACAGATGAAGAATTAGGAAGGCTTGGAGTTGGGGTTGCGTGAGTCCACCCAGTATTTCAGGGGGTATGGGGTTTAGATTCCCTAGATATTCTTATTCTTGTGCATCGTTATACCTCCCCTGTACAGTTGCGTGGTGGAGCTGCACGTTTGCGATAACAACGCGATGATGACGTCGTGCTCCCTATTGGATTCTTCATCGCCGTCGGGTCACACGCGTCCGTCGTTCAAACAAGGTACAAAGACGCACTGGGAAGTTGTAATGTATTGGATTCAACGATTTCCCGCGAGATTCTCCGTTGCCGTTGGGGATTACTTATGGAACGTTTTTTCGTTTAGTTAGAAATTATATATATTTTGTTGGCCACTCAGAAATTATATTATTAAAATGACTTTTCTTTAAATGAACCACTCAAAAAAAAAAAAAAAAAACCTGATTATTAGATAATGGAACATTTTTCGTTAGTAATTATATTATTAGTTTCTAAGAAAACTTTTTTTCACGAGAAATGCTGCAATAAGTATTAAAGTGATTTTCGTTATATAAATCACATAAAAAAAGAAGTTGCTCGTAACATAACAAAAACATACACTCTAAAAATATATAAGGCTTTAAAAAATATAGCGCATGTTGTAAATGCTGACCGTCCATTTGAGAAGTGCCATTCCACAGTTACTTTTGCTGATTTTTTACATTTTTTTTAAAAGGTAAATTAGTAAATACGCCGAAAAGAGGTTCTGAAAGTTCTCTTATTTTGCCGTCGTCCTATTATTTTGGGAAAAATTCAGAATCGGAATTTTCAGGTGTTCCCAAAATCGGAATTCAATTCCGCCTCTCGAATGGTAGATTGACGTGCAAAACGAATTGTTACAACTTTTATCAAAGGTGATTCAGTTCATTTACGTTTCGATTCTCTGTTATTACGGTGATTTCGGTATTCTCTTCCAGTTTGATGATGATCGTGATGATTTTTTCCTCCTTTCTAGGTTTCCAAATTAGATTTTTTTTTTATCTTTTATATACGAATGTTTCTTGTATTTATGTGGAAAATGTAGAAAGATTCCGTACTTCACTTTCTATTTTTATTTGTTCTTGCAAAATAAGGTGGGAGCGTCTTTAAATCATTGCAAATTGGAGATCCCAATTCATCGAGCAATTTAAGGTGAACAAAGTTGAATTCTCCATGGTTTAAACATAATTCCCTATGCTATCCGAAAATTTCCACTCCTTACCCACCCTATATATTAAGATTGGTGGCAAAATGATGAATGGTAATTGAGTGCTGTGGAAATTGATGTTATCCATAAGGAAGATTCATTACCTTTTCAGTTTGTACACTTGCAGGTTTTTATTTTCTAGCACACAGATGTTGTAGATGCTGTTGGTTACAAAAATCTGGCATAAGGTTTCTAATGTAGTTATTCATTTAATTCCATATGTGAATTTATCTCCCCCGTTCATAAGAAATCAGATAGGTTAAAAAATGTCGAACAACCATTAGGATTACAGTATCAGCTACATATTGATAGAATTTTGAAGTGGTTGATGGATGTCGATAATGGCTTTTATTTCCTTTAAAAGTTAAATTTGATTTTGGGTGGTAGAATGGAAGAAGGGCTCTATTAGTGCGTAGAATTGGATGGAATAGGACTTATTTTAGTCTCAAGCCCATGTTTGGCTACCGACCAGAATAGGATAAAAAATAATTTCATCCTCATTTTTATCCCATTGTAATGGGATAAAATAGTTATGACCAAAAGGGTGGGATTATTTTTATCCCATTCTAATGAGTTTTGCATTTTATTTTATTTTTTTAATTTTTAATTATTTAATCCTATCCTATCCTATCTAATCTAATCCAATAAAAATAATCTTATCCTATCTCGCGCACCAAACAAGCCCGAAGTGTGTAGAGATTGGGTATAGTGCATTGTGGGTAAGTGGATATCTATAAGACGCTTGAAAGGTAGCAAAATCACCAAACCTTTTTGTGAGGGCTAGGGAAGGAATCAATTTTTCTGGGTTTAAAATGGTGGAGCATTGCCACCTTTCTAAGGAGTTTATGTTTCATGAAAGTTAAGAAGTAAAAAAATACAAAATAATCAACTCAGCTAAACTATTTCTTAATTACATGGGGTCGGTTGCACAAATCTGTTTCCTCCACTCCACTCTTTCCAAGGCTAAGTTGACATTTAAATTACAAGTAGATATATCTTTTTTTAATTATTTATGTTTATGTTATTTTAGGTTTGCCTCTACTTCTATTATCACTGTGGTATGTTAAAAGATCTCTCTTCCTAGCAAGAGCATCTAAAGGTCTTCATTGTACACGTCTAAACCACCTTAATCACTTTTCTCACATTGTATCTTCAATTGGGGCTTCTTCTACCATTTCTCGAATATTTTCCATTTCTAATTCTATCTTTCAATGTTTTACCACATTATCCATCTTATCATGCGCATTTCCGTTAACTTAGTTTGTTCACATGTTGTTTCTTTATTGCCTAACATTTTGTTCCATATGTATAGTCGAACGAATAGCGCATTGAGGTTTTATCAAATTTTCCTTATCGCTTTAATGGGATGCATCAATCATGTAATACTCCAAAATCACTCCTTCATTTAACCCATCTTGCTTTAACTATATGATTCACATCCTCGCATATTTCACCCCTTGATGAATAATGGATCTCAAATACAAAATACAAAACACAAAATAAACTAATTTCAATTTCTAAGTAATTGGAGTTAACAATTCAATAAGATATACTATGTAATTGGAGCTCACTTGTGTAACAGAAGAAATATGTTAAAGAGTGTCATGGCTGCTTCAAGTTCCTCTTCTATATCATACATACAGTTAGAGGTGATGATTTGTCATGACAAACAAGTCGGTTGTTGATCATTTTTAGACTAGTATTAATTACCTAATATGTCTTATCAACTTAAGAGATCATAAAGAATCCTACCATAAACTTGGAGAGTTGCAGGCTTCTGATCTACCCTTGATTGAATTTTTTCCTTGGTTAGTGTTGGATGTCTTCCAGAATTTATTGTACTCCAACATGGTTGAATCTCTGTAATCTGTATTGCCCTTTTGTTTTTCTCTCTCTCTCTCTCTCTCTTTTTTTTTTTTTTTTTTCCTTTTTCAATCTGGGGTTTATTCTTCTTTCCTCCATTGAGTTGATTATTTCTTTCTATCATTTATATTTACTTTTGGTCATTGTTGCATTCACTATATTTTAATCTGTTTGGACCTTTTGTTGCTCTAGTTTATTGTTGTTTTTCCTTTGCTAGGTGTACGTGTCAAATTTCAATGGGAAACTGCCTGGATAAGGTAAGCCTTTTAAAGCATATTTTATTTCCACTTTCTGCTCTTCTTTTTCTTCCTTTGGATGCATTGCTAAAGGATCTTCTTTAAGTCAAAGCTAAAGGACTGAGAGGATAAATTCCAAGCAAAGTTCGGCCGCTTGAGATTTAGAACATTTATTGAACCTAGGAAAAATTGATCAGAAAGGGGACAGTATTTGCAGATACACGATGAAAACAGATATTTGATTCCAAAAGAAAGTAAAATTATCAGGCCTGAAACCTCTAAGATTCCACTGAATAGATAGATAAACCTCTTTTACTGACTTCCAATTGCAATTTAGTTTTATCTGTGAAGTCCATAAGATCATGAAATAAAAGTGGTAAAAGAAGCTGCTGACAAGTGGAAATGATTTTGACTCGCCAACACGATAAAACCTCCTTGCAGACTTACAGATTTTGTTGTTTTATGTCTAATTCTTGTAACAAAAGTGTCTTTTCATGAGATACCTGTGTCCTCTTTTCTTTTCTTTTTTTCAATTTTTTTTATTTTTTTTATTTGATTTGATTTTTTTAAAAGAAGAGATCATTCAATTTTACTTTTGCTAATTTGGTTGACTTGAGTGTCTCAGATGCATGTGTGTGCATGTTCAATTGCATAAAACTAATAAGCAACATTCTGTTGTAAATTGCAAATTCAAAGCCTCGAAAACATAGCTGTGTTGGATGTTTGGGGATCTTCAATCTTCACAGCTTGTAGTTGGATAGTGGCTTCTAAGCTGCCGAGAGGGTATTTTGTTTCAGATTGGTATAGGAATTGGGCTGTTTTAGTGTAGTCTAGTTGTTGCTCCTCCTCTTGGTTAGGGCTTTTGAGTACTGGCGGTACTCTGTAGTGTGTGGAACCACTTTTATTATATATACGTTTCTTTTCTTTTCTTTTTTTCAAGAGATTTTACCTTAAAATGAACATCTTGTCTTTGCAGCAAAGGAATAGTTTTTTCTCTCCACTTTGAGCTTTATTTTATTCCATGCCTTCATTTTTTTCTTAAATCTTCTTGAATCACTTAGCTGTTCATTCTATCATTTAGTGCACTGTATTTAAAGAATAAAAAATGAACCCTATTCCTTTATAATTTATTTTCGAGTTTATGAATCACTATAGACTTTTCTTTAGTTCTAAAGTACTATAGAATATAAACCAATGAGCCTACAATTCGTCTCTTATTTATTGTGGACTTATTTTCTTAATATTAATTTGTGTGTGTGATAATTTTATTTGTTTAATTATCTAATTGCATCTAAGTGGACCAATCCATGAGGCTCTGACTAATCTCGGGTCTAGGGGATGATCAATGTATTCAATCCGACCCTAGCATATAGGTTGTTTATGTATTTGAACTTGTGACCTTCAAGTCACTTTGGATTAACCTCTATTGCTGCAGCCCTTCCTTTAAGTTATCTTACTACATCTATAATCTTGAATTTTCAGTTTTAGTTTATAATCTCATCATGTTGGTCCTTGCTTTCTTTTTATGTCCTTTTGAGAAAGCATTATAGCATAACTCATATTTGCAGTGTATGGAAGAAAAAGGCGATGCAAATCATAGTGTAAACTTTGGCAGAGGAGATGTGCACCTTGTAACTACCAAAGAAGTTTGGGATGCAAAGTTATCAGAAGCAAGCAGGGCTGGTAAAATTGTAAGTTTTCAGTACTCTTTGGTGGTGATCGTGCAGAGAATTTTGAATATTCGATTCATCTGTACTTGTTTTTCATCTGTACTTGTTTTGTGTTGTCACTTTAGCCCTGAAATCAGAGTTGTGTAAACTGATTTAGCATTCATATGGTGATTGGTGCCAACCTATGAAATTGCTGCTAAAAAAAAAAAAACTATGAAATTAGAATTTCTGCTACACACTGCTGCTAAAAAAGAACAAGTAAAAATTGGAATTTTTTTTCAAAGTCTAATGAAGCTTTATGATGACTGACATTTGCTTCTTCCTTGACTAAAGATGCACATGAATTCCCTGTAAATAATAAGATTTTGAAGCAATACATTCCTTTGAATATTGATGTTATAGAGAAGTATTTGAGGTGGATATTAAATCATCTGTCTTTATTTTGTCAATTATTTTTTGTTGATATGTTAAGGACAACATATGTTAGGACTGTGGCACTTCTAGAACATATTTCCAGTCATTACTGATTTTCTCCAGTTTTTCCTATAAAACCTGTAACCTTCAGAAAGTTTGTTTATATTTCATGGGATTTTCCACGTGTATAATATCTGTAGACTTTGTTGTTTTATTTGATGAAGCTAAACAAGTGGTAAATGATAAAAAAAAAAAAAAAACCTGAGTTATTTTAGGATAAGTAATTGAAAGAATATAAATTTGACTTTTTTCTTGACACTTGTGGGGATCATTCACTTTTGTTAAAAGTGTAGAACATACCCTAAACAGAGAAATTTATTTAGCTCCAACCATGTAGAAATACAGGTAAGAGTGCTTAAAATTCACGTAGACTAATAATTATGAACTCTTTTAATTATCATGTAAAGGGCAAAATCAAACCAAGTAATTTAATAAGATGGCAGTCAATCAGTTATGCTTTCTTTTTTTCAGAACTGAATGTTGAGAAACAAAGTGGACATACAATGATTGTTGGAGAGATGAGGATGTGGTGAATAATAAGTGGTAATGCTAGGAAATGAGGGTATTTGAAGACTTGAAGTAATTTAGGAAGAATTCAAACTGTGTACTTAAAAAAATGTTTCTTGGGACTATTTGGACAGTAGCACATTCGTATGCATAGGAGTATGCCTTGACTGAAACTGAATGGAAAACTGGATTTATGTCTTGAACTTTGTAATTGAGATAAGGCACTAACAACAAAAATAATTAAATGTTATGATTTTATGAGCTAATCTGCTTTAAATGCCAGAAAATAGTGGTATATGGGGAGTTATCAACATTGTCTTAGCATCTCCAAAGATAGTATGTTCACAGATATCGCTCATTAATGATGTTCCTCTCCTTAAGTCATTGAGGAGATATCAACATTTTTTAAGGAATTTTTTGGGCATTCTGCTTGTTAGCGAAGCAGTTTACTGAGTTTTTCTTTCCTTTCATTTTCACCAAAGATGAACTTTCGATGTTTTGAATCTTGATAGTGTTATTCAACAGGTTGTTGTGAATTTCAGTGCAACATGGTGTGGTCCCTGTAGAATGATTGCTCCATACTACAGTGAGCTATCCGAGAAATATCCTTCTCTCATGTTCCTCACCGTTGATGTTGATGAACTAGCTGTAAGTACTTTGCATTACTACTTTGTTTCCTAGTTTTTCATCTGGTAAAGCTGTATCGTGGTTTATAGAGGTAGATATTTACAGAGGAGAAAAGAAAGAATGAGAAAAAGATTGTTCTTTCTTATATAATGGATTTCCATTGTGATGCTTTTGAGTTATGACCAGTATAAAAATAAAATATATATATAAAAAAAAAAAAACGGACACTTGTACAAGCATAACAATTTGAAAACTGCCCATATTTATGCGGTTATCGAGAGATCAGAAAAATGAAATGCTTTGTGTGTATTTTCAACTTTTCTCTGTATTACATTGAAAGTTGCCTTTGTTTGTGCTAACTCTTTGGCTGCACTAATTGTAACTTGGCTGATTCTTTCCATGGTTATGGAATCCTTTATATTGTTATATTATGTTTAACAAAGCATTACTGTATTTTATTTCAACCTGAATCTTTATGCTGAATTTTCATCTCATGCATCTAGAATTGATCAATTTAATCCTTGCCCAGTACCAGGAGCCTTATTCAAACTTTTAAATCTCCAATCTTTCTACATAATGTGCAAGATAGAACACTTAGTTTAAGTTCATTGTCATTTCCAAGGACCCATTCCTTGGCAAAAGTCAGGGACTTCCAACTTAATCAGATTTTGAAGGCGTTTTTGGTCGAATGTTTGCTCCATTCAATTGTCTAGCGGCTAGCCAGTTATTATTTGGTGTGGTTCACAATGTGCAGGAGTTCAGTTCTTCATGGGACATCCGAGCCACTCCCACGTTCTTTTTTCTTAGAGATGGGCAGCAAATAGATAAACTTGTTGGGGCTAACAAACCGGAGCTCCACAACAAGCTTGTTGCAGTCACGGAGTCAATGCCTCGGTCATCTAAATGATTTTAAGTTGTTGCAGGTGCTGGTGCAGTGTGGTCTTCCACTTGCTCTCTCACTCAAGGAAAAAGAGGGTTAGAAGCAAGTTTGTGCTGTGTAATATAAGTAGTTCAGTGGACCTCGTTTTGCAAGTTATAAATTTACCATTTTTGCTTCTTAATTTTAGAAGATATAAAGATATGGACTTGTTTTGTCAATGTAAAAATGAACAGACGCGCTGTTGTTGAATCTGAAAAAATGGCAAGCGTGGAGGAACTACTCTATAGTTTGTCAATGAAATTTCAAAAAGCATATGGAGCTAGAAAATCATTTTGTGCACTGTGGGAATCTGATTTTCAGATGCATACAAATTCAAACCACCTGTTCGACAACTTGTGATTGACCCCATCGTTTCCCCAAGTCCCTGCCAAACCTTTCCGACATATTATTATTATTATTATTGGTGTTCTAAATTTTTTTTAAGAAACCAAAACAGCTTCTATCGATAAAGAAACTATAAACAAAAACTGAGAGTACCAGAGGTATTTAGCAAAAAGAAGAAACAATAACAACCAAACACACACCAGCAAAGATATATCTCAACACACCCCACCTAAGACATAGAACCTCAAAAATCCAACTGGACACACCTTCAAATATTAAAACCATGAATAACCCTCCCCAAGCAATTACACCTAATGCAAACACCCAAACCAGTTCATCAACCAATCAGATAACGTGAACCCTTGGTTCACAGGAGAGGCGTGAACCCACAAGCTCGCAACAAATTTGATACCCTCCCATAGACTTTCAACCGATCTGGCCTTATCCATAAAGACCCTTTGATTTCTTTCTAGCCAAATGATCCAAAGAGTAGCAAATGTTGCAATGAGACACACCTCCTTACTATCACTGGACATAAAAGTTGTTTGAGACAGAGACATGCACTGTAACACCCCATAAATTTAATTAAATACATACGTTGAAATACGCGTATATCGAGATGTACAATACACATATTTTATACGTATGAGCTAAATATACATGTGATAATACACGTATTTTATACGTATGAACAAAATAAATGCGTGTATGATTAGTAAATAATTATGAAATAAAGATGATATGGGATCATCCTATATGGGTGCTTACAAGTAAAAAAATTGGAGTTGAATTAAATTGATTAATTTATGAGATTGGATAATTAAAAATATGGATTGGAATATGATTGAATGAATAAAAGTGAAATAAGTGAAGTATTAAATGGTATAGATTGAAATTGAATTATTAAGTGACTTATATGAGATGAATTGACTTGAATGGAATTTGATGGAGGAGTTGGTTATTAAGGGGAGCCTAGGTGTATGGGATGATTTTTATATAAAACATATTTTCTCTCTTTTATAAGTTCTCTCCACGTGGGAATGATAAAAGGAAAAAAAAAAACAAAAAAAAAGTCATTTCTTTTCTCAATTCTCTCACCAACGTCCAAACAAAAAAAAACAAAAAGAATAAAAATAATAAAAGAAGTGAAAAGGAAGTTGCCGACAGAAAGAATAAAAAAAAAAGGAAAAATAAAAGGAAAACAAGAATTGAGAATGAAGTTGCAGAAAGAAGAAGGAGCGGACAGAGAGAAGAAGGAGAAGAAGGAGAAGAAGAAAAAGGGGGAAACGCGCGAATTCGGACTCGTGGTAAGTGATTTTCCCTCTATTTCTTCGTAAAATTGATATATAAACTAGATGTAAACTTTCTAGCAGAGCAATTTTGACTGTGGGAGCCGTTTTACGGCATTTTCAAAAATTGGGATTTTGACCCAATATGAATAAAAATCTGCTAGGAAGGTAGAAAAATGTTCCCTACACTGTTAGAACCCCGAATATGTGGTTAGATTCAATTTTATGAGTTTTGGAGACCGTTAGACAATTTTAATACAATTTACAACATTCGGATGAATAGTGAAGTGAATAGTGAATAGTGAATAGTGAATAGTGCACAGTGAATAATGAATAGTGAATAGTGCACAGTAAACATTGACCTGTGCACAGTGCACAGTCAACATTGACCTGTGCACAGTGATGTGAACCCAATAAAACCCCGATGATAGTTTTAATAACTAAGTATATGGTGTCGTGAAAATATAATTTGGAAATATATTTTCACTGTTCTTTCTTGTGGAAATATCTAGATCGACCACAGAAACGATTTAGTAGGTTCTTCAACGGCTTATGAGTCCTAAATGGAATTATTATTCGTGTTTTGAAGTGAGTTGAGACATTACAGATGTCAAATAGATATGAATACATGACATTGAATTTGTGACAGGTTAAATTAGTTGGATTTAACTTGGAGCTGGACTCGAAAGCGTTGATTGGGTTTAAGTTGAACGTGTTGTACTGTGAGTATAGTTTTCTTGATTTGGTTCTTGTATGACATTGTACGCATATAAAATGTTTGATTGTATGCATGTTATATTTATATATAATGCATTGAGTTTTATGGATCATACAAACTGATTTTAGCAATTGGAGTTTGTAATAATGAGGCTTTGCGATTCCTCATTGTCATTTCGTTAGGACTTAGACCCAGATGAGGTTTTGCGAGTCCTCATTTTCAGTAGGTCTGTCCTAACAAGGGTTGGGATCCTTGAAATGACTGTTAATTGGGTAATGAGAGGTTGTGGCTACCTTGTAACGGCCATACAAGGGTTAGACCCGCTCTCTTGCCTTGCGGAGGAGGGAGATTGTACATTGTGTTATTGAATTGGGTAATGAGAGGTTGTGTCTACCTTGTAACGGCCTTACAAGGGTTAGACCCGCTCTTTTGCCTTGCGGAGGAGGGAGATTGTGCATTGTGTTTTGAAATTGGGTAATGAGAGGCTGTGTCTACCTTGTACGACCATACAAGGTTAAACCCGCTCTCTTGCCTTGCGGAGGAGAGAAATTGTTCATTGTATTATTGAAAAGCATGAAATTTATGTTGTTGACATGTATGTTATATTCGTTGAATGATGCATGTGTTGCATAAGTGTTTGAAATGATTTTACATGTCATATTTCTCTAAATGTATATAATTGTCATCTCAAGAACTATATTCACTGAGCTGTTGTTTGCTCACCCCATTTCCTCCAATCTTTCAGGTATTGAGTCGAAGGGAAATGGAACTTGTCTGGTATGTGTATGTCTCCTTGGAGGAAATAAATTCTATTTACGTTATTTTGATATGTATAATTATCACACACTATATATATGTAATATCACCTAGATGGGTTGTGTGGTAAGATTATATAATGCTTGGGATGATGAAATGAGATGATCATAGATATTTAGTTGGTGAGAATTTAATTTGTGGAATGAATGGAATCAATGTGAATGGAATGATCATCTATATATATATGGGATTTGATTTGATGTGTGGTATATAAAAAAAAAATATATTATGTACATTTTGGGAAGGTTTGTGAGAGTACGTGAAGGCTGACAGTGTATTATATACTGTATATGGGTTTGTACAGTGTATAGTACGTTGTGCCGGTCATGACGTCAGCCTACGTCAGGGGCGTCGTGACAATATTGGTATCAGAGCCTTAAGTTTAAAATTCTTAAAAAGATAAAAGCTTTATGATATTATGATTGTTTGTATGGGTATACATGTGGGTAGTCCTATTATGTGGAGCCAAATCCAATATGTTATCTTGACTGAGAATCACCTGTGTCGGTGAATTTCAGATTTGGAAATGAATAGTCAAGATTAACAATGGAAATGCTGATCACGAAAGGATCAGAAGGCTGAAAGAAAAAGAATTGGATGTAAGCAAGTGATAAGAAATTATATAACTCATATATGGCTACGAACTACCCAACAACACTGAAATGCACAGCTTACGAGCTTGTGGCAAAGTTGCAATGTGAGAAAGATAGAAGCTTGAACCATTGATAGCTGATGTGGATGCTAATGGTGTGAGTACTTCTATAAAACATATATAGTTAAGACTGGAGTAAACATAAATAAATAGAATGTCTCAATGATAAGTCAGATGAAATGTAAAGATGTGAAAGTTATGGAAACTTTCAGGAGAAAAGACTCTCCTATTTTAACTGACAGTCTGATCGTAGACGGAGGAAAGAATTTACAACTCTGATTGGAGACCATCTTAGAGAATGATTAAGTCTCTGAAAATGATAAAGTAAGTTAGCTAAGTTTAAGCTAACTGATGGTAAGAGATAATAGAAAATTGGGCTAAGGACTCTGAGATGATTAAGGCATGAAATTAATTAAAGAAGCTATGTTATAAGGGCTTCCATCATGTTGACATTGATTTAAGGCATGAAAAAGTTTATCTTGTTAAAATGTAGTGACATGTCTAACCATAAAGACAAACATGAATTAGCCTGGTATAGTTTATTTTTGGAATGATCACTATGGATATTCTAAGACTGATAAGGATCTAGATTAAATTTTGGAATCCTATACGGCAGGTTTGATAATTGTTGCGTTACAACTATATGTGCAAGTTGTTAGGCGGACTATAACTTTCGAGTCAGCCAAAGCTGCAGTGAAATTGTTAATCCCAGCAATAGTGAGATAGCTTGCACTGTCGTTAGAAGCCGAGTCATCAACACCAGTTTTAGGTAAAAGGAGAAATAAGTAATGTAAGAAAATGTTGGGGGCAATAATATGAAATTGAAGATAACTGAAACATTGAGTAAGGTTGAGATGTTGGCAGTATTGGGTCAGGTACTAACCCAATAAAAATGGGAAAAAGAAAAGTGATGTTAACGAATTATGAAAATCAGAATTGGTTTCCATTGCCTGAGTAGGAGTATCTCGACCTATGATTGTCGATTATCAATATGAAAAAAAAAAGACACGGAATGTGTTAATTTCCAATTAGTAGATATGGAATTGCCCCCAATCGTTTTTATCAATTACCATATTTTAGAGAAGAAATTAAAGTAATACAAGACCAGATCCAAAGATTCGTAAGACGTTGGTAACAGGTATGATCAACATTTTGTTATTGTGTATATTCTGATGTATTGTTGGATCTATTTGGTCTTTCATATCTGGTGATATGGTAGACAAATGGTATTAGTTTAGATTATAAAGACATCATTGATTGTGAGTATGCCTACGCGAGAAAGAATCTATCTTGATATGTTAGCAAAGATTATATGGACTAAATATGAGGGTCATCAAGTAATTATGGACTCTAGAATCTGAAATTTTTGGACTTGGATGTTTTGTGGGTATGAGTGGCTGGTCACCTCTCATGCTAGGTGGAGCGTCTCTCCGAAAAGAAGTAATATGTGGCATAAGGAAAAAAAAAATTCTCATTTTGAATCTCGCGAGATTTATACCCTCGAAAATTGTCTCTCTAAGATAAGCTAGTTATTGACGAGGACATGGAGAAGATGACTAGTACAAAGCCATGTAGGGTCATGTAATAAGGCATGCAGTTGATTAAAACTCCTGTGGTGAGTTGGTATATTGGAGTTCTTTGATGTAGTATTAAAAATTGCCACCTGGACAGGAGATTGATAACATATAAAACTGATGTCATTCTAATACGTATCTCCATTCCGTCATATAAAGAGTACCTGAGGAATTGTGAGGATTGAAAGTAGGTATATGTGTTAATGAGCAAAAGATTTAGATATGCGACCTTGAAGAGCATTTGTGATAAGATGGAAAGAAGGTATAGTGAAATATGTTTATGTATGAATTACTGTTAACTGAGCAAGGTAACAACAACGAATGAATATCCTTTACCATGGATAGATGGTCGAATTCGATTAACTAAAGGGAGCCAAATTTTCTTTAAGATCATTTTGAGATCTAGGCACCATCAGTTAATAATTCGAGAAAATAATGTAATGCAGACTGTGTTAAAACAAGATATGGATATTATGAAATTTTGGTAACCTTGATTAATGTGTCAATCACGTTTATAGAATTGAGTATGAACCACATCTTGATTATCACATAGTCTTCGATGATGATATATGAAATTGTCCCAAAAAAAAAAAAAAAAAAAATGAGAGGAGCATGAATAGCACCTCGGAATTATCTTGTAGTCACTGAGAGAGCACTGATTGAGTGCCAAGCTTGGTGAATATGAGTTTTGAATAGACTTGAGATAAGAATTTTTGGATCACATGACTAGTTTAAATCGTATCTTTAAGGATGTTGGGCAAGTCAAAGTCATCATAGTACTGTTAAAACTGATTTCAATGATGGAAATCAGAAGTTCTCTGATATTATTTGTATGTTATAAAAGTGTGTGGAGGGCTCCTTAATGATAACTATTCGTAGAAGGATCCTTAAAGTTGACTTCTCCACTCACGAAACTAAACCAGACAAATGGTGAGTACTGTGTGGACCGTTGTGTATGAGGAAAGCTCTCACAGTATTAAATGTGATTACTAGTTTCAGAATCGGGAAGTAATTGTGATTGATGAATATCACGTCAAGATCTGAATTTTTTTTTAGTGATACAAAAGGATAAGTTAATTACGTGTGTCTCCAGATATGTGGTAGTGCACGAGAATAACTATCCTAAGAGTGAATAAAAAGTTGGTGAGAACATTTCTTCTATAGAGTCTGAAGTAATTATGTGAACGGAAAGAAACTGAATATGAGGTACTTAATGTGGCAAGAATTCCCGAAGGATTTGATGTTATAATGAGTTATTATCCTGGGAAAGGCCAATATGTTGCTGAGGCATTGAGCAGGAAACATGCTGAAACTAGAGGAGTATCTATCAATTAGCCATAAATGGAGATTGTTTGTGAGTGAGAGTTACAGTTATGAGTGTACTCTTTGTTACTTCATGTATTGATATTTGTGCTCGAATGCATGTTCAGCTAATTGATACTCATATTCAGAGAGTAAGAGTTATGATGAGACGAGTATGATATCAGTATGAAAGATTATGAAATTGGTCATATAGATTGTGTTAAATGAAGATGGGATTCAAATGGTATCTTATGGGTTATGGGTAGATATGATACCATTTGGATAACCATTAGTAGACTGATAAGTCTCTGTATTCTTCCAATGAACGCCAGAATTCTTTTGATAGACTGAGCAGGTTGTATATGTGTGAGATAGGGAGATTTGATGGGAGTACTCAGATATTTTTCATGTCGGATTAAGATCCGAAGATTTTGTCGAGATCTGATATATGATGCAGACTCGTTTTGGTACTCATCTCCTTCTCAGTGTGATATGTACTCTCAGATTGGTTGACAGACTGAGAGAGTGACTTTGATGCTTGCGAGCATGCTCGGGTCTCATATACTTGAATTTTGGTGGAAGTTGAAAGGAATGTTGTATTTGTGTAAACTTATGTGTCTAAACAACTATGATAATAACATAATGATGGCACTCTAAAGGTTTCATACGAAGCCTTATAGATCTCCAACTTGTGAATTGAAAGTGTGGAGTTATTGTTATTAGTGCCACAAGATGTTATTAAATACACAAGGTTGGTACATAGGCCGTAAAATTTATTGTGGCTGACTCAATTTTGCTAAAGGTCTTACCACAGAAAGGCCAAATGAGATTTGGAATGAAAAGAAAGCTCGCACCGCGATTTGTTGGACCATTAGAGATCCTTGATAGGATAGGTCCATTGGCTTACCGATTTGCTCTACTGTCACAGTTGAGAAGTGTTCGGAATAGTGTCTATTGATGTTGAGGAAATATCAGTCGGATTCCATAGATGTTATGGATATAATTCAACTCTAAGTTGGGGAGGATACCACGTATCCAGAAGAGCAAACATGGAAGCGGAAGATAAAATGCGGGAGCAGTTTTCTGGGATTGAGTATCACTTGAGGAATCGTCCTTTCTACATTTCGAGGACGAAATTCCTTAAGTTGGGGAGATTGTAACACCCCGTAAATTTAATTAAATACATACGTTGAAATACGCGTATATCGAGATGTACAATACACATATTTTATACGTATGAGCTAAATATACATGTGATAATACACGTATTTTATACGTATGAACAAAATAAATGCGTGTATGATTAGTAAATAATTATGAAATAAAGATGATATGGGATCATCCTATATGGGTGCTTACAAGTAAAAAAATTGGAGTTGAATTAAATTGATTAATTTATGAGATTGGATAATTAAAAATATGGATTGGAATATGATTGAATGAATAAAAGTGAAATAAGTGAAGTATTAAATGGTATAGATTGAAATTGAATTATTAAGTGACTTATATGAGATGAATTGACTTGAATGGAATTTGATGGAGGAGTTGGTTATTAAGGGGAGTCTAGGTGTATGGGATGATTTTTATATAAAACATATTTTCTCTCTTTTATAAGTTCTCTCCACGTGGGAATGATAAAAGGAAAAAAAAAAACAAAAAAAAAGTCATTTCTTTTCTCAATTCTCTCACCAACGTCCAAACAAAAAAAAACAAAAAGAATAAAAATAATAAAAGAAGTGAAAAGGAAGTTGCCGACAGAAAGAATAAAAAAAAAAGGAAAAATAAAAGGAAAACAAGAATTGAGAATGAAGTTGCAGAAAGAAGAAGGAGCGGACAGAGAGAAGAAGGAGAAGAAGGAGAAGAAGAAAAAGGGGGAAACGCGCGAATTCGGACTCGTGGTAAGTGATTTTCCCTCTATTTCTTCGTAAAATTGATATATAAACTAGATGTAAACTTTCTAGCAGAGCAATTTTGACTGTGGGAGCCGTTTTACGGCATTTTCAAAAATTGGGATTTTGACCCAATATGAATAAAAATCTGCTAGGAAGGTAGAAAAATGTTCCCTACACTGTTAGAACCCCGAATATGTGGTTAGATTCAATTTTATGAGTTTTGGAGACCGTTAGACAATTTTAATACAATTTACAACATTCGGATGAATAGTGAAGTGAATAGTGAATAGTGAATAGTGAATAGTGCACAGTGAATAATGAATAGTGAATAGTGCACAGTAAACATTGACCTGTGCACAGTGCACAGTCAACATTGACCTGTGCACAGTGATGTGAACCCAATAAAACCCCGATGATAGTTTTAATAACTAAGTATATGGTGTCGTGAAAATATAATTTGGAAATATATTTTCACTGTTCTTTCTTGTGGAAATATCTAGATCGACCACAGAAACGATTTAGTAGGTTCTTCAACGGCTTATGAGTCCTAAATGGAATTATTATTCGTGTTTTGAAGTGAGTTGAGACATTACAGATGTCAAATAGATATGAATACATGACATTGAATTTGTGACAGGTTAAATTAGTTGGATTTAACTTGGAGCTGGACTCGAAAGCGTTGATTGGGTTTAAGTTGAACGTGTTGTACTGTGAGTATAGTTTTCTTGATTTGGTTCTTGTATGACATTGTACGCATATAAAATGTTTGATTGTATGCATGTTATATTTATATATAATGCATTGAGTTTTATGGATCATACAAACTGATTTTAGCAATTGGAGTTTGTAATAATGAGGCTTTGCGATTCCTCATTGTCATTTCGTTAGGACTTAGACCCAGATGAGGTTTTGCGAGTCCTCATTTTCAGTAGGTCTGTCCTAACAAGGGTTGGGATCCTTGAAATGACTGTTAATTGGGTAATGAGAGGTTGTGGCTACCTTGTAACGGCCATACAAGGGTTAGACCCGCTCTCTTGCCTTGCGGAGGAGGGAGATTGTACATTGTGTTATTGAATTGGGTAATGAGAGGTTGTGTCTACCTTGTAACGGCCTTACAAGGGTTAGACCCGCTCTTTTGCCTTGCGGAGGAGGGAGATTGTGCATTGTGTTTTGAAATTGGGTAATGAGAGGCTGTGTCTACCTTGTACGACCATACAAGGTTAAACCCGCTCTCTTGCCTTGCGGAGGAGAGAAATTGTTCATTGTATTATTGAAAAGCATGAAATTTATGTTGTTGACATGTATGTTATATTCGTTGAATGATGCATGTGTTGCATAAGTGTTTGAAATGATTTTACATGTCATATTTCTCTAAATGTATATAATTGTCATCTCAAGAACTATATTCACTGAGCTGTTGTTTGCTCACCCCATTTCCTCCAATCTTTCAGGTATTGAGTCGAAGGGAAATGGAACTTGTCTGGTATGTGTATGTCTCCTTGGAGGAAATAAATTCTATTTACGTTATTTTGATATGTATAATTATCACACACTATATATATGTAATATCACCTAGATGGGTTGTGTGGTAAGATTATATAATGCTTGGGATGATGAAATGAGATGATCATAGATATTTAGTTGGTGAGAATTTAATTTGTGGAATGAATGGAATCAATGTGAATGGAATGATCATCTATATATATATGGGATTTGATTTGATGTGTGGTATATAAAAAAAAAATATATTATGTACATTTTGGGAAGGTTTGTGAGAGTACGTGAAGGCTGACAGTGTATTATATACTGTATATGGGTTTGTACAGTGTATAGTACGCTGTGCCGGTCATGACGTCAGCCTACGTCAGGGGCGTCGTGACATGCACTCCTCAAGACAGTCAGGTACATCCATTCTACCATTTGTAAAGGACCGCCATCTACTCCAAATCCCTTTAGAGAATGGGCACTGCAAGAAAATGTGATCCGGGCTCTCACCCGCCAGGAAGCAAAAAGTGTAACAGTGTGGAGTTAAATATAAATGTGGAAGACACTTTTGTAACATATCAAAGGTATTAATACGCCTGTGAGCCAACAACCAGCCAAAAATTTTAACTTTAGATGGAATGTGTGTATGCCAAATAAATGTAAAAAGGGAGAAGGATGTGTTCGTGACAAAAAAGGTCAAGGCAACAAAGAAAGATTTGCATGAGAAATATCCGAAAGGTTCTAGGGACCAAGAGAAATGATCCAGAGAGTTCACAAAACGAGTACCATCCAAACCCGAGGAAAGAATAGACATCTCAGAATGTTCCCTATATGTTGTAGTTTGCATTAGGATCAGATATTTTAAAGAAATAAATGGGTTGATGGTGGACCGTGGATAACCTATATAGATTAGGAAAAGCCTGTGCTAAGGGGCAATCTCCCAGCCTCTATTCTCCCAGAAACGAAAAGTCTCCCAATTTCCAGTTCTTGGGTGAATGAAACCAAACACCGTCGGAGCAAGAAACACCATAAATTCTCATGGTTCCCTGAACGTTGTTCTCCCGACTCTCCGTTGAATAGCTCCCAAATCAGAAAAAGATAGCTTCCCATATCTACTATTGATCACTCTTACCCAAAAAGAATTTGGCTCTACCAGAGACCTCCAGATCCATTTGCCACATAAGACTGAGTTCTTTTACACAATATTCCCAATACCCAATCCCCCGACTTCGACAGGCAACTTCACAACATCCCACTTCACCAGGCTTTTTTGTTCTTTTCCGCCCCTCCCACCCCACAAGGATGATTTAAACATCTTCTCAATTCTTCTCGCCACCCCCATCGGAATCCTGAAAATGGACAAATAATATGTTGGGATGGCCATTAACATTGATCTGATTAGGGTCAGTCTCCCACCTTTGGATAACAAAGCATGTTTGCACCCTTCTAACCTTCTAGAAATAGTAGTCACAATAGGATCTCAAAAACTCTAAGACAGAGGATTACCTCCCAAGGGAAGGCCCAAGTAGGTCACTGGCCATACACCTACCGAACACTTCGCCCTATTGGCCAGCCTCAAAACCTCCTCAAGTGTCATGTTGATCCCAACCATCTTGACACTTTGCCATATTCACTTTCAACCCTGAAAACTCAGCAAAGCAACTTAAAATCTCCAATGCAGACCCCACGTTCACTTCGTCCCCATGAAGCAAGAACAGAGTATCCGCATATTGCAAATGTGAGACCTCCCCACCATCCTTTCCAACCTAGAATCCTCTCACTAATGAAACTTGTTTGGCCCTTGTCATCAACCGGCTGAAACCATCAGCAACCAGAGTGAACAGAAATGGAGCGAGAGGATCTCCTTGTCTAAAACCCCTGCTTGCCCCGAATTTGCCCCTCGGTCGACCATTAACCATCACCGAATACGAGACTGAACTGACGCATCCCATCATCCAAGTTATCCATCTAACCCCAAAGCCATTTTTCCGCTGCACTTGTTCAAGGAAATCCCAAATTCACAGTGTCATAAGCCTGAGCAAAATCAATTTTAAAAACCACCACTGGACTCCTACCCGCCCGATAGTCCTCCACTGTCTCATTAGCAATCAACACAACATCCAAGATCTGTCTTCCCTCAATAAATGCCGACTATTTTTTTTTCACCGTTTTATGTTGCACTACTGTCTTCAACCTCATAGCCAAAGTCTTATATATATGCTAATTACCAAGTTAATAAGTCTAAAATCCTTCAAACATCACGAGTCACATTTCTAAATTTCAATAATAGTAATAAGTATTACTAATATTATAAATTAGCTAATACTTTGGTTGTTAGATTGAGATAATGCAGCCAGTCTAATTCAATTGAATTTTTGGGTGGGATTCGTAGGAGGCGTGAGCTGTAAAAGGCTGTCCCGTCTCAAATGTCAGGCTGTTCGATGAAAAGCAAAAAACCCATTATATTCCTTTATTTATTTTTTTAATTATTGAAATAAGGATGGAGTAGGCACATCACATGAGAGCCGTATGTGATGTCATTTGGCCTAACAATGAGGACCAGAAATTGTCATTTCTTGATCGTAGGAGCAATATGGTCTTCAACTTTTGAAAATGAAGAGTTACAAATTCAACAAACTTGACTATTGTGATATAGATAGACCATAGTCAAAAGAGGAGGAAATCCCTTCTAATAAAGTTTGGAAGCTATACTGTGACGCTGCCAGAGAGATCCTTCCTACTTCAATACAGATCTTGGTTGGGTTTTATTGGATGAAAATGACCATGTTCATTGAGCGGAAAGCTGGTTGGAAGGTGGTTCGTTATCTGTAGAAGATGCGGAAGCGAGGGCAATACTCCCGGGTCTAAAGTATTCATCTGGTCTTAATTTCTCATCTCTAATGATTTATTCTGACTCTCTTAACAATTATCCATGAGCTGTCCAGTTTTAGTTGCTCCTTAGCACATGTTGAGCCTATACATTTGTAATTTGTTTCTAATTTTTAGGAGAATGTTTCTTTTTGTCATGTTAAGCGTCAGGATAATTTGTTAAAAAGTCGCAAACTTTTGCCTTCACTTCATTAAAAAAGATACAGGTGTAAGCAGGATTATAGAGGTACGGCATACGGCACCGTCAACGTGACATCAACGAATTGGTTCGTACGTTATAAAATAAAATAAATGCAAGTTGAGAGCCATCACCCATGCTATCTTTCGGTCTCGATCAAATTATGGTCTCATTTATTTGTTATTATACATCGTGCATTGCAAGTTGTCACGAATTGAATACAATCTGTGCTTGGTGGTTGACCTTGGCAGTGTTTTGGAACAATTGGCTAAGCATAGAACGTGACAACGCTGTAGACGTGGATACAAACTATCTTATACCATGCTTTGCAAGACTAACAACAAGCATAACATGACTTGTTAGATGATATCCAACATGATGGATGGGCAACAACTTGCTAGGTAGACATCAACCCAAATAGGTGATGTCTGACACAATATGCGTTTGGTTTGTTTATAAAGAGATGCAAATGGAAACCTTGCAACGTTCAAGGAAAGCTTGGTTTGTTTGGTTAAATACTTTGAAGAATTATATCACCTCAATAAAAACGAAGGTAATTCAAGTGCCAAGATAACCTGATAAAACTCTACAAAGGCTAGTTAACATGTTCCTTACTGCATACAACTCATGGTGTACTGTCCCCTATGCCAGCAGATGCCACGCATAACATATTAAGCAAAAAAAAAAAAAACAAGAGACTAGTAATGGTGGTAAGTACATGCACTAGAGGCAGACCATGCACCAAATACACCTATGACAAATGAAGCCAAACCGCACAAAGAAGTGGCTTATGCGACTTTGCCAATTGGTTTCACACTGATCTCCTACCGTTAATTACTTGCTTACAAAACAAAAATGAAAGTAATATGTGCACTGGGTCGCTCTGAAATTACCATTCAAATTGATTACAAAACCAAAGATATCCTTATAAAATTACAATACATGAGGAGTCCAACACAATACAATTATTGTCAAAAGGTTCATGTACTTCGGCGTAACATGGATAAACGTATTACACAAAAGAAAAGAAAATTTTTGGAAAAAAAATATTAATAGAAGCGTAAAATTTAATTAAGAGAACACTAAAAGCAGATCGTCATACCAGATTACCAGCAGCAGCAGCTTCAGCCAATCATCTGAAACTAATAGTCAATGAAACTCTACCTCCCTTTGGGGTTCATGATCTGAGAGAACACTGCACTGGGTGTCAAACCATCAGAATCCTGGCTAGCAAGGCTCCGTCCCCCAATGCTCATTGTCATCCCACTGCTCCTTGAATCGGTTGCATTGCCACCAAAACTCGATGACACATCTGGATCATTCTTCCCTACATTTTTACCACAGAATGGGGTAGCCTCGGTGTCTAAGTCGTTGTGGAATCCACCATTCTCCTCTGCACTCTCTTGCAGCTGCAATGCAAACTCTAGGTTCCACAGAACATCACCCATTGACGGTCGGTCTATTCCCTGATCAGCCACACATTTCTCAGCTGTTTCTGCAAACTTCTTGAAGCATTCTGGGGCAATTTTTCCCTTAAGGTGAGGGTCAATGATCTGATCAAGGATGCCCTTCTTCTGGCAGTGCAAGGCCCACTCTGCCAAGCTCACTTGCTCCTTTGGAAGCGTTGGGTTCAATGCAGGACGCGCGCACAATATCTCAAATAGTACAACACCAAATGAATAAACATCAGATTTCTCCGTCAACTGCTGCCGCCTGAAATACTCTGGATCCAAATACCCAAAACTACCCTTCACCACGGTGCTGACATGCGTGTGATCCAAAGTCGGCCCTGTCTTTGACAATCCAAAATCCGAAACCTTTGCAACCCATTTTTCATCTAGGAGAATGTTAGTAGTCTTCACATCTCTGTGGATGATAGTGTACTTGGCACCAGTGTGGAGATAGTGCAAGCCTCGCGCAGACCCAATACAAATCTCAAGCCTTTGTTTCCATGGGAGGGGTGGCTTCTGGGTCTTGTAGAGGTGCTCCCGTAAGGTTCCATGAGCCATGCAGTCATACACAAGAATCATTTCACAGTTTTCTTCACAGTACCCAATCAGAGACACAAGGTGGCGGTGGCGAAGCTTTGAGAGCATCTCAATTTCTGTTTGAAACTCATGGACCCCCTGCTCAGAGAGCGGGTTCCCACGCTTGATAGCAACCTTAGTTGTTCCATTATCAATCTCACCTTTGTAAACCTTGCCAAAACCACCAACACCAAGAAGAAGGGCCTCATCAAAGTTGTTGGTGGCAGCCTTGATTTCCACAAATGAGAAATGACGACAAAGGTTTGAAGGAAGTGATGAGGCGTAGCTCCCTGTGGTGTTTGTCTTTGCGGATCCAGCAGAATGTGAATTGCCATATAATGAAAGTGGGAGCCATCCGGAAGGCCCGTCGCTGGTACTGGAATCCTTCCCTTGTTGCCTGCGCCGTGACACCGCATACACAATAAAACAAAGAAAGCATAGAGCAACACCACCACCTATAGATCCTGCAATGATTCCAGTCTGATTCTTTTTACCTGAATTGGATGATCTAGCCCTACTGGGATCAATGATGTCCTGTTTACGAGCAGGAATGGGATTAGGACCAGCAAGGTTTCCAGTACTACTATTTATTTTGAAGATCTCTAACCCATTCAGAATTGCATCATAGTAGTTTGATTTTGATGCTACATTGGGGCGTAATGCAAGCCACAGATCTTGCTCTTCTTTCTTGTCTGGAGCGAGCACCACATAATCTTTGTAAACTGGAATCCCATTCCCTTGAGTCCAACCAACAACATCAGCTTCCTTCTCAGCTGTAATGTTATTTATAAAAATCTGAAACATCCTCTGATTAATCATGGTTATATTCTCTTGGATTTCACAGAAATGGAGCCTTACAAGATAGAAAAACCCCGAATCAACTGAAAAAATCCATGTGAGGTTGTAATTCGCATTGACGTTTCCATCTGGCCCCATAGTCCGAGCAGTAGCATAGACATCCTTTGGAGCAACATATTCTGGTATGCTTGGAGGATACTTAATTGGCACCTTTGGAGTAGCAATGTCTGTAACACCAGAAGCGGCTCCAAAGATGTATGGCGAGTCATCCGACCAAGATCGAAACATGCCAGTATCACCTGTGGGCGAGATATATTTTCCACCCACATTCAACCGATAAACCTTCTCAAGGGCAGAACTATTGTCAAAGGGGAATGAAGATGACTGCCCGACAAAAGGGGCACCGTCTGCTGGACTATAGATATCAGGCATAGAAACGATCTCAATCCCATTCACAAAGGCATAGGCTTTGGGAGGACTTGAAGCTGGTGTAAATGTTATGTTCAACCTTCCAGTACCCACATTAACCGAATATTCCTTGATCAGGAATGCAAAGTTAAGAGCCTCAGTAGTTTGCGCAACGCTAAAATTCCGGAGTAGCGTATAAGGCCCTGAAGTGACAGAAAACAAAGCGTCTGTAGCACTTAGATTATTATAAGAAGAAGGATAGAAGTAGAGTCGCACAAATTTCCGACCAGACGCAACGGGAACGCTGTAAGTGAACTCGGAACGGAATATTCTTGCCGTTATGAAAGGGACTTGAGGAACGGAAGGGTCCTGAATGGCAGCAGTGGCTGTTGCTGTGTTAGCAGCTCCAGATGCGAACCTTGAATTAACATCCGTGGTCCATTGCCGGCCATCGGAATCAGTGGAAGTAGGAGGACCGCCACAATTCAGGAAGATTTCGTCAGTCGCGACATAAGAAGAAGAATTATCAGCAGCAGAGATTAGAGGCAGCGAGAAGGAGAAGAAGCAGAAGAATGTCGCGAAGATAGCAACAAGTTGATTCCTTGAAGTTGCCATGGACGAAAATATACAGAATAGAAGAGATAATTTGATCCACAGAAGAGCAGAACGATACAACAAATCTCTTCCGAACTAACGATGACGGAAACCAGCAGGATCCGGCAGTTTCAACCAATCAATCAGAACCAGAAACCCATTTACCATCAAATAGATGGATTTCCAAACTCCAGATTATACAACGATCAACGCGAAATCGGAAATTCTCAAAAGATAACAACTAGGGTTTCAAACTCAAACAAGATGAACTGAAGATAGATAGCAAAAACACTCTCAAATTTACAACAAAAGGTTCTCAGATTCGAGAACACAGCTAACAGATCGAAGATAATTAAGAAGAAGATCAAAGCACGCAAAAGCAGTAACAGATCAGCTGATGAAATAGACGGATAACAAAAATTTCTACCAAAATAGAAACAAAAAGTACGAATTAACCAACGAGGAAGAAGAAACTTCAAAGCATTTTCAACTTCAGATGACGATCGAACGCTTTAGAAACGTGGAAGAGCGAACAGATCGGGAAGAAAATACCTCAAAGCAGCTGACAATCTATCTATCTAAGCTGAATTCAAGCAGAGAAACTTGCCCGATGGCGAGATCGTAGGGTTCGAACTCCGCGCAAACTATAACTACAATCTCCTATCATTTCCGACTTTATGTTATAAAATTATTAATTATTTTTTGTCCTCATTTTATAAAAAACTGGAAAAAAAAATATCAATTTGCTTTATATGGACAAATGACGAAAACAACCTCCTCATTTGCCGAATAATTGAAAATTGGAATACACAATAATTGTAGTGGAAGAGAATCGACCAGGGAAGACTCGTAGCATTGATTTTAGGTAGTTGTTGAGGTTAATTAAGGAAAAAGGAAAAGTAGTGAGTCGAGTGGGGCCTGCCACTTAGGTTCTGCTTTGAGTCTTTGACAATTGAGAAGATGACAGTTGTGTTTATATGGGAAGTGACCCTTTAAAAATGGCCACCTGGCAAAGTTGGGACCAGGCTACGAGCTGATGCTTAAGAGGAAACCCGCGCTTCCGATGATAACTCCGTGGGTCCCACGCGTTAATCTAATGACGCGTTGCGGCGCTGCTTTTTCCGTTTGTGATCTTTTGATCATCTTACACCGTCAAAAGATGGTGTCAGAATCATCCAACGGTTCAAATGGTTTTTCTTCAATTGTCTCCGTTGAAATCGACAAAAGCAGATAGCATCCAACGGTGCACACCGTCAAACACGGGAACCTTCTTGTTTTGTTTCAGTGGTTCTTGTCAATTTTAAAAAAATATATATCATGACATCATCATACTTATACAAGTACTACTATTATAGCTAGTCCACCGTTTTAGGGCATGTAAGTTTTAGTAAAAGGGAAACAAAAGTTTTAAATGTCCAAGATAATCACCTAACAAGATGGCAAGGGTTAGAGTTTGTATTCATGATATGAGTTTGAGTCTATCCCTAAGTAAAGTGGACGGGAAATAAATTATTTTGTAATGGCACCTACACAATTAATGAAAAAAAGTTTTTATTAGGACTTATTGTTAAGGGTTAGTCAGTGTGTACATAAACATTTTATATTGTATTCCAGCACGTCCAAGGTCATGCCCGGCCCTTTGACGAAAAAATGGTCATGCCCGGCCCGGCCCGGCCTGCCTCCTTTAGCTGTATGACTGGACGAGGTGTATGCACGTGCCGTGTGCACGCCTTTCACTTGGTTTGAGGGCTTTTGATTGTGTCGTGCTCATATAAAACGCTCTTTACCCACGATAATAATTGATACCATTAATAAAGCCGAAACATCTCTTAAAGCCCTTGTTTTATTCAAATAAAAGAATTAAATTTAAATAAATAATAATAATAATAATTTGTACTTGAAATAACTCAACTTAATTTTTACCAATTTTTTTTCGCAACTATATATAGTTAATTAAATGAATCTATTTCTTCTACTTTACTCTTTTGAAGGCTAAGTTACTATTTAACTTTTTTCTTGAAATAACTAAATAATTAAAATTAATGTTCTATTAGTTTTAAGTAAAAATTAAGATTTACTTGAAATAATAAATTAATGAAAATAAAAGAAATAAAATAAAAAATGAAATAATATATTTTCTTTGAGTAGTAAAATTAATAGAATTTTAAGTAGAATCATTTTTTTTATTAAAATAATAAAATTAATTTTAAGTAAAAATTAAAACCTACTCTAAAAAAAAATAAAAAACAAAACCTACTCTAAAAAAAAATAAAAAACAAAACCTACTCTAAAAAAAAATAAAAAACAATTCTATCATTTGTGATGGAGTCACTTGCTCAAGCCAGCAAAACCCTCATCAGGATATAAACTCCAAAGAGGTTTTTCCCATATAAAAAAAAAAAAACATAAAATCAACATCAAAGTCACAAGTATTAAATATAATATGAAAAAAAATGTATTTTCTTTTTGAAATAGTAATTTCAAAATCAAATTTTAAATTCTTCAAGGTGCAAAACTCTCAAACAACAAAATCAATTCTATTTCAATTTTTTTTGAAGCAAAATAAATTAATATAAGGTTAAAAGAAGATGATTTTGAAAAAGATTTAAGGTTAAATACTAAAGATTTTTGTATAGGAAAAAGAAAGGATGATACTTGGACGTGATAAAGAGAAAGGGGTTATTTTTGTGATTTTAATGCAGCTAAAATGAGAAGAATTAAAATTAGCAGGGGGGGTAAAGAAAGAAAGCGGGTAAAGAGAGAGCTTTTATTTTGTGGGTGCCCTCAGGTGGGTTTTATAAGGGCGATACATTGGAAGAGAACCAGCGAGACACATTTCAGTCGAAAGAGGAGCCGAAGGCGAACTTCGTTGCCGGACGCTGCAGATTTCGATTCCATTTACCATCTCAAAGGTAAAAAGGCTTCTACCTCTGTTCAATTAAATATCTTTCTAGGGCATCGAATTTATCTGGTTTTAGTTTCTTTTGTTCTTTACCAGTCATTTATGTTTCGTTGATAAATCTGTTCTTGTTTAGTTGAAAAAGGGTTTAGGGTTTCCTTAATTTTTTGGGTTCTTGACAAGATGTTTCTGCTCTGAGAATCGATTATTTAGCCTCCTCCTCCTGTTCGGTTTCTCTGCTCAGGATTTAGGATTCGGACTCGTTTTTTTTTTTTTTTTGGTGTTATTTTTCAATTTACTTAAACTTTTCTTGCTTTTATTTTCTCCATATACATCTTTCTTTCCAGATATAGGGTTTGGCATCTATGCCTGTTGGATGAGTTTATTCGTGTCTTTGAAGGTTTTTTTTTTTTACAAGAGAACAGCGTCCTATTGCTATGCTACTGAAAAAAAAAAAATGGTCTTTTTATTGTTAGAGATAATGTCATTTAGTGCATTCTCTTGTTTTTATTTTTATTTTTTTAGTTTGTATCATTATCATCATCACAATTATTTTGTTCGTCGTTGAAATGGAGCAGGTATGGCAGAAGAAGCTCCTGCTGTTGATGTGAAGGATGAAGGAGCAGAAGTGAGTTTCTATTAATATTTTTCGCAAAGAAACTCATACAATGCATGTTTTTTTTTTTTTTTGCTTTAATGGCTCGATAATTCGTGGGATACAGAAGTTTAATGGTTTCATTACTGAATATGCTTATGCTAAGATATGCTTGGTGTGAGGGTTAATTTTTCAAGAAATTGATTTTGGCTTATAGAAACACTTACATTGGGCAAGTTGCAAGTGTCAAGATTTTAAGCTTGTTGTTGTAGTTCACTATTGTGCCCATATACTGTCTGTGCTTATGCATGATCGAGGTTCATTTAGCTGGCCTCTAATGATTACAGCAAAGTTTTATATTGACATTGACTTTGATGTTGGTGGAGATACTAGTTTATTTTGTGACCTGCTATTATCTACTGTGCCCATATTGTGTGTACTTATGAAGATCAATATGTTTTATTGGACTCTGGTAATTGGGGTACTGCTTTACGATGATATTGATGTTGCTGTTGGTGAAGATATTGGCTTATAAAAGTAATGAAGTTTGAAATTTGAATCGTGCATATTCTTACTCATTGAATTGCATTTTTAATGTACAAGGTCATTAAGATTCATCCAACACGTGTATTTTTGTTCAAATGATCTGTTTGTGTTATCCCAACTTTTATTTTGTACCAAAAGATACGTGTTTTTTTGTTTGTTTCTTTGTTTGTTTTGTTAGTGCTTGCTTTTGTTTGTTGAAAGTGGTTCACAGTACTCCTGTGGATAGCAACAAGGATGCTTTTTAAGGGACAAACTGATAGATTCCTTTTTTTTTCGTAGCTTTTCATAATTTCTCTCTGTTGCAGCTTGCTCCATTTGATCCTACTAAGAAGAAGAAGAAGAAGAAGCCCGTGGTTCAGGAACCTGCAGATGATTCTGTGGATAAACTGGCTGAAAAGACTGAAAACATATCAGGTATGTAGAAAGTGAACCCGTTTCTTATGGCCGAAGATAGTGTTGTATGGTGAAAAATCAGTTCATATGGCCAGTTATAGATAGGATGAATAATGAATGGAAGATGGCAAACTTGCAAGTTTTTATCAAGTTCAATTGTACATATAAAAGAATAAAATTGCATGCTCCGTCTACGCACACGATATAAGTCCACTTTGCAGAAATCCTCCTCCTCCCCTCCACCTGAACACTGTGTTGATACTTGCAGTATTGTTCTCTAATTACCTGTATGTTTTATGCAGTTTCTGATGCACCTGAGAATGCTTTTGCTGGTTTAAAGAAGAAGAAGAAGAAACAAGTAAGTTATTGCAAGTCTCACGTCTCGACTACTTGTATATTGCCACTTTCTTTTGCCAGAAGCTGTTCATTCTAAGTGGTGCACTTCTCTTACAGGTAGAGACTGATTTTCTGAATGACGAGAATGGGGAAGCTGGAGAAGAAGTTGATGGTAATTTTTATTTTTTTATTTTTATTTTTGTGACAAGTAATTTGCGTTTTTCATTTGTTTTTATAGTACTTTGTCAATTAATTTTTTTTAAAAAACTTCTTCATAAACATTTTCTAACTGACTCGTGAACCTAAGGGGGTTCTCATTATGATATATCCTCATCTAGTTACGATCATGGTTAACTGAAATTAAGATCTATGACTTCCCCCTCTTTCTCCTCTTTTCATTTTTTTCTTCTCTCTTTTATTCAATTTTCTTTTCTTTTTTTTTCTACATTTTAGATCACACAGCAGAGGGTGAGGAAGGAGAAGGAATTGTCCTCCAATCTCGCTATCCTTGGGAAGGAACTGATCGTGATTATGAATATGAAGAGGTGTGCTTCCAATTTCTTGCAAACAATTACACACACTCCCACTAAGCTTTTCAATGCCTCGAGGCATGTTTTGTGCATAAAAAGCTGCTCATATGTAAAAAATGTTCATCCGTGGTTTCATATTAGAGCAGCACTTCTGCTCGTTGAGATTCCATGATTTTGTATGATATTTAATGTTTTTTTTTTCCATTTTTTTCCTTTAATTTTTTTAATATTGTGAGTTTTAGTTATTCTAGTCAAAATTCAGCACTAAGGATATCTAGATTTCTTAGTGGAAAAATCTTTATCTTTCTCATCAAGCTGACCAAAAGATTCCACCACGTTAATTAGGATGAATTGGCTATTATATTTATGATAATCTTGGTAAATCATGCTTAAAGAAAACAAACTGCTAGTTGAGCTTTCATTGAAATGCATGCTTTTAATTTAATAATGAATTTCTTTTGTTAATAATCTTTTTGCCATATTATTCACAAGCAATTAAAAATTGTATCAATGAGTGTGATCTATTCAGATCAAGATTTTAGGCATTGAGCCTATTTGTTCGGGTGATTAGAAGTGCTTTTCTTTTATTTTTATGAGCAAAAACTGTTTTTGCACCCGTTGGTAATGATAATTTCTATATAAAAATTATGTGTGCCAAAAGCACTCTTTTGAGAAGATGGTTCTCACTGGGGTTTTTATCCCCAGCTTCTATCATGAGATGTTAACTATTAAATACTTACATTCAAAGTATTGTGCTTAAATAGTTGTTAATGGTACTGTTGTAAAAAAGATAATGATGACTTTTAAGCAAAAGCATTTTTGAAATACATTACAGCACGATTTCATTATCACAAAAGCTCATTTAAATTTTTTTAGACAAACTATGAGCTATATGCAAAAGCTATACCTAATTGCCGTTCTAGGATATACTGAAGTATTGAGTCCTTCTTCATGACACGGACAATACTTCAAAGTTCAAACTGGTCCAGTTAAGATGAGTGGACAATTTAACGAAGAACGTGTTCATATGGTATATACGTCTGTTTTCGGAGATTTGCACCTATCTCTTAGTTGCATTTTTTTGATTGATTGTCTCCTTTCTTTTTTCATCTTTTGTCATTTGGTTTGCCGGAAATTCAAATGGTATTCTTGTGCATAGACAGCTAATGTTTCAATTCTGAAGTCCTGAGGAATGATTATCTTGTCTTATCTTTTCTTTCTCTTTCTTATAGGCGGTCTTGATTGCTTAGCATTGTAAATTTAGTGATGTGTTTTTTACTCTGTGAATGGTACAACTTTGAGTTTTGTGGTCCCTGTTGCAGCTTCTAGGTCGGGTGTTTAACATCCTTCGACAAAAGAATCCAGAACTTGCAGGGGATAGACGTAGAACAGTGATGAGGCCACCAGAAGTCCTTCGTGAAGGCACCAAGAAGACTGTTTTTGTGAATTTCATGGATCTCTGCAAGACGTATGTCAAGATTTTTTTTTATTTTGTTTTACACCTTCCTTTCCTGAAATTTTTGTGAAGTCACTGGCTGCTTGGGGCAGATAAATATTATGTGTGCATATGAATTTTATCAAGAGATGCCAGGACACGAGGACCACACTTATGGCTACTTGAAAAATACCAATATAACTGATTTTGACATCTAGTGAATAATATCTTCGTCAACACTGCCCTATAGAGACAATGTGCGAAAAAAATTCATTCACAAAATCATATTAAGATTTTTTTTTATTTTTTAAAAATTAGTCATGGTTAGGTTCTTGTTCAACATAATGTACTCTATCCTATCCAAGGGAGGAGAAGGGTGGTGGGGAGTTAGCTACTGGAGTTATGTTGTTCTAGGATATTGTTGAAGTTGATTAAACAATAAATTCTAGCCACTTGTCATTGTGCCAAGAGGTCTGATATTAAATCATGAGATTGTGATGATCATGCTTGGATCTATTTATTGGAATTCTGTGTGTAATAGATGTGGTTGGGCATAGTAAAGCAAAGATGGTGGATATAGGATAGATGTAATTATGTGTATTATAAATATCAATTTAACTCTTGATAGAATGAAGTGGAAAACGTGGATTTATGTAACTAACCCATGTAGATGGCATTATGGCAAAATGCTTTGTTGAGTTTTATATCGAGTTGTACAGACACTTATTGAAGGAATCATACCTTTGGAAAAGATAGCTAGTGTTACCTTGAAATACCAAATATTAGAGCATTGATTTGATTTTATATTGGATTTGATGTTATGTGCCTATAATTTATTTTTTCTACTATACTTATTGTTAGCATTATATAAATGTAACATAGTTTATTTATTTATTTATTATTCTTAAAACAACATAGACACGTTAGGAACAAGGATAATGTTGAGATTTCGCCATTTGGGCTATGAGGCTTTTATAACTACTGTATATGTGGTGAAGATTTAGATCTTTTCAAGTGAGTTTTGAATTGCATAAGATGGAGGACCTTTTTTTGGGAAATTTATTTTCTTAGCTAGTTCTTGTTTGAATTTGTTTCCTCCCTTCTTTATTGTTGCTTACACCCAATTCAATTAGACATAAATTTTTTCCGACTACATGAGATTGGCTACGTGAATCAGCTTGCTACGCTTTGCTCTATCAAGGGTTAAGTGAACATTTATATTACTGATAGTTGTATATGTAATGAATAGGTCACTTTTCTTAACTGGTGTATATAATGTTTTTTGTGTATATGTCCAAACTACGTTAATCAGTTCTTCTTGTTTTTATCTTTAATTTTGGCTACTTCTTTCATCATTTTACAAAGAATGATTTAGTTCTTTTTTGTTTTTAAAGTTTTCAATTACCAAAAATTCCTTTCATCATTCAAATCTTTTTTTATTTTATTTTAATAGCTGTAGTTTCAAGGTTAATAACTACAAAAGAGGCTAAATATATGCCCACTTAGAACTGGTCGCAATGTGCTAGAAAGAGTAAAGTGCAATATTTAGGAAACACTTGGTTATGTATCCAACTCCCAAGCGTGTTATGCTAGTTAACACTTTGGGCTTGTTTGATAAGTTAGAAAATTGTTATTGTTTTGAGAAATTGAAAGATTTTCTCAAGAAAATAGAAAATTTTTTGGTTGCCATCATAGTGTCGAGAAAAATTTGCCTACCCTCATTTTTCTTACATATATTTTTCATGCTCTTTTACATCATGAGTATGAAAGGAAAAAAAAAAAAAACTTTTCCATGCACCATCAAAAAACCATGTGAAAATTCTCTAAAACATTTGCTTGGGAAATTATTTCTTGAGAAAAATTTTCTTAGCTATTAAACAGGGACAATCACCAGTGTGAATGCATGTGCCATTTGCTAGTTCATATTAATTGTTGCTGATCTTTATGAAGAAAAATGGTTGTCAAAGTAGAGTATTAATTCTCACTATCATTTCCATGCGAAGCGATTAGCAGTTGATTACTTATATTTTCTTTTTCTAGATGGTCACCTGACTCTTTTAATTGTTTTTCTTATCTCTCTTTGATGCACACATGATTAAGAAATAAAAAATTCTTTAACCAAGATGAAGAAGTAAAACCCTTATATCTTTCTAGTTGAGCAATGAGCCAAAGAAGTCCATATTGTCTTTTGGGCTCTAGATAAAATAGCAGTAATGTGTGTGATTTGCTGTAATTAACACAAAAGTGTCGGGTAACTAGGTCTACAGCTTCATGGTCTAGCTTGTCTAGTCTAGACAAGCAAGAAACCTGGGTCATAATGTGTTGATCCTTAGTTGGACATAATTCTGCTTCTTATGGTATTATTGATCTCATTTTGTCTTCATGCACTTGAAAACATATAGTTGCTAAAAATTTGAAATTGCTCATGGTGTGAATCCATTGGGCAAGTTGAGTCTGCCTGTGACATGATCAAGTTTTGTTGTTTAATTTGTGCCACTGGTAATGGATATACTTCGTTCTGTACTAAACTGTCAGAGATTTGTTGTACTCCGGAAAAACCTTTTGATTAACAGTTTGGTATTGAATATGTTAATGGCATGGATTGAAAAATTGATATAATTCTCTGAATTTTATCGATTTTTCAATCAAGAAGTACGAATTAAATATAACTGAATTATTACAAAAATTCGATTGAAGTTAGGTAAAATATTGAAATAATATTTTTAAACTCAAAAATCCTCTAGTATTTTTAACTTTTCAAAACAAAGTAACAAAAAAAAAAATCAATGCTAGCTTCAATTTTTTTAGAAGATATTCTTAAAGAAAAAATGTATATACGAGATTGAAGTACAATGTCATAGGTAATTGATTCAAACTAAGAATCACTAGAGAAAGAAGTAAAATAAGATTATTGAACATAAACTAAAATGAAAATGAACAAGTAATATATTGAATGTGTGTGATTAATCCATTAACCTACTATATATGTTAAGTATGAAAGTCTTAAGGTTATTTATTTAATGTGTGCAGTAATACAGAAATTGTAAATCTTACTTTAAACCATTGTATTTTATAATTTAATAAGTTTTAACTATATAATTATGTTTTTTTTAGTATATTTAAAATAACATAGATCTTTACAACATTTAAATCGAATTTCTTATACTTCTCTACAATGTAGAACTTTAATAAAATGTCGAATTAGACTTCCTCGAATTATTTTCAAATTTAAGGGACCACAGTTTAAGGCAAATTCGAATTTTCGATCCTTGGTTAACAGTAGGGATTAGGTCATTGTGTAGAAGAGATGTATAATATTGGTTGAGTGGTTTTTCGTGTCTAGTAGAGGTCGGGGTTATTCTCCATTCTAATGAATTAGTCTTTAACATCATCTCAATTCTCAATTACCAGGATGCATAGGCAGCCAGAGCATGTCATGACTTTTCTTCTTGCTGAAATGGGAACAAGCGGATCATTGGATGGCCAACAGAGATTAGTGGTAAAAGGAAGATTTGCACCTAAAAATTTTGAAGGGATTTTGCGTAGATACATCAGTAAGTTCCACCGTGTCTTTCATTTTTGGTTGCACTTAACTTTATCATCATTAAGTTCTCTTCCTTGTTTTTTGATCTTCTTTTTCACAGTGTGCCCATCTACTACCATGGATTTGACTTTCTTACCTCAGCTCATTTCTAGATGGTTTATTTGTGTTTTGAAACAATGGTCATATATATGAGAAAGATGGTTTAATATATTCATATGCATTCATGGTTGTGATCCAGTAGCAAACTGTGTCAGTACAACAATGCTTGCTCGAGAAGCAATTACAAAATCTGTTGCTCCATGATGGATTTTAAGCATGACTATCCATGTAAACTATTGTCATTCTCAAACATGTCTAGTGTGGGGTACTTGGCAAGCAGAGAAACTGAGTGTTTCCTTTTACAGATATTATTATGAACAAAAGTACTTTTCATTGTTTTTTTAACCATATGGGAGATGATATTGTTAAAAACTCTATCTGATTGTTATCATTTTGCCGTATGCAGATGAATACGTCATTTGCAATGGCTGCAAAAGTCCAAATACAATCCTTTCAAAGGAGAACCGCCTATTTTTCCTCAGATGTGAGCAGGTATTGCTCGTTTCGTTCTGTTCTATTTTGTGGGCATTTTCTATCATCTTTGGTGATAATTTTGAGCTTGATAAGAAATATCCAACATTTTAATAGTATGACTTGGTTGAATGGCAAGCTGTTTATCTGGAATTCATGAATGAGAAATGTTAAATAAACTAAAAAAAAACCCTCAAAACTCGAACACGTCATATGCGGCATTATCTATATTACTCAAAACTCCAAATTCCAATGATAAAAGCATCAATGGTGCAAATGATGCCACATGTTATGTTTTTTGATTTTTGATTTTTCTTTAAAAGTTTATCTAGCACCTCCGTTTATGAATTTAAGTACTTTGATCGACCTGTTCCTATTTATGCTTGGACAATTTCTATGCTTAAGCAAGGAGTTGCTTAAGAGATAAAATTGTATCTAGACACAATGAAAAATGGTGTGCCCAACACACAAGGCTCTTGCACTTGCGAGGTCCGACGATTTATGCAGCTAAACCTCTGCATTGAAGAGACTATTCTCGGATTCAAATCTATAAGCTCCAAGTCACAACGAAGCAACCTCAACAATTGCATGAAGGCTCACCTTTCTATCTCTGCATAATTACGTAGAGTTAACCACAATTGAGGCTTGGAACTTTGAAGTATGGGCCTTGCCCTTTTTACTAATTTGGAATTACCATCTTAGATGTCCCTGATCTTTTTCAGCACGCCATTTAATTATATGTTGAAAGCACAGTGTGGCTGAATATGTATGATTCGAAGCTGAATTCCTCTGCTTTTTCTTTGTTTACAGTGTGGCTCAGGACGCTCAGTGGCTCCTATCAAGGCTGGTTTCGTTGCAAGGGTTGGGCGTCGCAAGGCTGGGACATAAGTGGGACAAACGGTTGCTCTTCAAGTTTGAAGGCAGATGACTGGAAGTTTCATTATAGTTTGCTTACATCTGTCTGCTCTATTACCAATGTGCTTTCTTGCTTTCACTTTTGAAATTTTGGCGAACTTAGAAAGTGTGATTTTCTGTTGTGATGTCTGAATCTCGAAAAATATAATGAGGGCTCGATTATGTCTTAGGGAGTTGACTTTGTTGACAATGAGATTTTATAATATAGCTTATATTTGAGCTTTACTGTCAAGAGTGTCAATGGTTGCTAGTACATTCATGCCAAACTTCTCAAAGCTGCTAGTACATTCATGCCTACTTTTATTATCTTCAACCAGGTGGAATTTTCCTGTCGTTGGGAGGGGTGTCTGTTTTTACTAAATTCCTCCCATTTTTTAGTAGTCCATGGGTCTCGGAAATTTCAAATATGTGCTAGCTCCCTTCAAACCATTTGAAACGTTGAACTTATATGGTTGGATTATAAGATGTTTTTAATAAATTGACAGGCAAGGGGATATATTTAATTCTGGTTTTATTTGACTCGTTGGTTATGAATTGTTAATCTGTGATGGAAAGAAAGGCATCGGAGAAAAAACGTTACTGGAAGACTACAAAAACTACCTTCTAGCTTCTTAATCATTTGTCTCGAAAAAATCTGGGATTTTACCCATTTGTTGGGAATCACTTTCCAATAGGAATCTCAGTTATTTTGCTATAGGAAAAAGTTGTTCGACAACATCTCATATTTTTACGTAACCAGCCAATGTTCGGTTAATCGAGTGGCTCCGACAGGCACTCGTCTCAGGGAATGGGGATACTCTCGGTTGTAAAAATAAATAATTATATGACCAAATATTATTTGTGGCGGACAGATGGACCACCACAAACAAGTCATTAATACGACGAAGAATATTTGTAGTTTCTGTCTTTTATAATATGTGTCGATGACTATTTGTGGCGTCCACAAGACCGCCACAAATTGTTTTTTTGTTGTGGGGTATGGCAAAGGGTGACCATTGGAACCATCTGAAATTTGAGTGCAGGGTGTTGTCACCCTCGACGCTGTCACGGATTACAGACAAAAGCCATCGCTCTCTCTTCCGTGCCAAATTCGCACTTGCAGCGTACGTGATTCAAATTATGAAATGGGAACCTCTTTCTTCTTTGCCCCAAATATCTCAACTTCCGTGAATGGATGACCATGCCGAGAGGTAAGGCTCCTGTGTACGTTGCCCTCCAATTAACGCACCTTTGTTTCTTTCAGCTTTATGAAGACACAAGTAGTAGAACAGTGCGATCCACTACTTGATTGCCCCTTTTCTTTTCTACTTTAACTGTTGTTAGAATTTCATGAATACTAGTAAACTTGCAAAATAATAATAGTATTTTTTTTTTCTAAGAAAAAAGCCCCTTTAGGGTTCCATCCTTGATCTGTGATTATGTCAAGCTGGAAGTGGTGTGCTCTTTAGGGCCACTCAAAAATGTCTCATAAATTCCGTTCAAATTTCAACTATCATTTTTTTATTGGTGGAACTCATCATACATGTTGGAAAAGTAATCTTCAGATAGGTTCAGATAGGTTCTTGTTTGCTTGTTTTACCAACTTGTAATTTCTTTCTTTTTACTGATAGGATATAGGCTATTGATGGCGTAATTTCTTTAAAGAATTACACTACATACGGTTTAAATAAGGAGAATTAAACGTTAACCCCTTGGGTTTCTGCACTTCTACTTCACTGAAGTTGTCTCATCATCTCAACTAAGAAATCCATCACATGCCACGTGTCCCAACATCCTTCTACTCTGGCCCCATTTCTTTCTCAGTCTTGGAGCGTGGGACTCGTGTTTGCTGCTTCCCACCTACTCTGATCAATTACTTTTCTATTTGTATGATGAAAAAGCCTAAAATATTTATATAAATTCTTTCCTTTGCTTCCAAGACGGAGATCATTCTCTTCTCAACACTCTTTCTTGGATCATTCATTGTCCAAACTACCTCCAACTCTCTCTCTTCCTGTCTTTTCTTTTCCACCCCTTTATATATCGTTTCACAAAATGCCATGGTGTGTGATTCAAAATCATGGGTACTCAGAAGAGGCAATTCATCCATTCCTCGAATCTTCGAATTAATTTAAGTCTTTTCCTTGTACCTATCTTTTTGTTTTCAATTGCAAACTCAAGCTCTCAAGTTCTTGGCTTAATCACTGGAGATGAGCACCTGAGAACATTGGCACAACGGAAAGAAGAGGATTTTCACTTGTATTCTAACACAAATTACGGGTACCCATTATAAATAAGAAGTTAAAAATGCAAAATTCACTTCGTTCATCCTTGCATCACAGTGGCGTTGGATCATATTTGTTTCATTACATGAGAGTTTTTTTTTTTAAAAAAAATTTCTTAATGTTATTGCGCTTGTACTCATTTTTTCTTTTTTTTTTTGGTTCATTTTAGTATACCTGATTTGGACGTGGGTGGAGAAGATGATTGGCAGATGGTGCAGAACAAAGGAAGCCAATTTGTGGTTAATAACCAACCATTTTATCTGAATGGGTTTAATACTTACTGGTTGATCGTGTTTGCAGCTGATCAATCTACTAGAGGTAAGGTCACTGAGGTATTTAAACAAGCAAATTCAGTGGGCTTAACTGTATGTAGAACTTGGGCATTCAATGATGGAGGATGGAGGGCCCTTCAGAAATCCCCCGGTGTTTATGATGAAGATGTTTTCAAGGTAATAACTAATAATCTCGCTGCTTGATCTGGTTTGATTTTTCAAGCTGGAGGTGGGAGGCAATTTTGATTATTAAAACCATGTTTATCTTTTTGCTGCTATTACAACAGGCTTTGGATTTTGTGGTAAGCGAAGCAAAGAATTATAAGATAAGGCTCATATTGTCTTTGGTAAACAACTGGGATGCTTATGGGGGCAAAGCACAATATACAAAATGGGGAAAAGCTGCTGGTTTCAATTTAACTTCTGATGATGATTTCTTCACCCATCCTACCCTGAAAAGCTACTATAAAGCTCATGTCAAGGCAAGCTCATTACTAGTATTTCACTACTTCTTGTTATATTTAAGCAATAAGCTCATGGTTTCAACATTATAAACAAATTGTGCTTCATTGTTTTTTCATGGCTTTTTGATGCACAGACAGTTCTCAACAGAGTGAATACATTAACAAATGTGACGTATAAAGATGATCCTACAATTTTTGCTTGGGAATTGATGAACGAGCCACGATGCCTTTCTGATCCATCTGGAAATGTCTTGCAGGTTTCAGTCCATTTAAAAGAGTTTTATGTTCAAAAAATTAATTAAATTTCCATTTTTAGAGATCCTGGTGAAAGTGGTAATTTTGTTGTGAAAAGGGGCAGGAATGCTATTAAATTAATTGCAAAGCAATGCCTTTGTAGGAATGGATAGGAGAAATGGCAGCTCATGTGAAGTCTATTGATCCAAAACACCTAGTAGAGATCGGGTTAGAAGGATTTTATGGACCTTCTACGCCTAACAGAGTTCAGTTTAACCCAAACACATTTGCTCAACAAGTGGGAACAGATTTTATTAGGAATCATCAGACACTTGGGATTGATTTTGCATCTGTTCACATCTATGCTGACTCTTGGTAAGTAAAATTTATTTGAATTGAAACTTTTTTTTTCTACTCCCCCAGTTCATGAATCATGCGTGCATTTTTTCTAATAGAAATTGAATTGTATACATGAAGGATTTCGCAAACAATCTCCGATGCCCATCTCCAGTTTGTGAAGTCATGGATGCAATCCCACATTGATGATGCTGACAAGATACTTGGTATGCCAGTTATCTTCGCAGAATTTGGGGTATCGAGAAAAGACGATTGCTACAATTCCTCTTTCAGAGACACCCTTATTAACACAGTTTATAAGACTCTCTTAGACTCCGTTAGGCAAGGAGGCAGTGGTGGTGGAAGCCTTCTGTGGCAGCTCTTTCCCGAGGGTACCGAGTACATGGACGATGGATATGCAATATTTCTCTCGAAATCCCAATCAACTTCTAACATTATCTGTCTACATTCTACAAGGATTAAGCTCTTCAACTCGATGTGTTCTTGGAGGTGTCATTGGGGTTGCAAGAAGAAAAATGTTTTGGACACATTCCTCTATCATGATGACCTGTAAGGCCACTTTGTCCACTCTCTATATGTGAATTGAATTGGGTGGCATTGGGGATTATACTGAAATAACGCTCACGGTTTTTGTTCATATGCATACTTCTTGTAAATAAATATTACTTTATACATATGATAAAAGATCATTCCACTCTATCCATTGTACTTTTTGTTTCACTGAAATAGTGATCGCGACTTCATTATGCTTTCTGCAAAACAATAATCACTTGATACATATGTTAACGCTGTTCACAATTTTTGTTTGGCTACCTGAATCTTACTCCTTATGTCAAATTTTCTTGGGGAGGAGAATATGAAGTTCCAATAAATTTGTGATGAGAAAGAGTAAATTACTATACTGAAAATAAAATGAATCAGTGGAAGCATATTATTTTAGGAACAAATTAATACATTTGAAAGAAAATTTAAATCAAGGGTCATCGAGTATAAAAATAAACCTTATACAGGCAACATTGATTTAGTTATGAAGAGATGGTGCCCACATGATGAATAACAAATCCGTAGATCTTCCGTTTAAGCTTTTCAATTTTCTCTTTCAGAAGCTCCTCCTGTTTTTCTACTACATGATCCAACCAGTCGTTGACTTGCTTCAACTGAGATAAGACAGAAGCAATTGGTCCATGATGTAACACTCTTCCCTCTCCTTTCAAATTTTCCTCAAAAGCCTTAAAACCTGAATCCAAGGCCTCATCAACAAACTGCAAAAACCACATTTGCATTTCTGATTGCAAATTTCTAGCCAGTTCCAATGTCTCTTCAAATCCACACCCTTTTGACCATAAGCCATCGCCATGATCAGCCACTGGCGAATGAACCTTAGAATGGGTCTTGGCAGGTGCGCTCAGAGATTGCCGTTTCGATACACTTGTTCTTGGAGGTGATGGTGGCCTTATGTCAACAGAATCAATTTTAAGAGATTTTCCAAATTGGTCTTTCAGGAGCGAAACGACTTCGAGATCAGTAGCCAAAGCAGCTTCAACCCAAAGAGAAATGGATTTCGACCGCTCCCTTGATATACCATTGTCAGCTCTTTCAGAACTGGAGCTTGAAGCTAAATTCTCAGTAACTGCTGTTGATTTTATGACAAGTTCATAAATTGATAGGAATTTATCAATTGTGGTGAGAGGATTTCCTGCTTTGGATGAACAGAGGTTGGAGAACATGCTGATATGAAAGTTGTTAGAATTACCGATCAGACGGAAAATAAATAAATAAAGAACTTGTGAGTTGCCTAAGTATCAAACTTCATATAAAGGATTCAATTCTTACCTTAAACACCTGATCACAGACTCGGTGGCAGAAGCCTCTTCCAGGGCCTCAGCAGCAACAGCAGAAGCAAGATTTCTCCTTTTAAGAGCCTCCTGCATTAGATTGATAGAAGAATAACTCAAATCAGATCCTAACAACTCTTTTTTGGAACAAATAAAGAACCAGCAAAAAAGCCCATCCATCCTCCAATGATGCTCAAACTTGCCACCATCAGTTTAGAATTTGTAAATTTTTTAGCAATCCCATATGATAGCCAAGTGTGACAAGAATGAACAATTAGTTCACAATTGATGCCAATGCAATCAAATCAGTAACCATATTTGAGAAAAACAAGTAGACAAAGTTGAGATAGTTCTTGATGTTTAACATTCATGGGTGTACCTACCTTTCCAAGCTTTGCAAGGTTAGGAGGGACAGCTTGCAGAGGGGTGCTGCCATCTGTCCATTTTCGATCATAAATTGTGATTCTAGGAGCTGCCCTGTTGGGCTTCTCAGCCACAGAACTATCTGCAGCCTTACTAACACTAAATTTAGATTTATCATTTGTTGAAGCATCCTCCTGATTGTGTTGCCCAGCATTTGCATCACTTAATCTCCTTGACATAGCTACCTGGAAAAGTTCAAAAAAGACAAGTAAATTGAAGCCATACTATAAAACCCTACTGAAAGATCAATTTTTTGTTTGGTGAAAAACCAAGGAAAAAATAAGAAAAATATACCTGAGTTCGTAGAATGGCTTGCATATCAGCTTTACCCTTCGACTGAGCCGCCTTTTCTTTATGTTCTCCCAAATCCACAACACCAGAAGGATCATCCCAGCTCTTCCTGTTCGTCTTTGCAGAAGACCCAACCAATGCCTCAGAAACCTTAGAAATTCCAGCAACTAAGTTAGCCAACTTCTTCTTCCCAGCAGAATCAGCAGTAGCAGTAACAACCGGCGAAACCTTCAATCCCCCCGAAAGCCTTCTTCCCGGAGAAATCGAAGCCCTCCTCGCATTCGGCGAAGCCTGCCTCCGTCCGTTCGGCGACGGCTGCCTGTACCTCGATGGCACAATGATCGCAGGCTCCCTCGACGATTTCCTATTCTCTTCCTTAGCCGCAGCCAAACTCGGCACCACGCACTTGGACGGAACCGGAGACGCCGATCTCGAACTCGCCTTGCCGGCCGGTGAAGCCTCTCTTTCAACATTCCCGACACTCTTCTTTCCGACGGAGACCGATCTCTGCTGCTGCTTTCCGGAAGCCGGAGAAGAGAACCGGCGAGGCTTCTCAGCCGCCGGTTTAATTTCCTCCGAATTCGCGCCGGAGTTGTTGTTGTTGTTGTCCTTGGGAGCGAGAACGTGCCTTTTCTTCTCCTTCTCCAATGCTTTCGTTTGCTCAGGTTTGAGCTCTTGAGGCAACTTGTTGGAAATGTAAGCCGAGATGGGATGGAGAGAAGATGGATCGGAGTCGGAGACTGGTTGGATTACGAAGCCGCGCTTCGATGGCGAGATGCGAGCGATAAGGGGCTCGGGGGTTCCGACGAATGAGTGGCGTCCGGGGATGGGACGGAGGCCGGAGACGCGAGGAACCGGGGGGGAATCGAAGTGGAGGCGATCGACGTAGGCAAATTGGCCGAGCTGTAAGCGATTGGTGAGAATGAGATCGTTGTCGCGATCGGAGAGGGAGACGTAGGTGGAGTTGGAGGAGTCGGAAAGCTGGACGTAGAAGCCGTAGTTGGGCCAGAGGTCGGATCCGGAGAGGGCAGGAACAATGCCGATGACTTGGAGGAGGACGGACCGGTGTTCTCCCACGACCTTAGTGTCGGAGTTCATGGATTGGAGAAGCTTTAACAAGATTCCTGGTGTGAGAGACGCCATTGTTGGATGGATTTGGATAATGTTTTGGCTCTCTGTTATCTGTCTTCTTCAAAATTTAAAGAAGAAGATGAAGAAGAGATTCCCATTTTCTTCCGTTTCACCTCTTTTTTGTAAGTTGTAACGAAACGAACGTTAGGTCTCTCTCTCCTGCCTCTTCCGTTTTGAAATTTGAATTTTGAAATGACTTGACACGTGTAGGTAAACCGTAATCTTCTTCTTTTTTATTTTTTGCCTCCAATTAATCCCGACTCATTTTTCTCCAAGTAGGAAAATATATAGACTGATTTGCCCGTACAACTAGCTAGTGCAATGTCACAAAGGAAAATGAAATCGATTCAAATCGATGCTTACTTATTATAAGTTCAATTATCTGCTTGTCTCATATAAACCTTTGTATAAAAAAAAACACGAGCTTTTACTTCCAGACTATTTTAATTCTATGACATCTCATTGTTAACTAGACAAATGGGTAGTTAAAAAGAGATGGAATTCACTTAAACAACTGAATATAACTATCAAATGGAGTTTGCGGAAAATAATTAATACTTACACAGTTGCAGTACCAACTGTAAACAAGAATAGAGTTCATAAACTCATGAATTCAAGTATTGCGTAATACATAGAAAAAGAAATAAAGTGGAACCACCACAGCAACTGCAACCGCAATCTCAATCGAACAAGGTTCACAAGCTTATTCTGTGATTCTGCTCGGCATCTTCGAGCAAGAAGAAAAAGATGGTATTGAGAAGGGAAAGACAGGTAACAAGGTTGGCCATTTTCCTATTACGGAGAGCCATTCCTTTGAAGAAAAGAGGCTGCAGGTCGAACATAACTGAATCCCTTGAAGCTCATATCACAGGCAGTTGGGCTGGATGCCGGAGAGTCTACAAGTGGCATATTAGTCCAGCGTTCCTCAAAATTCGAAGTGCAGTGTATTCCGGCAACTTCTGGACGGAAGCTTGGCTTTATCTCTCTATTGTCCAATTTCTTCCAATTAATTGACTTGAACCACTTGTGCTGCTTTATCCCCTCACTTCCACCTAAACCAATGCCTAGTCGCTTGTTTGCTTCCTTCTGCAGCAGCTGCATAAACACACAAGAGGAGTTATTTTTCTGAACAGATTACTCACCATCAGGGAAGTTTACTGGAAAACATTGGCGGGCATTTTAAAAGAAAATTTCCAAAGAAATGTACAAATCTAAAGTCAATTGTCCAAGCCCATAATCAAGGCTCTTCTTGTGACAAATCCATGAACTTACATACCATAAAACCCCACCCACCCACCCCTTTTTCTGAATTATGAAATCTTGTTTTCTACTATATTTTTGGGATAATGTTTTGCATTATATTGTTATACAAAGAAAAAATACCATACTCTAAGGAAAAGTTTAACTACATTTTATTTGTAATTTTGTATATTATTACAGATTTACAGATTTACAAAATTCAATTAGGAAGAAGACAAAAAATACTAACATTATTGCAAAAAAATATTACAAAGGAATGTTGCATGTAAAGAAATAGAATTGCATGGCTTGCCTCATTTATCAAGTAGTTCAAAAGATTAAGCACAACCCAAAATATAATTGAATATAATGAAGATGACACAAGAATGACTACCTAGGGCAAAATATCAGGCCAAAACTGCATCCACTCTCTCCATGGACAAAGTCTGAAAAAATGTCTGTCATTCCATGTTTAGGGATTTTACATTTCAAGGTGGATGATTCCTCCCAACAATTGGTCAGAGAACATCCCAAAAATGCTTTTTAAAAAAATGTCCAATACTTCAACAGTTGGGGTTAGCTATAAACTATAAGAATAAAGGCTAAAATCGATCTTGTGGATATCTTGTTGAAAGAGGCTAGAATGGCAGGTCAAAAAGCAAAAAATTCAATGGTTGAAAGAAAGAGATGCTAACTCTAAATTCTTTCATAGAATCCTCAGTAACAGGAAATCAAAATGTTTTATCCCTAAAGTTGAGAAAGATGACGGTTCTTTAGTGGAGGATGAGTTTGGCATTACTGAGACCTTTATCAATTTTTTCTCTGAAGTCTATTCCTCACGCAGGGGGGATATGTGGGATGTTGATGGGCTTGATTGGAACCAGTTGGATGATGCGGAAATGGAGTGGTTGGAGAGACCTTTTGAGGAAGAAGAGGTTAGAATGGCTGTTTTTCAGCTGTAATGGGGACAAAGCCCCAGGTCCATATGGTTTTTCTTTGGCTTTCTACCAGAACTCGTGGGAGACTATCAAGGGTGATGTGATGAGAGTGATGGACGACTTCCATAGGAATAGGGTGATTAACATAAAGACGAATGAAACCTTCATTTGTCTTATTCCAAAAAAAAAAAAGAGATTATAGACATCCTAGAGCTTACAGATCCATAAGCTTAGTCTCTAGCCTTTATAAAATCATTTCTAAAACCCTCTCTATAAGGCTTAGGGCTATCCTCCATAAAACCATTGATGAAACTCAATTTGCTTTTGTTCATGATCGACAAATTCTTGATACAATTCTTATGGCAAACGAAGTAGTGGAAGACTACAGATCGAGAAGACGTAGTGGGGTCGTTTTTTAAGCTGATTTTGAAAAGGCTTATGATTTTGTTGATTGGGAGTTTTTGGACTATGTGATGAGTAGGAAGAACTTTGGGAGGAAGTGGCGCGGGTGGATTAGTAGGTGTTTGTTTCCTTCTCCATTATTATCAATGGTAAAGCTGCCAGGAAGTTTGATGCTCATAGGGGCCTTGGACAAGGTGACCCATTGTCACCATTCCTGTTTACTTTAGTGGTTGACATTCTGAGTAGGATGACGTCAAAGGCCTACATGACTTAGACGGTAAAGGGGTTCTCTATTGGTAGAGATGGGGTTGTGGTATCTCATTTATTGTTTGTTGATGACACGCTGCTCTTTTTGGAGGGTGAGGAGGTGAATGTTGAGAATGCTCTTAGCTTGCTTCAGTGCTTCTGTTTATTGTCTGGGCTTAAGATTAATCTGGACAAATGCCAATTGGTAGGCATCAACATTGACCATGATATGTTATCCAGTTTGGCAGCAAAGATCGGGTGTTCTATTGGTTCCTGGCCACTTCAGTATCTTGGTTTGCCCTTAGGCAGCAACCCCCTGTGCAAACCTTTTTGGACCTAGTGGTTGCCAAGATATCTCACAGATTGGACAGATGGAAAAGAGGGTTTCTCTCTAGGAGAGGAGGACTTGCTCTTATCAACTCAGTGTTGTCTGCAATCCCAACATATTATCTTTCCCTCTTCCGGATGCCCTCAGCGGTTGCCGAAGTTATTGAGAGAAAAATTAAAGTTTTTTTGTGAAAAGGGGCTGACAAAAGTAGTGGGTTGCATTTGGTTAACTGGGAGACTGTTCAAAAGCCGATGTCTAAAGATGGATTGAGAATTGGAAACATCTTGAAGAGGAACAAGGCTCTTTGTGGAAAATCGGTTTGGGGGTTTTACAAGGAGCATCAATCTTTTTGGGCAAGAGTTATTACTAGCAGATTTGGAAATATTGAGTTCAGTAAGAGAATTTCCCCCTCAATTCGTTCCACATATAGAAGCCCATGGAAATTCGTCCTTGCCATTCTCCCTGATATGTTCCCTCATTTTCAACCTATGGTTGGGAATGGATGCACTTTTAAGTTCTGGGACGGTGGCTCAGTAATACCCCTCATGCTGAAATATTCCCTAGAATTTACCATGCCTCCCCTATTCCTAACCACCCCATTGCCCACTTCCACAGTATTGGAGCCCACTCAGAAGATAGTCAATGGAATTTTTTTATCTCAAACACTCTAACTGTAGGCCAGCAGGTTGAACTTGTTAACTTACTCTCCCTATTAAGCTCTGTCCATTTGTCTTTGGATCCTGACTCCTTTAAGTGGTCCCTTCATCAATCGGGCCACTTTACTTGTAAGTCTTTTTTCCAGTTCTTAATTGATGATCCGTCCTTCCCTTCTTTCTCATTAACTAATATGATTTGGGACGCTCATGCTCCATCAAAGGTCAAAATGTCTGGGTGAATTTTGGCCAATAAAAAGCTTAGCATTGGTGATGAGCTTCAGATGAGACTTCCTTTTATTTCATTACTTCCTCACTGTTGTCCGTTGTGTGTTGATAGTGCAAATGATGCTGGTCACATCTTTTTCAGATGTCCTTTTGCGTTGAGGATTTGGAGTGAATGGCAGGTTAGAATTGGGGATTGCTTTTCCCCCCCAAGGTCGGTAGAGGATGCCCTGTCGGTCGCACACATCCAAGGATTATCTTGCAGGCAAATCAAAATCATGAGAGCGACGAACCTAGCATCATTGTGGATGATTTGGATGGAACGTAATCATCGTATTTTTTATGGAGTTTCTAGGAGAGTGGAGGAGGCATGGAATGATATTCACCTTCTTTCAAGCTCGTGGCTTGTTGCATTCAAATTAAATGGGGATTACTCCATTAATTTGTGAGATATACATGTATGACTTTTTCTAACTAATATTGAGGCTTTTTTTGGTTTTTGCTTGAGTACTACTACTGGTACTCCTTTCATTGTTTGTTCATGAATACTTTGTTTACCTCTCAAAAAAAAGTGGTCAGAAGAACCTTTTCATCACACTGGTACAAGTGCACCATATCATCAATATATGAATAAGAGAGTTGCATACCATGGTCAAATTGAGTAATAAAACTAAGATGTAGGAAAGTAGATCATACCCCTTTCAGCAGGGAATGTGCTTCACTTGACAAGAAAGCTGGTAGCTTAATCTTATCCTTTATTATCTTCTGCTGAATCTTCTGCCGATTTCCGCCAATAAAGGGAGGCTAGAGATTTAGAAACAAAAAAATATTATAAATAACAGGAAAATATAACATTGACAGTTTGACACAACAATTTCTTTAATACGTGCCTCACATGCTATCGTTCTATTTTTTATTTAAAATTCTGCAAAAAGGCAAGGTGTTTCTCCCTATCAATTCATATAGGGACTTTTCAGGTATCTAACACTACGTGTTTCTTTGATAGATGTTCTTAGAACATGCATGTAATTCAACAGTTGCCACCATGTGCAACTCATTCTCTTCCTCACTGCCATAAAGTCGCCAAAATCAAGTTGTTTAAGGAATATCATATTACAAACATGCTAGTTTATCCAATAGATTTTTCCTAGATTTCCAAACAAAAACATGTGAAAAGAAAATGAATAAAAAACATAAATAAATAAAACCCTGAAAAAACTAACCTTCCCAGTCAGCATCTCAAATAACAGTACACCCACACTCCACCAATCAGCAGCCTTATCATGGCCCTTTCCAAGAACAATTTCAGGCGGCATATATTCTACTGTTCCACACATGGAGTTTGACCTTGTATTTTCGTCAAATTGCTTTGCCAGCCCAAAATCAGTTAACATGACCTAAGCACAATAGACAATAGAACTCAGTGTACATATCTAGAAATGTCTGCATGTCTATATTGAGTGAGAATCCTACATGACCATCTGCATCAAGAAGAATATTTTCTGGTTTTAAGTCCCTATGCATTATGCCATTTTTGTGGAGGTGAGAAACAGCAGAGACAATCTCGGCAGTGTATACGCGTGCAAGATCCTCTCTGAAACAAATCACGAAGTGTTACTAACTTGATATAGCCTCATGTATTGAGCATTCAAGCACAAAAGCAATTAAACAATATATAGACTACTGATAGAATACCTGAAAAGACCATGGTGGTAAAGTTGAAAAAACAGATGACCCCCATTTACAAAATCAAGTACAAGATATAGTCTGTACTTGGTCTGCAAGATAAGCATATTCAACATTAACAATCAATGCACATATGCTACTTATTCAAAATAACTCTAATGAAAAGAAAAAAAATGAAAATCAATTAGAATTTAGCAAACTGAAAAACCAGTAGTGTACCAATTTTCTAAGAAATTTAAGGCAAAAAAAATACATGGGGAATCTTAAACATTTGGGTTCTTAATCAATGGACTGTAACTCCCCCAAGAAAATTCAATACCATGAGAAAACTAAAAAAAAAATATTGAGAAGCTTTCTTCATTAAAGACCGGAAACTAAATTCTCAAAAAAACAAAAGGATAATTTGAGACTTTTCAAGAGAAAATGGAAGCGGCAGGTGATAGTAGTAAGATATAACTACTTTAGAATAGAAGCTTTTATCATATATCATAATAATATCTTTTGTATCTAAATGGTACTTCACTGTGCACAAGCAGCAACTCTTGCCCCCCCCCCCCCCCCCCCAAGCGGCGTGCATCCGTTCAATAATAACATTTTTTACAATAATAAAAAAAATAATAAAACCAAAACAATCCCTAGTAACTGATAATCACCCACAAATTTATCCTAGTAACTCAACTTATACCACAAAATTTTCTAAAAATCCTTCATATGATTTCAAGAGAAAATGCAATAACTGAATAAGCACATACTTGGAAGGAATATTTCAGCTGCACAACGAAAGGGTGATCTATTTTTGTCAAAATATCCCTCTCAGCTCTCATGTATTCGGCATGATTCTTCTCCATTATCTTATCCTTGCGCATGACCTTCATCGCATATATTTCAGAAGTGCCCATCTTCCTCACTTGAAACACTTTTCCAAATGCACCTTGCCCTACAACCTTCAGAACTTCAAAATCTTCAAGTCCCACGCCCAACTGCTTCAAGGTTTGATTGGTAACAGAGTTGACAGGTTTCAGTACACCTTCTTCACTGGCAGATTCCTCATTTTCTCCAGGAGTCACACCGTTGCTACAATCTGCAAATTCCAAAGATTCGTCCATTTCATGTAAGGTGAGTTTGCTGAGCTTCAATGATTGGCCAGTGCAAGTTGATGGCCCGACCAAAGAATGTGACCGGCTGCAAATGACTACTGGGTCATCATATACCAAGTCAGTGATACCTGTTATGGTACTTTCAGCATTCATTTCAGTTGAGTTTTGAACTGGTACAGGACCAAATACATCTGTAAAGTCAAATTCAACAGGATTTGACGGGACAGCTTCAGGAGCCACGGCAGGAAGAAACATCTGGCTCAGCAAGGACTTGCCAGGGTGGGCCCCAGCCACAGATATTTGAGAGGAAACCATCTTGCAAAGTTTAAGTCGTAAGCTGCAGTGTACCTAGAATTACTAACTGCTATAGATTGGCACCCCAAAGGACAATAGGATTCGAACAGATGAAGAAGGGCTTCGAACAATGGCCTTAACCAGTTGGATGTTTACAGGTGCAATGGATGTTCCAAGAAATTTTGGGAGCAAGCAGACCAAGATCCAGAAGAAAAAGTCGTTCTTGTTTCCCGATTTACAGGAAACGGTGGATGCTACTGTACTTCTTGAATTCATGAAGGAGGAAGTTGTCCAAGCTGCAGTGCAAGGTTAAGAAGTTAGTCATAACAATACTCAAACCTTAAATATATCCACTATTTTTTATTAAATACGATAGGCATAGTGAGAGCCTCATACATTAGACATGCCCTTTTAGTTAAGACCAAATTGATGGCTTGGCCTAAAAGAAATTTGACATATGAAATTAATGATGATGAATTATTGATGATAATGATGCATTTTATAAACCATTTTTCTTGTTCTTGCATTAATATATAGAGAGAGATTCTAGAAAAGGGAATTTAGAAAAAGGACACGTATATGAATTGCTCACATAATTAATAATAACAATTGAATTATGCAATACAATAAATATATTTGCACAAATAATAAATAAAAGGGAAAATAAAGACATTTTCCTAGTTGTATAAACATGCATGTAAATGTTCGTGTTAAAATAACTCTTACTATCTTGACAAGTGTAGTTTTTTAAATTATATATTGACTCTTATGGAATGTGAGACTATAAGAGTAGCACTGAAATAATATTCAACTTACCTTGTTTACACTTCAGCAATCATAACTTAAACATAAGTGATAAGATATTATTAACTTGCAAATTATTAAATTGATAAATTGCAAGGGACTACTTATTAATGAACAGTAACTGTATTATTAAAAGAACAGCAAAAAAACCAGAACCATTTCTCTGGCTATAAAAAAATTCTCCCCCTTGCCCTCTAATAATTTTTATTTTAAACACTCCATCTATATTTTCCCGATTTTTTCTTCTTAGTTCTATCAAAAACCCTAACAATGTTAAGCATCTCTCCTTCATTTCATTAGAATTGTAATCATCCTAACACCTACATCTAAACATCCATAATTTCATCCTTCAGATTTTATCTACTAATAAATATATTCACATCAATTCTCGGGCTTATTTTCTCTGCATCACCAGAGATGACAAAGATCAAACTAATCCTCGACTTGTTCGATTTAAAAAGGGAAAGCACCGTAAATTTGTCCAGTTAATCAAATCAAAGGTCCAAATAAAAAAAAGCACATGTCTAAGGAGCCAAGCCAAGCAGCTGATATAGATACCATCAAAATTTATTTAAAAAAAGAAAGAAAGAAAAGATGATAATAGGAAAAACAATAGCAAAATCCCGTTAGATTAGTCGATCTAAACAAACCAATAAGTCTGATATCGACAATACACGAAGCCCTAGGAATATGATTTACAATAGAAACGGAAACTCAAAGGATGGATCTGCAAGCGCGTTCAAGATTGATTCGGGATCAGGACACAATCAAACCGAAACCAATCAGAATTCTAAGTTCAATAGATCTATTAGAACGAATCACATAATCCATACACACAATTCAACGAGAAACGCAGCCAAATTAGATAACGAAACGGTGCAAAAGATTTCAATGCAAAACAAGGAGAAAGAAATCAAACGATTGAGGAAACCAAAAACAAAAAAATAAGAAAAAGAAGAAGAAGAGACTTACGTTGGGAGACGCAGAGACGCAGCAGAGCGAGGCCTTCGAGCGCGCAAGTGCGAAAGCACAGCTTCCCTGTGCCTCTTATACGAACCAAGACGCCTTACGCTACCATCTGGCGTGGAACACGTGGCGTTATTTCACTGGTGGATTGAGGAATTATAACTTTTAAAATAGAAAGAAACTACTTTTAAATTCTTATAGAAAATCCTGGAATATGCCTGAGCACTTGGCCTGGATTTGGTCCAACTTGGCGCCATCCGGATCTACCTCCAATCCGATTTCTGGCTCATTTGATTTAACAAAAATTTCCGTTATGCCCTCCTTTTTTATTAATTGAAATAAAATAGATGATTGTCTCTTCGGAGACATCCAATAAAAATAAAAAATATATAAATAGATAATTTAAAATTTTATATTAAAAAAATAAAAAAAGTTTTTTTTTTTTTTTTTTTGTAGGGAGTGAAGTTACATAATAGCTCAAGATGAAAACTAAGCTCCCGTTTCGTGGGTTTCGTTGATGTAATAGGATAGAATAAAATTATTTTTAGTCAATTTTTTATGCTTAACTTTTTAGGCTAGATATCATAAAAACTAATTTTTTTATTATGTTCTAACGGAATAAAATAGTGACGACTCAAAGCTTAAGATTAATCTTTTTCTTCTCCTCGTTCGTTCATAGGTACTCTTTGAGTCTTTTTCTTTATTTATAGGTACTATTTTTCTTCTTCATTCTTCCTTCTCTCTCTTTTTTTTTTTTTTCAAAACCGGATTTTGTATTATTTTATTTTATTTTTTAAGGATAATTATAAGTTGATTTCTGGATATTTTTACAATAGATCTGTATATTTTATGTTATTTTTCAAACATAAGATAATATTAAAATTAGTTCAATAATATTTAATCTAATCTCATAAAAAAATTTATCCTATCTCCCGCACTAAATGAATGTAAACGAAGAAATTATTTAAGAAAATAGAATTATTGTTTGCCCTTATTAATATTAAAATATGTTTATAATAAAAATTAAGATAATTTTTTTAGAAAAATTTCAGTCTATTGATAAAAATTGAGTGGAGCCGTGAAATTTTAAAATATTCTCATCGTAATATTCTTGTGTTGCCGATTTTCAATTAAGATATATTTCATTTGGAATGAAAAAATAAGCAGCCTAAATTTTGTCTCGAAATAAAAATAAATCATTGTTTATAATTAATTTTGTCTGCTAGATAAATTAAAATACAGATATATCATATTTGGGTCACCCGTTATCATTAATAATTCCTTTCCCCTATAATCTCGGTCGCATATCAACTAAAAATGATTGTGTGAAATATGCTTTGTCAAAAAATTTAGCGCATCATAAAAAATAAAAAATAAAAAATTCAATGAACTTCCTTTTTCCCTACTTTTTGCACCATACAAGCTTAGCTTATAGGTATAAAAACATATCTTTTACCATCGATCAAATAATCACAATAAAATTTACTTGGAGATTTTGAACCCTTGTCAAACGATCAAACAATAGAATTATGAATTTCGATACACTTGCATATTTTTTAATAGTAACACTCAAATAATTTTAGGAATATGTTGCTATCAAACGACTCTGATGCGGTGCACTAATGAAATTATCTCCGTTTATCCTAATCTATTCATCCAGTTGATTCGTGGCCCGGTCTTGATCATGACAAAGGTAAAAATTAAAATACGCAAGCATATCTTTAGGGAGTGTAGAAGATGGGGCTTTGCTATGTTTCTATTACTTTTCTTACCCCTTCTCATTTCTCAATTTGGCCTATTTTAAGTTCAAATTATCCAAACAAATTCAGGGCAGAAAAGCAAGCAGTCCAGAAAATGGCTTCGATCTTTCGCGGCAACTCTGCAATTTCGACGAGGTTGGTGTTTCCCTCCTATATCTGAACAGGAAATTTTCTCCAAATTCTACGGTTCTTCGTTAAATCTTGCTTTCCCGCGATGTGCGATTGCGTTACTTCACCTCAGATATCGTTACCTGGGATTAGATGTCAAGAGCTTGGGTCGCATAGATGCTATTTGAAGCTCAGAACCTGTAGAACTGTAAACCCAAGGAAGACGGATTTCGGTAGGAACCATGGAGAGACTTCAAATTCTTCCGCATCCGATAGGTCACGCTTTGGATTTGGCTTATTTCGTAGTATTAGGGGAAAATTGTTGCAAAATGCAGGTGAAGGAGAGCGATTGAAGTCCAAGTGTTGTGTAAATGTGAGGCCGGAGAGTTACGAGCTCTTCGATGAGTTAGGGTTTAAGGATAAACGCGACAAGGGTTTGGAGATCGAAACACACAGTAGAGATGGAGAAGTAGAGAGTGGCTTTTCGAGTTCAGTGAGAGAAGCTGGAATTCAAAGCAGCAAGGCGGAGGAATCGACGAGTTTCGACGTTCTGGAATTCAAGAGTGATTTGGATGATCAGAAGAGAGGTTCTGCTTCTGATTCAAATCAAGCTAAATGCTTAAGTGATGTCGATTCTACATCAGAAGACGTAGGGCAGTTTATTGGAAGGCTAGATGTGAGAAACGGGAGGCAAGTAATTAGGAGATCTAATATGCTAGCGAAGCAAGTGATTAGTATGCAATCTGCACTGAGCCTGGGCTTCACCTCGCAACTTTGGGTGGACACCAGCTCCGTAAGCAATGTTCATCTCTCTTAATATTAAATGTCTTCAGTTTTTTAAGAAGAAATACTCCTTTAAGGTACATGTTCAGTGTTGTTGAAACTATTAGTCCAGTACCCACAGAAGCTAGAGTACTCTGTTTATCTGTTCTAAACATCCTGTATTTATTTATTTACTCTTTATCCTCACATAAACCATTTCAATATTTGTTTGTGTTAATGGGTTGTTTGTTTGTTGGTTGTGATACTGTTTTATTTATTCATTTATTATTATTATTATTATTTATTTTATTTTATTTTTTTGGTTATTTTCATCAAGACTCTTTCCCTTTTGAATACTTTGTGCAGTGGATGGTAGTTGTAGTTGAAGTCAGGCCAAGTATGCTTTCTGGGGAAATGGAGAGATTTCTACTAGAGGATGTATGCAAGGTACCGGAAACTCTTTTTTCTCTTTTCTTTGTTGGTCTGTTCTCATCTTTGAGTGCACAATGCATGGGAACGAGATTGTAGTGTATATATTAGACAAACTTGCTATATTATTTCATTATGTGCATAAAGATCTGTTGTCTTCTATATGAGAGCAACTTGCTATATCATATCAGTTTGCATACAATGATCAGTTGTCTGCTTGAGCAATCAACATAACCTTCTGAGTTTTGATATGTGCATACTTCCATAACCATTGATTGTATTTAATTGATTGATTGGATAATTATGTTTGCTGCTAAACAATTGATTGATTGAATAATTATGACAACCCATTTGGATGATACTTTGACCTAGATTCTAGACTTCCCCGCCAAAGGAAAGAAGCCATTGTAAAGCATTGAGAGTTGTTTGTCTTAAAAAAGAAGAGCTCTGTGAATCTTGACAATGGAACTAAGCACAAACATTACGTGAGTGATATGCGCCGGCTTCAGCACATACACAATTCCCTGAATTATATATGTCGTGGATAATATGCATGTAGTTCTTATGTTACAATTCCTTACATGAACCGTGGGCCTCATAAGATGTTTCTATGGCTGATTTTAGTGAGAATTTTGTTATGCGGAATCGGAGTAAAGCATGAAAAGAAAAACAAGACAACAATTTAACGTGGTTCGGCAAATTGCCTACGTCCACGGGAGGCAGCACTCTTGTATTACTTCACCCTTAGGTGGATCTTACAGATTGAATATCTGAATAGATCTCTCAGAATAGATCTCACTGAACATGAATTTATGAATGAAGTAAGGCCCTATTTATAGGAGTATATAGGGGTATTTGTGTAATTATATATAATATATTTAATCTACACGCAGCCGTATTTGAAGAAATTGGAAGGAAGGTTGGTGGGTTGGTGGCCGCCCACGAGGGCGGCCACCAACCTTCCTCTTTTGACAAAACAAAACCAGGTGGACCCCACAAATTCTTTCTTTGTGCATGCGCGCTCTCAACTAAACTCAACTCTAGGAGGCCCAACCCAACAAATGTACCTGGACAAACCATGTCATGCCTATAATGGATTGTGATGATTACCTTTGAAGTTATAGCTATTTAGTATCTGTTCAAGGGCATCGTTTTTAGACAAAAAAAGTTTATGAGAAACATATTCATTTTTTTTCCATAATTTCTTTAGTGAGTTTATATTTAATTAAAGAGGATCGTGAATGGGTACAACTAGGTTAAAGACTAGAAGTAACCAACAAGAGATCTTGTTTTAAACCATGGTGTTTTCAATATTGGCATAAAAAATGCTAACTTCAAGATAATCTTTCATTTTTCATGAGGACATTGGGCTGCATGGTGGATTATGATAGTCCCACATTGCTCTAGAGAAAAAAGTTTGAGATATACATGTATGACTTTTTCTAACTAATATCGAGGCTATTTTCAAGAGCCCAAGTAGCGACGAAGCAAAATTGGGGTAGCATGCGTCTAGAACCTAATAATATTGGGAGACAAGGAGTTGTTATAAATGATACAAGGTTGTCCCTGGTTAAAAGTGTGCCCATGGGGACATTTGGCCCTTAAGAGGGGTGGATTGTGATATACCCCCATCATTTGGGAGTAAAATGCTTGTGATCCATATATGTGAGACTTTGTTACTAAATCTTACAAAATCAAGTTTCTTATTCGTTAGTGGTTTGATGTTCCTGTGTTTTTTTTTGTAGTTTTAACTTCATGTTTGTGGACCATATTTGTATTGAACTTGAATGTTTGAATAGAAAATATGTTACATATTTTCATCATGCTATGAGTAAGCCACAACTTGGGCGTATGTTGTTTTGGTTATTTCTTGAACCCCTTTTATATGGATTTAGTTTACTGTAGTATTTGTAATGTGGAGAGTTTATTGAAATTGAATTTATTCCCAGGTCGGGGATGTCATGCTTATCCAAGATGAGAGTGTGTTGGAGAATGACTTTAAAATGGTTGACCTGGATACTTTGGTAAGTGGTTACAACTAACTAACGACTTATCTACCGGATACTTCAGTAAGTGGCTACAGTGTCATTGCAAATCTATTTGCTCTCATTATGTTATTGGCTATGCTGTTGGTTGCTAAAATATTCAATTTTTTTTTTTTTTTTTTCATTATTGTATTTGACAAACTTCTGAGTTCAATATTGCCATATAATAATATTGATACTGTTTATTTTTCATTGTCAGTCACCGAAGATAATAACTACCAAAATTATTTCAGTGGTTGTTCACCTTCCTTGTAGTACATGTTCTAAGGAATATTAACTTTCTTGGTGGTTAGGTAGGATACAGTGTTGTAACTCCAAGCGGACACAGTATTGGAAAGGTAAGCCAAAGGGTGTCTGAATTGCCAGCCAATACATTCAAACACCATCATTTGATTTTATTCACCATTATACTCTATTATTCATTTTTGTTCTTATGTTCCCAGGTGCGAGGATATACATTTGACATCAACTCAGGGGTTGTGGAATTACTTGAGCTTGACTCATTTGGCGTCTCCATTATTCCATCTAGTTTGGTGCGTGGATTTTCCCATTCATTGCAAGTGTTGATCAAGACCGTGCTCACCACTTCCTTAACTAAACTTGCTTGTGCTTATGATCTGTGCTAATCTGCATAAAATGAGCTGATCTTGTGTTGCCCTGAAAAAGAGGGGTATAAAAGTGAACTTTATTAGATGGTGGAAAAGATCCATGATAAAGTTTAAATGCAAGAAACCTCTATATTTCAGGTGAGTACATATGCTTTGCTCGTTGAGAATGTGATTGGAGTTGAAGCTGACACGGTGATAGTGCAAGCAGCTGCTGCATCCAGGGTGCAAAAGCTAACCAAGGTCTGGATCTGTATATACTGTCTCTTCTGCATTTCATGTCCTTCCACTTAAGATTAGTGTTAACTGCATGAAGATAATCTGTATGTGTGGTTTGTGTACTATACACAAGCACAAGCTCATTTACACACCTATATTACATGACAGCTTGTTGGTTATTAAACTTCTGAGTACTAGTTAAGAATTTACCTCTCAGATACCATGTGTAGCTTACTTGATGGTTATTGATTATGATGTAGGTCTCCTAAATTTTTTTTTTTTAAAAGTGATTATGATATAGATTAGCTTAGCTTAGCTTACCTTACCTTCTCACATTTTCTTGAACTTTTAAAGAAATTTGTACCTACCTCTCAGAAAATGGATAAAATCTTCAGGATGTCTTTAGATCTATGACCCTTGGTGTATTATCACTTAAGATCGATATTCAGATGCACACATATGCACTAGTGGCCCAGATGCTGGACTTGTGCAGTCTTGAATCTCAGCAACCAGAAGCTGAAAACCGCTACACCATGTACTGATGCCATTATGCAATTTTTTTTTTCAACAGCAATGAGTTTGAAGTGATTTCTCATTATTTTTTTTATCTTTGCATTCCTTAGGGTTTCTGGGATGCTCCAAAAATTGGAGCAATCAACAATAAGGTCGAAGAATTTTCTGACTTGGAAAGACATCCTCGTGGAAAGTATGGTCGGCGGCGGCGGCGGCAACCTAGACAGAAATTCACATTGAGAGTAAAAAATGCTGATGATGATTGGCAGCTTCCTATGGATTATCTTTGAGTGTCTCTGCAGGTCCACCACTCCCTAATACCCAGAGGCAGAGAAGCCCGGAAATGCACATATTGCAAGGTAGCTGGTATATATTACTTCATATTCATATCTAGTCAATGGCAGTAATAACAGGCTACTGGATTTGCTGTTGCTACTGTTGTATAATGTTATTGCCAGGGGATGAAATTCCTATCTGCTGCATATTAAGAATGGAATTGTCTTGACAGGTAGAGTTGTGCTGTATGAAATGAAATTTAGATGTTGAGAGTAATTGGAAAGAAAAAAAAATCAGAAGTTTTGTATTTATCAATTGTGGCAATTGGCCTGCGTTATGGCACAGGTTCAAGGAGGACAGGAGGTTCGTTTGTTAGATAAATCTTCATTGAAAATAATTTCAAAGGGACATTTTAGTAATGATCTTTCAAAGCTCTCAAAACTTTTATCATTATCATTATTATTGCTTTGTTGAGAACGGAGGATGGTGAGAACAAGTGACGGTACAGTATGGTAAATTTTGTAAATTACGTTGGCAGGAAAGCAGCCATGGAGGTTGGAGGACTATTCAGCGGCTCGGAGAAGCAAGGCGAATAAATCCAAGGGGGCGGTGAAGAAAGGGTTATGATCACATTGCAGCGCGTGCACTTCCAACGGTGGCCACTTGTCGATCATCGCTTCTTGCTGTTCAGGTACGAGAACTTCGTCTAACATTGTCTTGATGTAGATACGTGGAACCTTGTCGACATCTTTCTCATCTGTGAATCGTGCGGCCCGTATAGCCTCAAGTTGCCGCTCCTTCTCCAGCATCGAAGCTAGAGTAAGAATTTCCTGACCAAATGCATTTTCATAACCAACAAAAAAAATAAAAAAAAATAACATCGATTATAACATATTTTGAAACGGCTCTTAATTAATTAATTTAACTTTGCTGAGATTCATTTAACTAGTTATAAGAAGGAATTGAAATTTACACGCGTTGATAAATTTTAACAATCGCTAGTAGTTGTATATATATTGATACGGTACCTTTGGGGTGGTGCTCAAGTTGAAGCTGCACGATGGATCACATACGTTCCTGGTTGAAGCTGATCCAGCTTCCCCTCTATACTTAGCCGGAATCCCCTGTGATAATTAATTATTGCATCAGTATTAGCGGTTTCAAACAAAGCAGACTCAACAATGAATGGAAGTAGTCCCACTTTGATGAGAATTAATCATAATCTTATTATAAGATTGTTGTTTAACTAGCACATTAATTAATTAATTAATTGACTAGGATGTATCAACCCTTCACTCATTACCCAATTGGAGGGCCTTTGTAGGCCCTGTTAGAGACAAGGTTAATCTCAAAAGTGCTTTTCTAAGAAAGAAATTGTTTTTGAAAAAAGTTGATTTCATCAGCTTTTTCTAAAAACAGAAACTTGCTTTTTTGTTGCTACAACTTACTTAGAAGCAGATATTGTTAAAAACTTGAAAAATTGTTTTTGGTCAAAAACGCTTTGGAAAAATTCTCTAATGTTAGGCCCAACAACGCATGCTTCTTATGCAGAAACAAACACATGAACTTTCACGGTGTACTGTAGCACAAATTAATATAATTGATTTGTTAAAATTGTCAGCAATTATCCTTGAGATTGACAGCGTATTCAACAGATCTATGAGTTTAAATGCAGAGATATGCTGAAAGATGAGAGGCGGATCACATTCATAAAGTTCTACTATAATGAGTTTTAGAAAAAAGAAAAAATATCCAACAAGATCCTGTATCAGTAACTTTTTGAGTCCGTGGCATGGGGACTTGGAACTCATAATAATAACAGTGGGAATTGGAGCTGCAATAACATTCTAAGAGGAGAATTATATACAATTCTTATGTCTTGGTCAGTGCAGAACCCGGATCGCAACATGGTGGCGGCAACAAACACAGCTAAATGGATTTTTTCAGGGAACTTGTGAATAGCATGTGTCAAGCTCAATCCACCGGCGCTGTGTCCCACTAAAATCACCTGCACGCACATATAAAAAAATTAAACATATTGAAACCATATGCATTTACCCAAAGTACATACCAAAAATTCCAAAACAGAACGAATTAGAAACAAGAATATTGGTAGAAAGAACGAAGATTTGTGTAGAGAAAATTACTATAGAAGAAGCGTGTATATATATATAATCTTCTATGTAAGTACCTTTTGGTTTTCAGGTAATGAGAGAAGGTCATCGATGAGAGGCTGGTTGTAATCTTCAAAAGTGAGAATAGTTTTAGGATCAGTTGGATCAATTCCTCGACTTTTGAGGTCAGGGCACGACACCTTGTGCCCACATTTCTCCAGAAGACACCTGATTTTGTAGAAACCCCGCCCTCCGCCACAATAACCATGCACGAACACAAAATGCCGCTGCTGCATATCCACGGCCTTTTGATATATCCAACCTACTTTGAAGGCTCACTTAAATAGCTCATATATCTCATGTTACCTCACTTGGCTGCATATTTTTATTATCAAATCTAATTTATATTTTCAGCCATATCAATTAATATTTGCATGTAGTAATATTTTGGCTACCAACATAGCAAACGTCACCATTCTTGTAGGTCTTGTGAAGCATGCACGACCAAAGCACGGATGCACAACACATCCTACCAAATCATTCGAATTATATTTATGTAATTGACACGGGTTGGGTTGCACAGCACGTGCCCAAATATTTCCTACGCGTAAATAAAAAGATTTTCAAAGCTTTATCTAGATGTAGATAGAGAATTGATACTTGTAAGTATATACAAGCTAGCTTGGTCAATTAATTGACACATCATGCAATAATGCATCTTTAACCAATTATAATATGCCACATATATGATCCTCTATATATGGAATAGTAATTAATAATTTCTTGCCACAAACCACCCTTCATACATACACATGCATGATGAAGTGACCGCAAACTACTAAAACACTATAAATATATATAAATTCCAAATAGAAAAATTTTAATAATTTCTTGCCACGAACCACCTTCTAAATGATCTAAATATTGGTGGCATTATATATGTAATAATGTAATGTCATCTTCATAAATTTATTGATCATGTGGCTGATGGAGCGAATTGGGTCAAGTCAAGGCGCACAAAGGCCAGTAGCTGGTCCTGTTTAGCAATGCAGATTCGATGCAATCTTCATCAGTATCCCGAAGAGATCCAACGGTACAGAGCTAAAGGGAAAGTGATCGCTATCCACAGAGTACACTTTAGACGGTGGCCACCTCTTGACCATTGACTCTTGTTGTTTAGGCGTCAGAACTCTGTCGTACACGCTCTTGATGTAGACACGTGGAACCTTATCCACGGCCCCATTGTTTTTTGTAAATCGTGCGGCTAGTATTGCCTGAAATGGTCCGTCCTTCCGGAGCATCGAAGCTAGAGTCATGTCCTATATATCAAAATTCACAAACCATACTCTAATTAACACGTGGCGAAATAGAACGATCAAAATATGATGACGAAGATCCACCAATAAAATCTCTGTTCAATTAGAAGGAATTTACTTCTGGAGGGCACAAGTGGCTGTGTTTGTTGGATTGTGGTTCGCGCACGTGCTGATCCTCGGGATGGCTTGCATCAGAATCGCTTCCCGACCCGTATCCGTTCATGTGATGGGCTGGAATCCCCTGTTGCATTGATGTAACATCGGATGTGAAGCATTTAGATAAGTAGCAATTGATATAGAAATTTTCCTTAGCATTTTTGTATCACTGCGCGTTCGGGTTTGGTTGTAACAAGTATCTCCGCTTGATCCAGGAAGTTGTGAAAAAATTTTTAAAAGTAGAAAAATTGTTTTTTTCCATTACAGTTAAAAGCAAAAACGCAAGTGTTGCCAAAGACTTCCAAAACCAAAAACATAAAGAGGGAGAAGTGAAGTGAAATTTGATTACATCTCTTAAATCTTGATGTGTAAAGAAGCCAGACCGCAGCATCGTTGCGGAAACAAAGACAGCAACGTGGATTTTATCAGGGAGCTTATGAATCGCATGTGTCAAGCTGAGTCCCCCGGCACTGTGTCCCACCAAAATCACCTGCAAAATCAATCAATTAAACTCATCAGTCCCGTTGGCTATGAAAATTTACTAGGTAGATTTGAAGGAAAGAATTGAAGAGAGTATAGAGTGTGCCTTTTCGTTGTGGGGTAAGGAGGAGAGGAATTGAATGAGAGGCTGGTTATAGTCTTCGAAAGTGAGAATTGTTTTGGGATCAGTTGGATCAATTCCTCCGCTCTTAAGGTCTGGGCAAGACACTTTGTACCCACATTTCTCCAGAAGATAACGGATTTTGTAGAAACCCCAACCTCCGCCACCAAAACCATGCACGAAAACGAAGTGCAGCATTAACAACGCTGATTGTGTCGTCGTCATGAAATGATCTGCTTCATTATTAGACAAACAACCTGTTTGTTCAACCTTCACTACCATCTCGTTCATATCTCTCTCTCTCTCTCTCTCTCTCCCTTTGTGTCTCGAGAATGTGCGCAAGAAAGGGTAGCTAGCTAGTTGTGCATCTCAAAACAAACCTTCTACTCCCTTTTATAGGAAAACATTCTCTTACTTTTTTCGTCGTTTTCTTTCCTTCAAGGAAGTTACCGTGAATTTCTGCCTCTATTTACAATAATATGACACCATTTCTTCAAGACAGCAAAACCGCCAAAAAAATTGTCAATGCCACAATTTTTAGATAAAATTGTTGGAATTAGAAATAATCTTGATTTTATTTTGTTAGATTTTATTTTTAATTAAAAATTAAAAATTAAAAATTAAGTTGTTAGGTTTGTGTTAGAAAGTAGAAGGTTGTGTTAAATTAGAAGGTTGATGAAAATAAAAAATTGAATTATTTGAGTAAGTTCTTTATTGTATCTATGGCCATCGGGTGGTTTCCACGGTGGTTGAAGAACGGGTGGGGGATTATGGGTTCAAGTCGCAGGACATACAAAAAATTAAAGTATTGTTCTACCTATGGGATGGAGACCCAGCCAAAAAATTGAAGTACTAGTAGGCTAGGTGCATGTGTGATTTGTGCTGCATTGGTAAACATTGATCATGAGTTGAGATTGCGTAGTCAGGGGCTTATTTTTACTCAAAAAAAAAAAGGAAAAAAAAAGATTTTGTTGTCTATAATACACCACATCTTAGATTGTAATATACAAAGTTTAATAAAAATAAAGGATTCTTCCCAATTTAATTTTTTTTTAAGATCTACCAAAAATTAATAAAAAAATATTTTTATTAATGTAACTAGTCTATAGGCACCTGGTCGCACGTAATTAAAAGGAGTTGAAAGTTAACAAAAAAGAATAAAAGATAAAAGTGGGTTAAAAGTTATCAAAAAAAAAATGGAGAGAATTAAAAATTATCAAAATAGAATAAAAAGGGGTTAAAGGTCTGGGTGCTAATGGGTTGGTTTGATTGATTTTGGGTCAAAATTTAAATTAACCTAAATAATTCGGATTGAAAAAATTATAACCCAATCAAACCTAAATTAATTTAGTTCGAGTTGTATTAGATCAATTAATCGAGTTGAATTTGAGTCTAATTTTTTTTTCAATTTTAAATTACATTTAAGTTGTACTATATTGAACTCAAATCTATATTTTAGTTTTAAATGATAGTTAAAAGTTTTATCTTTATAAATAATATAAATGTTAAATTATAGTCATACAAATAACCGGTGGCACACAACCAATTATGAGCATTCCTAGTTATTTTGGAGACCACTAATCAAATTGGAAGAAATAAATGCCATTGCCACAAGGTGTGGGGGCTTATGAGCACCTTCAAGCTAGGATACTGTTGTAAGTTGTGTTGGTTGTTAAGGGGTTCAAGCTCCAGCTTGACAATTTGAAGAAAAAAAGAAATCCGGGCGATTTGATCTGGGTGGCAAATGAACGTGTGAATGCCTGTCTAAAGTCTCTCAAACTACTAATTAAACCATTATCTGAAATATGGACCAGATCAAGGATTTTTTTATTTTTTTATTTAAGTTTTCATTCCATTAAAGATAAATCTCTAAATAAAGAAACATTGTAGCAGTAGATACATCACATATTGAAGCAGGCACAATAATAAGTTCAAAACTCTAACAGAAAGGAAACCCCCAACAACCTTTGGATAATTTTTTAATGAGAAATGTCACGACGCCCCTGACGTAGGCCGACGTCATGACCAGCACAATATACTATACATTGTACATACTTATATATAGTATACAATACACTATCAGCCTTCACGTAGTCTCTTCTTAATACCTAAAAGTTATAGTAAATTTTTTTTATACCACAAATCAAATCCAATATAGATCTCTATAATAATTTCATTCATTCCACAAATTAAAGTCTCACCTGATAAATATCTATGATCATCTCATTTTGTTAGATAATATTACCATACAACCCATCTAGGTGATATTATGTCACGACGCCCCTGACGTAGGCTGACGTCATGACCGGCACAGCGTACTATACATTGTACATATTCATAGACAGTATATAATACACTGTCAGCCTTCACGTACTCTCACAAACCTTCTCAAAATGTACAATAATTTTTTTTTTTTTATATACCACAAATCAAATCTCATAACCATTCCATTCATTCACACATCAAATTATCATTTCCTCATCTAATATAAATATATGCCCACACATCCCATCTAGATGATAATACATATATCTATAATGTGTGATAATTATACATATCAAAATAACAAAAGCTATTTCCTCCAAGCAGACATACACGTACCAGACGAAGGTTCACGTGAGTATCACTCACGGAATTTTCCTTTTTCCTTCAACTCAATACCTGAAATATTGGAGGAAATGGGGTAAGCAAACAACAGCTCAGTGAATATAGTTCTTGAGATGACAATTATATACATTTAGAGAAATATGACATTTAAAATCATTTCAAACACTTATGCAACACATGCATCATTCAACGAATATATTATACATGTCAACAACATAAATTTCATCAGTTTTTAATAATACAATGCACAATCTCCCTCCTCCGCAAGGCAAGAGAGCGGGTCTAACCATTGTATGGCCGTACAAGGTAGACACAACTTCTTATCACCCAATTCACAGTCATTTCAAAGATCGCAACCCTTGTTAGGACAGACCTACTGACAATGAGGACTCGCAAAACCTCATCCGAGTCTAATTCCTAACGAAATGACGATGAGGATTCACAAAACCTCATCATTACAAACTTCAATTAAAATCAGTTTGCATGATCCATAAAACTCAATGTATATATATAAATATACCATGCATACAATCAAACATTTTATATATGTATAATGTCATATAAGAACCAAATCAAGAAAACTATACTCACAGTGGTTACACAGGGGTTCTAAGCCAACCTCTAAAATCGAGCAACAATATTGCTTCCTCAAGAGCGTTTATCCAAGCCCTTAAGCTCTCAATTTAAACACTGAAATTATCCATAAAGTATCATGAGAATCATCATTTACCATATCGGTAGCTACTAAACTATCAAATCACTGTTCATAGTACTATTCACTATTTACTATTTACTATTTACTATTCATTTTACTATTCATCTGAAAGATGTAAATTGTATTAAAATTGTCAAATGGTCCCCAAAAATCATGAAATTGAATCTAATCACATATTCGGGGTCCCGACAGTTCAGGGAGCATTTTTTTACCCTTCTAGCGGAGTTTCATTCACGTTGGGTCAAAACCCCAATTTTGTCAAAACGCCGCAAAACGGCTCCCATAGCTAAAATTAGTCCGCTAGAATCGTTACATCTAGCTTAGATAGTAATTTTACGATGAAAAATTGCAAAAATATCTTACTGGCACGTTGAATTTTGCGCGAATCCCACGTTTTTCCTTTTTTTCTTCTTCTTCTTCTCTGCCGTTCTTCCTTTTCTCTCTTTCTGCTTCTGCAACTCTTTCTCTTCCTCTTGTTTTTTTTTTTCTTTCTTTTGCTTTCTATTTCATCATTTTTTTTATTCCTTGTTGCACACGTTGGAAGCAACTAAGGATTTTTTTTTTTTATTTATATTTTTTTTTAGATTTATATATATACAAATGATTCCATGCACCTTGACTCCCTTTATTAACTAACTCCTCCATCAAATTTCATTAAATTTATTCAATCATAATCAAATCCACATTTTTAATTAACCAATCCCATCAATTAATCAATTTACTTCACCTTCATTTTTTTTATAGGATGCTCTCATATGTATCATCTTCATTTCATAATTTTATTTATTTACTAATCATGCACGCGCATATTTAGCGCATACGTATCAAATACGTGTACACGTATCGATATACGCGTACTTCAACGTATGTATTTAATTAAATTTACGAGGTATTACAATTACATATATATCGTGTGTGATAATTGTATATATCAAAATAACAAAAATATAATATATTTCTTCCAAGCATACGTACACGTACCAGACGAAGGTTCACGTGATTATCACTTACGGATTTTCCCTTTTCCCTTCGACTCAATACCTAAAATATTAGAGGAAATGAGGTAAGCAAACAACAGCTCAATGAATATAGTTCTTGAGATGACAATTATATACGTTTAGATAAATATGACATTTAAAATCATTTCAAACACTTATTCAACACATGCATCATTCAACGAATATATCATACATGTCAACAACATAAATTGCATGAGTTTTCAATAACATAATGCACAATCTCCCTCCTCCGCAAGGCAAGAGAGCGGGTCTAACCCTTGTATGGTCGTACAAGGTAGACACAACTTCTTATCACCCAATTCACAGTCATTTCAAGGATCGCAACCCTTGTTAGGACAGACCTACTGACAATGAGGACTCACAAAACCTCATCTGGGTCTAATTCCTAACGAAATGACAATGAGGATTCGCAAAACTTCATCATTACAAACTCCAATTGCTAAAATCAGTTTGAATGATCCATAAAACGCAATGCATTATATATACATATCACATGCATACAATCAAACATTTTATATGCGTACAATGTCATACAAGAACCAAATCAAGAAAACTATACTCACAGTGGTTACACAGGGTTCCTAAGCCAACCTTTAAAATCAAGCAACAATAAACGTCATTGCTTCCTCAAAAGCGTTTATCCATGCCCTTAAGCCTCAAATTAAACACTGAAATTACTTATAGAGTATCATGAGAATCATCATTACCATATCAGTAGCTACTAAAATATCAAAATACTGTTCACAGAAATATTTATTTTTTATTATTTACTATTCATTTTTACTATTTATTCAAAAGATGTAAATTGTATTAAAATTGTCAAATGGTCTCCAAAAATCATGAAATTGAATCTAACCACATATTCGGGGTCCCGGCAGTCCAGGGAACGTTTTTCTACATTTCTAGCAGATTTTCATTCACGTTAGGTCAAAACCCCAATTTTTGAAAACGCCGTAAAACGGCTCCCACAACAAAGATTACTCCGCTAGAAAGGTTACATCTAGCTTAGATAGTAATTTTACGACGAAAAATAGCAAAAATAACTTACTACAGATTCGGATTTCGCATGATTTCCGAGTTCTCCCTTTCGTTCTTCTTCTTTCCTTCTTTCCTTCTTTCGTCTGTTCCTCTTTCCTCTCTTGCTTCTTCTCTTTTTTTTCTTTTTTGTTGCATTCTAGCAACTTCTTTCATTTTTTATTTTTTTTTGTTGTCACACGTTCGAAGCAACTAAGAGAAAGTTATTTGTTATTTATATTTATATATACAAATAATTCTATGCTCCTAATGCAAGTTAACAAACTAACTTTCTCATTTTATCTCATGCTCCTCATGCAAGTTAACAAACCAACTTTCCCATCTATTAATCAGTTTAATTCAACTCCAATTCACATATCTAATTAACCAACTCATTCCACTAATAAAATTTATATTCTTTATTTAATAATTTTATTTATTTGCTCATATTCCTTAAATATAGCATGTATTCCATACACGCGTATATTCTACACGCATATACATACGCGTATAATACATCTCGATATACGTATAATTTATCGTATGTATTTAACTAAAATTACAATGTGTTACAAGAAAACATTCTAAATTGGAAACTCTAAGCAGATGAGGGGTTGATGCTTTGGTACAACCTTATAATTTTTTAATGAGAAAACATTCTAAATTGCTGGACTTTCTTGATTCCATTTGATTTTGTGGTGGCCACCAGAGTAGCACATTTTAGTTTTATACATTTAGCACATAGAAATTGGAATGGTGAAACACGAAGAAGGTATTACTTGTGAACAACTTGTGAACTGCACCTGAGAGTATCTGCCGTAATTCCAACCTTACCATCTTGGATCGGGGTGAACTTTAGGAGTATCAATGAATTGATTCAAATCGCGAAATCGAATCGAATCAATGTGTTTGGTTTGGTTTTTTAATAAGTTCAATTTGGTTTAAGTTTAGAAAAAGTGTAAACAGATAGGTTTGGTTTGAATTGCGATTTTAGACTTTAAAAATCGATTTAAACCGAGCAGAATCAATTCTAAAATTAAAACTATTAATATTTATTTTTAATGTCTATAATTCTTTTATGATATAAATATTCTCATTAAAAATTATATAATCATCTTTATATAGTAAAGATAGTTTTTAAGTTTTTTAAATATGCATTAAAAAAGTTAAAATTACCTTATACACACACACACATATATATATATATATAATTTATTTAATGTATGTACATGTAAAACTTCAAGTCGAACTAAATCGATTATTTTAGGTTCAGTTTAATTTAATTTAGTAATTCGAAATAAATCTATTAAGCTAAATCGAACTGCCGACTAAACTATGCAAACTGGTTCTTGGCACATCAATTTCTTATCATATAGTTAGGTAATTAAGTGTTGGTGGAGGTGGGTGTGGCTAAATATTAGTCAGTCATCAACATCGATCAATTCCTATATATTGATGTTTAATTTTTTATTCAATTAGATTGATATTTTTAGTCCGTATCTCAGATATGTCGATCCAAATCACAATCTCTTTTGTGCGTGATTGTTACGCTTGTCCATGCAATAGACTTTTACATCAATCACCGGCCTAAGGGAAAATAATAAGTGTACATAATTTTAGCACGTAATCTTACTACACACTCTTGCTGTTGACATATATATACATGTGATTCGACAACATTTAATGCACTTAATGAATTATGTGCTGCAAATGTTTATAAATAACACTTCTCATATATATATATATATATGGAGTTGCCAGCTATTTTACAAGAAGTTCGCATGCTTTAATTGAACCTAATCCTGATCCAAGTGTTGAACTTGACGTTGTTTCAGGTTGAAGTTGGGAATGGGAATGGGAATGGCACTGCTCGTCCCATTTCAACGCCATTGCAGAAATTTGAAACAAATTGATGCACACAACACCTCTAGGTGAAGGCATGTGGGGTCTTATTGTTGGGTGAGGTTTTATTCTTTCCTTTCAATGCCAGACCGAGAATTCAATATTTCAAGGTTTGGCACCCACCAAAACTGAAGTTTCCCTTCCCCTTCACCCTACTCGTCATACATACATACAGTATATATGATGTTGCATAGACATATTTGTTTGTTCATTTTTAGTTTTTGATATAGTGGTTGCCCCAGGTGTTGTGAAAATTAAAGATTGAGGGTTAAGTCTTAGAAGCAGTTTACCAAATATGCTTGTGCGGGTCGGGCACTTGCAGAGGATAAAGACTCTGCATATATGCACACATGCGTGTTTGTGTCACAATTAACCATTGTTGACCCACTTTCTACCATTGTTGTTTTGTTTGGTAAAGAATTCAAAAACAAATTTTCATTGCCAATGACACATTTGGTGCATTGGTCGCCTCAAGTGTTGCAAAAATTAAAGGTCTGAGGGTTCAAATAGCAGAAAAAGTAGTTTAGAAAATATGCTTATGCATGCGCCGACCGAAACAACATATTATTAAACTCGGCTAACAACGTTCTCTTAATAGTGGTCCATGGATATACCCGTTGATATGAAAATTAGTGGGTTCCACAAGGGGTGACATCCCACAGGGGGATATTGGGGTTTAGGAACAGTTGTATCTTCTTAAAAAAAAAAAAAAATATTAGATTTCTTTGTTTTCTTAAAAATAGAAAAAGAAAACAAAACTACTTCAAAAACAGTTTAAATTTTTTTAAAATACTGAACTAAAAATTCTCCTCAAACTCAAAAATAAAAGTTAAGAGTCCCACGTCCATTTTACATCTACAAATAGAATCCGAACAACTGATGTTAGTTTAGTGCTCGCTGCTGCGCTCTTAAAAGTGAAGAAAATGGCCCATACGGCCTCTGTGAAACCATGGAAGTGCGGTTTCCACTTGGGAAATTGGAAAAGTGGGTGTGTGGAAGAAGCCAAAATATCTAATATCGCCGATTATATCATGTGATTGATAGCTAGCTATCTAGAGATACCATGAGTTGCTTGCATTTGCATGGAAACGTAAGTTTGAATATTTGAAGCTGCAATTATAAAAGGTGTATAATTGAGAGTACTAACTTATCAAGGGAAGGTCAAAAAAAAAAAAAACCTGTCTAGTAAAATGATCCATGCATCTTCACATTTCATTCCATGTCCTGTTCTACTTTTTCGGTAATTTCCAAATTCTACTACATGTGAGCAAATTCCTGTCAGAGTCATGGGTGTGTGTACTGTGTTGGTCACTTAAATTCTCTTTTATTAAGTTTTGAGATCCGAATATTATTAATTTTTAAAATTTTTATTATTCTGACTGTGTATACATATTCTAATAAAATCTCTTCACTAATAATATGACGGATTAGAATAGCATTTCCACTCTGTTTATTTAGTTTCGTGAGAACTTGAGCCTTTAGTTTTGAAATTTGGAAAGTTCAAAGTGGGCCTTAAAGTCTATTTAAAATCTGTCTTTCTAAGCTTGGTCTTACAATTGCTTTTGGGCCTTGACACTTCCTACTAAAGCCCATTCAAAGCATAAGTAGTGGTTTTTGTTTTTTTTAAAAAAAATTATTAACGGATTGAGGGGTTCATATTCGAACACAAGATACATGTTTTATCTTCGTATGAATTTTAATTCTTATAAACCCCATGATCATTAGTTCTTCCTCATTTTACATGATTTTACAACACAAAAAATAACCCACTCCAATACATAGCTACCGAGGTCCACTACTATTTTTTAAGTGAGGAGTGTTAAAACAATTTAAGGGTGTGTTTGATAGCTAATAAAATTTTCTCATAGTTGTTTGAATGGATATAAATTTTTTTTGTCATAGTTGGTTATTAATTAGTTATTCAGTTATATAATTGTAACTTCTTTAAATTAGTGTATAAAATTTTCTCATGAAAATTTTTTATTTCTCACCCTTTTAGCTGAGAAAATTATAGTGAAAAAATGATGGGCCCGAAATTTTTTTTTTTCTCAACTCTTTTGCCAACTAAACACTAGAAAATTAATTTTTCTCAAAAAAATCACTACTTTCTCGAGAAAATTTATATTTTCTCAGCTATTAAACACACCCAAAGATATATAACCAAAATTATATCTAAACTGATATGGCAATACACTACGTCACCATATAATTAGAGAAAAAAAAATACCCTCCACTTATTATACACTACGTCAGTATAGGTATGGTTTTAATTATAATTTTTAAATCATAAAAATATTTCTATTTTTAAGTCATATATGATTGTTTAATGGATGTGCCATTTGGTATAACTTTCATAAAAATATATTTTTCCATATTTTGAAAAAATTGATCTCTCAACTTCTTAAAAAACTAGAAAAAAAAAAACCTACTTTTTCGTTCACAGTTTAACCAAACCTAGATGTCAAATACTTCTAAAGTCGTTGCTGATCTATCTCGAATAGTTGAAAAAGACTTATAGAACTGAGTTCAGCACGATTATTCAAAGCATTAGCCCACAAAACTTAGATTATTTTTTGTATAAAAATATTTTTAATATTGTTTTTTTTTTTTTTAATACTGAGATTTTGGCATCCGGTGATGTCCTCATTTTCTTTTATAACAAGACTATTCTAACAGACTTTGAGATTCTGTAGAGAGGTAGAAATATTTTTTTAAATTATAATTTTGTCAAGAGGAACTTGAACTCGAAATTAAGTTTTTTAACTCCCTTGAATTTGGCCTGAACCACCGAATCAACTGGTAATTGGTAATATTGATTTATTTTTGTTAGAATGGTTGGAGGTGGGAATGCGTTCCGTTGAATTATTTTATAATCTATAAGTATGTCATCACTCTCGTGCAGTTGGAATGTTAGAGTCATAATAAGAAGCGTTGAATGATGGATTTAATGCTGGCAGCTTCTATCAATTAATATAACTTATATATTGTTAAACCACAACATTTGTTACATTGAATCATGACAAACATATATACAAATAAGTTATATACACACACACGTTATAAAAGGATGAAAAACTAAAGAGAAAGATATTGTTGGGTTGAACCTCATCGTAATAGATAGAACCATCTATCTACTTTTGTGTTTGTGTAATAATAAATTATATCTAATCACGCGGCCAGCCTATACGCGTATCCTTTATTTATTTACTTCTTTTTCTCTAGTGACATGCATGTTTTCAGTTTGACTTAAGGGGATATCATTCATTCAAGCCAACGACTGTCACAGCTCCGAGGAAAATGGAGTCTCAAATGGCAGTTGGGAGATATAATGGACAAAGGATTCCCACACAAATTACACAAATGCCACCTCCCAATCAAAGTTGGGTGACGCTGACCCAACAGCACTTGCAAAGTGAAAAAAAATGCTAGCTTTCCAACCCATTGATGCGCACCTATGAGTCCTTAATTTGCCCTTAGCCATGTGGGCTCTTAGGAAGAACTATTTTTTAGTGATTCGAAATTAAGGGCACATTTACATTAGAAGATAATATTTTATTATTGTTTTAAAATAGGTTATTTTTAAGTAAAATCTTAACAATTATTTTCCAACGAGATGAATGAAACATATTTTTCGCCAATGATGATTCAATTGGTTTAGATATTTAATTCTTCTTCATAGGCGGAAGTTTAAATTCTGCACACACCGTCCTTACTTTTAAAATTAAAAAATGTCCTTTGTTGGTGAACAATCTTTAAGTATTACTGTAACTCTTCTTTAAGACTCGAGGGATATCACAACCTTAGATTGAAGTAATCTCTTCTCACTTATTTTTTTTTTTAAATAAAACATATTTTTAAAATTTTAAATATAAAAAACTACATCAGATTTCAAACAATGGGAGCCTTATTTACTTCATAAATGTTATCCAAAAATTATCTTATTGTAAGTTTCGAAAAATGAAAATAAAAATCATGTTATTGTTATATTATGCTTCTAAGAGATTATTGAAGATGCTGTTGAATCATCTCCAATGATTTCGCTTTGTTTGTATCACAATGCATGTTCCCATTTTTGGCTTCAGCTTGGCCAGCTTTTCAGGAAATGAGAATATCATGAAGTGATTATAGAAAATGGGTATAGGTGACACGTTATCTATGCGGCTGGGTCCCTTTAAAAAGTTAATGAATTGGGTATTCATGGACCCTCATGTTCATCATCTCTCTTTTGTTTATTAATCTTCCAAAACCTTAAAAAAAAAAAACAAAGCACCTGGAGAGTTTAGGCACTAGTAGAAACTAGTTACCGGCCCAACAGGGTCGTGATTAATAAATAAATAAAAATTGATTTTTTTTTTTAAATTAAACATTTGTTAAAAGAAAACGATAACAAAAAGTCAACTTAAGAGATTTTAGGCACGTGATATAATATTAAAAATATATATATATTTTTTGAGTTGAAAAAAATATATATAACTCGAAATGTTTGAATCCCAAAACCGCGTTCTCATAAAACAAAAAATTCATGCGTTCCGGCGGGATTTCGCGGGGTTGGGCGGCCTGCTCCGTGTCGTCATGTGATAACACGTCAGCCCTAAAGATTTTCGACTTTTTAAACAACTTTGATTTCCCGCCTGTACATTAGCAAGTCACGACGTGGTGTGGGCCCCACACCCAAGATAAGATATCAGAAACTTTGTAAGATTACCGGTTACACCCGTAGGCCGTAGCCAACAACAGCAGCTTTCGGCAACTGTATCGTCCATCCAAATGTCTAAACTAACCTTACACCTTTCCCTTCCGCAGCGTTACACCACATGTACCAATCGCCTCCTTTTCAACGTCTTTATTTGCTTTTATTTTTTTAACTGGTGTAACAGAGTGCTTCAAACCACAAAATCAAATCTTATTAAGTTTAGTTTAAGTTAAGTTTCAAAACAAATATAATTCGATACGTTTAATTCGAATTGTAATTTATTAAAAGTAAATTTATTAATATTTATTTTTAAAGTTTATAATTTTTGTATAATATAAATATTTTTTTAAAAAAAATTATATAATCATCTTATATGGTAAAGATTATTTTTAATTTTTTTAAATATGCATTATAAAAGTTAAAATTATTTTATATATATACACATATATAATTAATTATTTTAATTTATTTAATATATATATAAATAAAATTTTAAATTGATTAACTCAAATAGAATTAAATTAATTATATTTAATTAGATTTAATTTAAATTAATAATTTAAAATAAACTAATCATGATAAACTGAACCAAATTCACTCATTATCAATTTGAATTAGGTCCAAGAGTATTAAACCAATCCCAAACCAACCTAACCCGTAATTTCTCCTTCCAAAAATAGCAGTGGATAAGATAATTATCAAAATATAAACAAAGGCTATTTTGGTAATTGTAAATGAAGTAGCAGCGTAATTAACCGGAAAGGACGGGTTGTGTCGTTGGGCGATGTTTAATAAGGACTTATTTGTTATTTTCAATATTACTCTTATTATTTTTTGTTATATTTGCTCCATAAATGGTGCAGCTTCTCAGTTCATCTTTCTCTAATATTAGTCCTTGTCTTCGTTCTCACTCTTTATTGCTGGCATTGACCTTCAAATTTTGCCCCATTTCTCTCCCACGGGCTTCTCGAGGCTGGCCTTTTGATCTCTGCTCTTCTTCTTCTTTTTTCTTCTTCTCTCTTCGGATTCTCAGATTTTGTTTTCTTAATCTCCAGCATAACCTGTTTTAGTGCTTTATCAGTGGTCGATCATCGTTACTCTGAAAAAGGTTTGAGATTCTTCTTTTCGTAATACCTGAATATTCATTCTGATGACAGTCATACTTTAGATTTGATAAATGCTTTTTGTTCTGTAGTTCAAGAGATTCGTGGCTTGGATCTGGTTTTGCAAGAGGCCTTTTATCTTCTTTAGCATTACTATTGCTTTTCAATTCTACTGTTTTTATTTTGAGAGACTCTGGAAGTAGGCGATTTTGATTCGAATGTGTCCCTTCCTTCTGCATTTGTTCAGTTTGGGGTTTGCGGAGGATGCGTTGTTGTGCTGGTTTTATCATCTGATTATGAATTGCTCTGTTTCTATGCTGAAATATGAACTCTTCAATGGTTCCATGACCTTTTGTGTTGTTTAATTTTGTTTGTTGATCTATTTAACTAGTAAGAATTTCATCTAAACAAGTCTCCTTTTGGTTTTCGGCATTTATTAGCGTAAATTCTCGCTCGGTAAGATGTTCAGATGTATCTATTGGCGTAATTGACCGATATGATTTTTTGAATGCCGATAACTCTCTACGAGCACTTTTTTTTTTTTTTTTTTTAAGCTAAAGAACGCACGAGCGTGACATATCGATCGTCCTTAAAGTTACTCTGCGCCCAAACAATAATTCAGATGCTTTTCTTAGCAGCTTTTTGTGAAACTGTGGTTTAATATTCTCTATTTCTTGAGTTTTTAATTAATGACAAAAATATCCTTTTGGATGAGAGGCGTTACGAATATCTTCCTTATGAAATTGATCGTATTGAATTACTTGTGTTAAGTGAGATCTGCGTTTCGATGATCAAATGATGCTTCTTGTTTTCAGGTCGTGGTTGGTCAAATATAGCAGATCTAGTGCTATCCTTTTCACACTTCCACTTTTTGCATCCGTTTGAGAGGTAAGTCCAGGTTTTTTATTTTTTATTTCCAGTAATTGAGTGACATTCATCATACGCCATCTTGCTAATTCATAAACGAATCTCAAGACTTATTATTATGAACAATTCACGCATACCGTTTCGATTTCGTCAATGTACATAGAAAATGGACAATACTTGTGAGAAAGGACAAAACTAGTGCGATTTATTGATGTACGGGGAAATTAAATATATGTTGGTTAACTTTCAGATTGACGGGGCAAAAGGAAGTCTCCAAATTTTAATTTTGTGGCCACCTTTTCACGCCTTTTTGTTGTAAATTAGATTTTTCATTTCCCTCTAAGGGCTTTCTTTAGATAATTTTTTTTATTTCATAAATAATTACTGGCATATTGGCAGACTATGTAATAGAAATATTTGAGATATTTAGATAAGTTGCTATTTATAGTAGTTCGTCCTATCTGGAGCTCCTTCTCTATAAATTAAGTCTTGAGAATTTATGTTAAATATGTAAAACTTTGTGTTTTTGTAATTGATTTGCATATGAGTGTTTGACGGAGTTTTGGGTTCCTGCTGCTATTAGGCCTAGGGGTACCACGTATTTCAGGCCATGTCTGATCGAAAAATGAAGAGGTTGGAATCCAAAAAATCACATTCCTGGTGGTGGGATAGCCACGTCAGTCCCAAAAACAACAAATGGCTTTCAGAAAATCTTGAAGGTATAAACCGATCCTCGACCTTCTAATTCATATGGTAACTAAACACGAAATGCTTGATAAATGAAATATCGTTTGATTATAGCATATAGAAATGTTTAATGTCACCTTGTGCCAGTATCATTGTTTTATATGCATATGAACGAGGTGTGTCCCAGGCATATCTTCACTATGCAAGTTCCATGTTGCGGTATGAGGAACCAGCCACTTGGCTAGCCCACATATTCAAGTTTGGCTTTATGAATTGCTAAATTGATTGTTTGACTTTTAAATATGGATAATGGCTAAATTGTTGGACAATTTGAGGCCAGTCTGCTCCCTTCGTCCTAAAAATTGGGTTATTCATGCTCTTGATCCAAACCAAGCTGCAAAATGGTGGCCATTGTACAAATATCTCAAATTTTTTAAACTTGAATTTTGAAATTTGTTTTACAAAATCTTTTGAATGAATACAATGTCTTTGCTAATGACAATAACAAGAAGGCCCTTAGCCTTTGAGATAGATCAAAGCTTCGAACTAATGTTGAAACTGATAGAAGAGGAATACGTCTCATTTCCTATCTGAATCTCCTTTTTCTTCTTCTTTTTTCTTGTCCTATTTTCTCTTTTTTCGTAAATTTTGTTATGGCTAAAATTCCTTTGGCCAAGAAAATAACAATGAGGTCTTTGACCTCAGAGATGGATCGGAGCGTCAAACGAATGTTGAAACTTATAGAAGAGGAAGGAGACTCATTTGCTAAGAAGGCTGAGATGTATTATCAGAAAAGGCCAGAGTTAATATCCCATGTTGAGCAATTCTATCGCATGTATCGTTCTTTGGCCGAGCGTTATGATCACCTAACTGGTGAATTGCGAAAGAACATTCCCTCAGATCTTGAATCACAGGGCTCTGGCATATCCGACTGCATTTCAGAAGCGGCGACCCCAGTGACTCTTGATCGGAGGCCATCTCGTCGCAGGTCTAGTGGCAGAGCAGCTGGTTTTGATTTCTTTCTTGGGTCGGGTGGGGCTAGCTCTGATCTCTCCCGAAAGGAAAGTGATGATTCATCATCATCTTCCTCAGATTCTGAGTCAAAATCAGAGGGTGCATCATCTAAGAACAATGATTTTGGCCCATCGGCAAATGGAGATGGGGAGGGGATGCGCCTGAGGATAATTGAACTGGAGGTTGAGCTGCGGGAATTGAAAGAGAAGCTCCGTGTAGCAGAGGAAGAGAATTCTGATGCTTTATCGAGGGCATCTGGCATTGGGAACTATGAAGAGCTTATTGGTAGAATCACATGGTATGAGGAAGAACTTAAAGTAGCAAATGAAAGGCTTCGTCTTTCAGAAGAAGAGATCTTAAGATTGAAGCATAAGCTTGAGAATACAGAATCATCAGAGGGCACCCACAATTTAGAAGCCCAGCTTGAATCAGCACACAAAGAAATCACGGTGCACATGAATGAAGTCAAAGTGAGGGAAAAACAGGTTTTGGAATTGCAAGAACGGATTGCAGGGTTGGAAGCTAATCTTAAAGACGAGCATGACAATATTGAGGCATTTGAGAAAGAATTGAGGATCACCAAGCAAAAACTTGAGGCTTCAAATGAAGAAATTGGGAGGTTGATAGTTGAACTTGAGAGGAGTTCATCACCTGCAGATTTTAAGATTTGGGATGTGGCATTTGAATCCGGCAATGGCAAGATTGCTGATTTGGATACCAGTGTTTTGAATCAAGACAGTAAGATAAGAGCAATGGAAGAAGACCTAAGAATAAGTAATGACAAGCTACAGCTTTCAGGAGAAGAGATTGCGAAGCTGAAGCATGAACTTGAGAACAGCAAAACTTCTATCACTACTACTACCACTGATTTGCAGCAACAACTTGAATCTGCTCGAAAAGAGATTGAGAAGAAGGAAGCAGAGCTTGAGTCTGAGAAAAGTCTGATTGTAGAGCTGCATGATCAAATAATGAGATTGGAGTCAGACATATCAAATCTTAATCAAGAGATTGGGCAGCTAAAATCAGCAGTATTTGATGCCCACCAAGATTTTTCCCTAGAAAAATCACAGTTAGAAAAAGTAGTTTCAGGTTTAACAGAATCGGTAACCAATTTAGAATTAAAACTCAATGAATGGGAATCACGGGGTAGATCTCTAGAGGATGAGATAAAGTTGATCAATGCGGAGAAAACAAAAATGCAAGCTCTACACGACAGCCGTGAGAGAGGATTCCAAGTTGAGATTGAAAGGTTAAAATCCGACATTGAAGACAGAAACAAACGCGTGGAAGAGTTGAACAGAAGCTTTGATGCACTGAAGCTAAAATACGACACATTGATGGCCAATAGAGATGGTCTCAACGCAAAGGTGCTTAATCTAATGGCCACATTGGGTAGCAAAGATGATCAAATCCATCAAATGGATGGGCATTTGCATAAGTTGCACTTGGAGCACGTGGAGCTGATTTCAGGATGTGAAGTGGCTCGCAAATTGGCAGAGGAACTTCAATTCAAAGTGAAGGAGCTGGAAGAGGAGGTGGAAAGGCAAAGAGCTGTAATCTCTGATGGAAATGAGAATAAACGCGAGGCGCTTCAATTGAGAGTGAAGGAACTAGAGGAGGAGGTAGAGAGGCAAAGGGTTGTAATCTCAGATGGAGCTGAGAAGAAACGTGAGGCAATACGGCAGCTGTGTTTCTCGCTAGAGCATTACAGGAATGGGTACCATCAGCTGCGGCTAGCTTTCCAAGGCCACAGGCGACCTGCTGTTTTGGCATCGTAATGGAGAACTCATGTAAATCTTGGAAAGTCCTTTGTTTCCCAATCTGGAGCTCTCTTATAAGACTTGTTAACCAGCGAGGAGATGTGATCCGGCCGGTAGATATATCTATCATCTGCTACTTAATGTCAGTGGCTTTTTTACTGGTTTGTTCTGTATGAAACACGTTGTAGAAATTTGTTAGTTCTAATGCTGTACGTAGTTATTTTAGTACATAAACATAAATCTATGTCCACCCTGTAGGGTTGATGATTCAGTGTTTTATAAACAAACACAAAGAAACTGTTTTAATTCGCTTAGTAAATATGTAAAAAAAAAAAAATCTTGAAATCACGTTAAGAACAGAATTTGAAAGGAAAATTGTTGACTTAAAACTTTGAATTAGTTGAGTCTCTATTATGTGTAATTTAAGTGTTACGGCCTCTTTTCACTATAAAATTCTCTTCCTCATTTGATTTGGTATACATATCATGAGTTATAATCTAATATTAACGTAGACTTAAGTTTTAACATAGAGAAAGTTGATTAATTTACGACTATTATGTATCTTAAATAAGTTTTCTGTTAACCTAAGACTAAAAATAAGTTATGTTTTCAATGAAATGGATAGAGCTGCACTAAGTGGATCCCACTTCCATTGAAATGAAGGTATCAACTTATACTTCATCATTTTATTCGTTTTCCGTTAACATCCAAGTGTCCAACTACTCCTTAATGCGCAATCTGTGCCTTCCCATTACAAGGACATGCAACTCCAAATTGCCGTAAACCATAAGGTAGAGGTAGAGCCTTACCCTGCTTTCCTTATTGCTTTATATTCTTCAAATTTCAAATTGCATTGAATCAGGTTCCCAACCCAAACACAGTGACCACCTTGCGCCATTTTGGATCACCCGCCACCTCTCCTCGCTATAACATTTGAAGTGTTACTTTATCTCCTTTTTTTTAAACCTTTTCTTTCCGTGGAGTATTCCCTCCAAGTTTTTCTAAGAATAAAATATTTTAAAATGTTAAAATTTAAATTTCAGCTTAAATTAAAGGAAAAAAGTGGTTCTTACCGTTCCAGTTTTCAAATAAAAGTGAAGAATCAGTGGCATCTTTCTTTTTAAACCTTAAGAAAGACCTGGAAATATACACATTCAGCTTAGAATAAAATCTTCGGTCTTGATTCTTGATCAAAAAATATAAAATATAAAACCCAGCTCATTAATTATAGGAGATTCTGCCGTACGTGGCGAACCATCCGAATTCCAACCCGGTCTTGATGCTTTGTTCCTAACCGTCCAAATATTCTGATCGTGCAGTCCATGACCCCACTCCATTTGGTCAACGCTTACAGTCTCTTCCATTCTATTAAGTTATGACGTGTCAGAGCTTCAAATTTAACACGTATGCATGCAGTCAAAATTCCACAAATGTTGCCACGTGGAAACGTCAGGTGCCTCATACCCGTTTCTGACTTCTGAGTGGTGTAACGCCTTTTGCTTGGAAACGCGCCGGCCTTAATAATGACCCGCTGTTGTTGTGTCTCCCGTGGTCCCTCTGGCACGGACTTCTGCGAAATGACAATCACTTACCCAAACAAAAAACTGCCACCTGGCGCATAATCGTCTGTCTTCTTTTCCGCTTAGTCAACCTCCTATCATTCAAACAAAGATTTTTTATTTTATTTTTTTTACTCTTTAAAAGTCGGTCATCGACTTTGGGTGGGTTTGGCGCAAATTTTACAAGATTAAATTAAATTGAACTGAATTAATTTTATATATTTAATGTAACACATAAAATTATAATTAAGATTAATTAAATAATTTTTTTAAAACTTTTTTTTAAATTACATTAAAATAAAATTAGTTCGTTAGTTTTTCAAATAGTAAAACCTATTTTTTTTTTATTAAAGAAGAAATAGAAAAAGAATGACAAAATAAAAAAATAAAAAAATTATCAGATGGATAAAATAATTCTGACATTTTGATCGAGATTATTTTATTTTATAGTCAGAGAGATAAAATAGTGAGTAAGATTATTTGTAATTTTATCTCATCCATCTTCAAACGATGGGATAAGAATCCTATTTCACTCTAGTTTCTTATCAAATTCATGTAAAAGTTATAAAAAATTAGTACTTTGGGGTCTGTTTGGCGTGTGAAATAAGATAAAATTATTTTTATAAGATTAAATTAAATTAAATTAAATAAGATAAAATAAGATATAATAAGATTAAAAATAAAATAATATTATATTTTATGATATATTTGAGATTTGATTGAATTGATATCTTTTTTAAAAAAAAAAAAATATTAAATCTTTAAAAAAAAATGAAATAAAATAATCTCACCAAAATAATTAAAATTAAAAATTGTCTAATTCCATCCAATTTCCCTTACTAAACAGCCGAGTAACAAACACGGAAAAATAGACTCTAAAATTTTAACTTCCCAAGGCATTGACGGTCCAGATTAAGTGTGCTGCACACGGCAGACTACAGCAGTGGCGCACCGAAGTACGGCTCTAGCATTGACTTTGCTTTAGCTAGTGCACTAATACGCTCTTAGCGTCAGTGAATCAGCGAGTCTAACACGTCGGACTCAGTTTGACACGCCATCAAGCTGCTATGAATTCCCACCGAAGCTGAAATCAATGCTGCTTCTTCCCTCTCTCTCTCTCTCTCTCTCTCTTCTCTTTTTGTTTTTTTGCTTTCTGTGAAATTGGAGAGAGAGAGAGTTGCGAGAGATCTGAATGAAAAACTTCCGAAGCACGAAAGAGAGCGTGAGAGAAGGGATGAGATGTAGGAGATCGTAAGCTTTGAAGTTTCTTGAATTTGTGCCGTGGATTTCTCTCTCATTTTCCTTGCGAGGTTCGTGGATCGTACCAACGCGCAGACTAATTTCGTATTTATATAAGAATGAAAGTTGCTTTGTGTTATCACTACTTGTAATTGACTCGACTGGAATTCCTGTTGGTTTATGTTTCTTGTTTCTCTAAAGAAAGATCTGGATCGAATTGCTAAGGTACGCTCGCGTGGTCTGAATTGCTGAAGAATTATGTTTCTGTTTCCATTGGATTACTGAGAGAATTCTCCGCTGTTTTGTTGTTTTCGTGACGTGTGGTTCCGTTGGATTAACTGGTTTTTGTCCTGTTCATTTAAAGCGAGTCCTTGAATTTACGATTATTTCAATATCAAGTGTTGGTTGGATTTTGAATCTTTTTTTCTTTTGTTCTGCTGCTGTTTAGATTTTATTTGTTGATTTTTTTTTTAAACTCCCTCCGGTTTTCAGACTAGGATTGATTATTTCTTCTTTCCGTTTTCCTCTCCTACTAGGCTACTACTATGATTATATTGTTGTAGTTTTTAGGTTTAAGAATTTGCTAATGTTCTTACTCAAACGTCAGTTTTTTTATGCTGAATCACTTAACTTAATTTTAGTATTTATGTCTGCTTTATGTGTTTACTTGTTGGATTTTCTGTGTTTTGACTACTATTATTATTGTCGTTGATTTTAGGCTTAAGAATCTGCTAATGTTCTTACTCAAATTTTCAATTCTTATATGCTATAGACTTTGTGTTTACTTTTCGGAATTAACAGGTATTTCAATTTTAGTTACTATCTCTTATTGGATTTCCTGTGTTGTCTAATACTATTATTATTGTTGTCTTTGTTTTTAAGATTTTAGAATCACTAATGCTACTTAAATTTAAATTTCAGTTTCTGATATGATATAGCCTTTGCGCTTGCTTATCTGATTTGAGGATTTATGTCTACCTTTTGTGTTTACTTGGTCAGAATTAACAGGTTTTCAATTTCTTTTACTCTGTTTCATATTGGATTTCCTTCGTTTTGTTTTACTGATTGTTTTCTGTCTTTATGTCTAGTCTTTTTGTTTGTCATTCAAATGCTGTCTAATACTCTGAGTTTTTATTTATTACTGATTCAGTGAACTGTTGCTTGATTTTGATCAGCAATAACTGTAGCAAGATCTGACTGATCCATCCTTGATTTTCTATACTTTTTTAAAAAAATAATAATGTCTACTTCTCCAACAGTCCTGAAACCTTTGGAGATGGTTGTTAGCAGGCTAATCTAATGTTTGTAGATTGAACATATCAGTACCAATTAGACTTCTTAGAAAATCAGGACATTTAGGTGTAGTTATATTTTGTGCAACGACCTTTCTTATCTGACCGCAAAGAAATTCATGATCCTCCATCAAACTTACCAGCTGGGATAAAATCATGGTTATATGGACCACTAACTTTAAATGAAATTACAATTGCATGTCTAAGGTTAGGACAAACATGGATATTCATGGACATTATGGTTACAGGACTAACTTCAAATGAACTCCTTATTTCTATCAGATTCTAGGAGGAAAATGTCTGCTACAGCTGCCAAAGTAAGATTAGTAAGATGTCCCAAATGTTGGGTTATTCTTCCAGAGTTGGCTGATATTCCAGTGTATAAATGTGGTGAATGCCATGCTGTTCTCAAAGGTATAGTTTCTTTTCTTTTTTACTCTCTCTCTCTCTCGGTAACCCTAAATATTAATGTTGCATTCCAACGGCTTTAACCTTGGATGTGATGTTTGAAATGAGCTTCTGCCTAGGAGATTCCATTACTTGAAAAATGCAATAGTGTCCATTTTCACAATCATTTAATGAGTATGGAGATCTTCAAGAGCACAGGCTTCAATGGTTTACATTTTGTCTGCCCTGTTGATGGCGTTATAGTATCACCATGTCACCCTTGCGGTCTACAAAATGGGAGCAATCATGTTGTTTTCTTACCAATAATGACTATCATTTTCTGGCATTCGATTTATCAATTTATTAATTTATACTTTACTATCAATGCAGCAAAGAAACGTAAAGAAGATGGGGAAAGTGTAACCTCAAAAGCACTTGAGCATAGTCCGGCATTGAAGGATGAGTCAGAGCAACGTTCCGAGATTGAAGACTTGGATAGCTCTAGTCCAAAGGTTAAGCTTTCCTTCACAGAGGCATACAACAAGGTTGAATCTGAGGATTGTCATAGGAAGCAGTGCGAGAACGAAAGGATGTCAAATGAAATTTCTTCTTCTTCTGGTGAGATTAGTTGTCAGAAGAAAGAGTCATCTTCTGAAGCTGGAGAGAATAGAAAAGCAGTGCATGATGATGGAGGGTACTCTGACTCTGGATCAGCAAGCCCAGACTCGCAGGTGTTTTCTGGAGAAAGTAGCCCAGACTCTACTGCTCACAGACCACATGGAGAGATGCTATCTCAAATGAACAATTCCTTCTCAAATAGACAGCCTGAAACATCAGCAAACAATTTATCTCATGATTCTAATCATCTGAAGTCAAGAGATGTAGTACAAATTGCAGAACCTAATGACCACAATTTTACTTCAGATAAGGATACGGATCAGGCGAAGTTCAGCGGTAGACTTAGAGATGTTTCAAAATCTTCTGCAACAAGAAATTCTCATGTTTATGATGGCAGTATCTCTTCTTGTGATGATTGGGACGACCGGGTCTCTGACCGACACCCATACCTGTATAAAAAACCTTCCTTCAAGTCCCAAAGAGTAGCTGAATTTATCAATAATGAAGGCCTGCCAACAAAAGAGGATTTTAGGTTGAATCAGAAGATGGATATTAATGTAAAAGAGCAAAATGAAGCTAGGAAGTTTTCATCAATGTCTTTGAATGAGAAGCATGGTCCAGCTGCTGTGAGAGATGAAATACTGAAGCCTATTAGATATGACGTTCTAGCTCAAGCACGACAGCAAGTGAATTTTCATGGCTATGAGGGATTCCATCAAGCATCACTCTTCAAGGGATTGGAAAGTGACAAGTTTTTGTCCAAGGAGCACTTCCATCAAAATCATAATTCTGCTGATTATGACCATGCTGGCCCTTCAAATTATCAGCACAAGGAGTTTCTCCACAGCTCAAGCTTGTATTCACCTGAGAAACTCAAGTATGATGAATACAATCAAATGGAACTCTTGAGGAAGGTTGATGAATTAAGAGATCAACTTAATAGATCATATTCTCACCAAAGGAAGGCAAGTGAAAAGTTTTTGGCTAGATGCGCCCAACAGGAAAAACAATGGCCATTCCACCAAGAGAATTTGCAACATTTTAATACCCTGCAGCCTCCTGGAGCACTTAGGCCAAGAAAATCCATGACCCACCGCTGTGGCTGTTCAAAAATGTCTTTCTCAGGATTAGGAACAAATTGTATGCACAACACCAATTGTTCTGATTTGCATGGCTATCATGAAGACTGGCAATGCCTGCGCCACGAAGGAGGGCTGTACAGGCCACGACCTTGCTATACGTGCAGTGATCCTTACTCTAGTTCTTCCAGTCCACAACGGCAAGTGCACTCCAATATTCCTTTCCGGGGTTGCAAAAGACAGCCATGCAACCACATGCTGAGAGATATTGACAATGAAGCAGAGAAGTGTCACAAGGAGAGACATCAGACCTTGAAGCGACATTATCGTCCTGTAGCAGGGGGTGCCCCTTTCATAATCTGTTATAACTGCTTTAAACTACTACATGTTCCTGCAGATTTTCTTCGCACTAGTAAAAGATGCCATCGGCTTCAATGCGGTTCTTGTTCTAAGGTGCTTACCTTCTCACTTCATAAAAGAATTCACGTCGTTCCTTATTCTCCAAAGTCAGTTGTGCCTACAGCAGCAAGTGAGGTAGATAACAGTCATGCTACTACTAGCACGAGATGCTCTTCTCATGCTCATGATTGTCCAAATGGGGATCCAATGTCGTATTCTGAAGATTATGGGCTGTCCACCTGTAAAAGTTGTTCTACGGAGAGTGAGCCTGCTTTCCCTAGTCCTGCATTCCCCTCTCTTCAGATCAAAACAGTGGACAAAATGCAGCCTTCAAGTACTTATAGCAAGCTGACTGAAGAGAAAAAGAAAAAATCACTTCTACGCCAATTGAGCAACAAGCACAAGAGCTCGGTGAAAGTGCATAAAATTTTTTATGTTGGTTCATCCTCTAATGTGGCAAATTTGTCCTCGGGAACAGATATTGGACCCCAGACTGGGTCACCACTACATCGACTCTTGGGTTATTCATCTCCAAGCGAACTGATAAATGGGTCAGGTGCTGCAATGCATTCTTCAAATTCGGAGACCATTAATTTAAGTGGCTGCGAAAACAGAGATCTGAAATTGAGAACAAGTAATTAGGAAGGAATTGCCTTGAGGAACTGAAAATAGGAATAGATCCTGAGATACCGCACTAGTGAGCTTTTTTCATCTTCTTTTCTTCTTTTGTTTTTCTCCTTTTTCCTCGTTTGGTAAATGAGAAGCATAATTCGTTACTGTGGGTAAAGATGTAGTTATGCTTGATTATATTATGTATAGATTTTTAGCAATGGTTTGAATGTTATATAACTTTTGTTATTGGTTTTTTTTTTTGAATACCGGGATTTCAGCATTCAGTAATGTCCTCATTTTTTTTTTGGACAAGACTATTTTACCGGACTTCAAAATTTTAAAGAAACAGGAACGTACCTCCAATCATAATTTTGTTAAGAGAGACCTCGAACTTGAAATTAAGTCTCTTTTAACCCTCCTTCGTCCCTTGAACCACCCAACCATCTTGGGTATTGGTTATTGCTCTCACTTTTCTTCGTCCTATTTAATTCAGTGAGAAACAGTACAAAAAATAGAGGTGAATATGAAAAATTCGCGCCAGGTAGGGGTCGAACCTACGACTTTCTGCTTAGGAAACAGACGCTCTATCCACTGAGCTACAGGCGCTTTGCTTGTAAGTAATATGCGTTCTTCTTATACAACTCAAATTCCTACGCGTAATTGCACCAGCACATGGCCAGAAAAGTCAAACTGCTCAAAGACCTGGATAGGCAAAACAGTAAAATGGCGCCTAGGTTACCATGGGGATGACCTTATAAATACAGGAAACCTTAATTATACCAGAAAATTAATAAAGAACTTCACCAACATTTTCATTTTACGTCATCTTGATGTACTACTCATTCCAGATTAGAAAGATGCCAACTATAAAATGATTTTTTTCTCTACTACTTTGGGGTTGTTTATTTGACGCTTTGTATGAAGATACAATTTTGCTGCAGTTCAACATGTTCTCTGATTTATGAGCTGCAATTTTCAGTAATCCTTTATCAACTGTCACTACCAACAGCTGAAAACTAGTGGACTCCACAACCATATCTCATATCACCGAGTAAGCATTTCTTCCATATGCCTATTGATGAATTGAATTGTTTGCTATGCGGGAGAGGTAAGACGTGAGAAGAAAAACAAAGATGGTCCATCTGCGCATAACCTGCAATGCAGTTATTGTTATTAGTAAGGAAAATTATAAAACCAGAGAAGCAGATAAGGGCTTCAAAACGTCAGAACATTCTAGAATAGAAGGAAAAAAAGAGCAGTAACAACAACAAATGACGACGACGACGACAGCGCCAGGAAAGAAAGATGTAAGAAAGAAGGATGAGTGTAGAGCTTATCAGTAAATGAAAGGAGGACATTTGAAATATTATTTGCCAGCCAAATTTGAAATACTTTTCACTACTTTCTTGTCCCTGATGATAAAGATTATATTTTGCAAGTCACAAAAAAAACAGCATTCCACAGGAAAAAGCATTCTACCAAATGATTTCCAAAAATGTGAAAAACTTGCATCGCACAAAAGATAAGCAAAACAAGAACTCAATGGCATTCCATCTTTCTGACAAAAAAAAAAAAACATTTCATCAAATACTTTTCAAGACATGAAAAAATTATATTACACAAAAGATGAGAAAAGAAATAAGTTGCTCATATGTTAGATGATCTAAATGAGACATCCCCTTAAGATATCCAAAGTGATGATACTGCTACTTGAGGGAAACAAGTTGTACATGAAGTTACCTGCATGCACAAAATATATGGTGAATTTCACTGAAACTGATCCCAGGTCCTTGTTCTTCTCTGGTTTGAGACAATGGTTATTCTCTGATCTTGAAGCATGTTCAGGTTGGGAGCTAATAATCGTGTGTAACGGTCAAAATAGAGAAGTTGTTTCATGAGAAGTGCGAACTCTCTTGGAAATCTCAGACCGTAAGATTCACTGACCCGCACCTGTAGGACCAACCAACAGAGATCAGTTGCCAATTTTGCTGTTGGCAAAACAACAGGAAAGAAAACTTCTCATGCTTTGCAGGTGAAACCATAATCAACTCTGAAATATACGGTTGCCTACGAAGGAGAAAACATTACCCCAGTAAATGCAGGTGTGGCCATCAAGTATATTGTCATTTCTGAATCAATTGATACTTTTCAAAGTGGTTCTATAAAACATTTTTTACTAATATGATAGTGCAGATAAACATCTCTCAGATCTAGTATAGGAATTGAATAGAATGTACATATTGGCTCTGTCCTCCATCTAAGCCACTCGGTCTAAACAGTAGGTAGACCAACTTTAAGACCACATATATGAGATTCTCACACCGACTAGGATCCTGTCGGGGCAGTTTTTATAGCTACATTTTGAGTCCCATTCTAGTTGATCTAAAACAATGGGTACACTGAAGATATTGGGTAGATCTCTAAAAAGGTGTGAGCCTATTGTCTTGAACTAACATGAGACAAGGTCCACAAATATGAAAGTATAAAGTTGCTATCTAGCTTTAGCAAGACCAAAAAATTGGACATCTTGAACTTAGGATTTCCGTGGACTCACCACATCAAGAAATAGAGCATTCATTTGTCTCTCATCAACAACAAGATTTGCTGAGACTGCAGTTGCACTTGTCCTTGAATTTCTACCTGTCGCAACAATGATTTCTGTGTCCAGATCCTGCATTAAAAGAGATGCACCCAAAAGGAGGTATGCTGTTTAGAGTGTGGACCGACATTTATTTCTTAAAATTAGCAAATGATGATGGGCAAACTTCTTTAAGATGAGAGGGTAAATATCGGAAACAAGGTGGATGCATCCTTATGCTGATGCACATAAAATATCAAAAGCAGCTTTAGCAAGACAGAACACTAATAGATTAAGAGGATTGCATGATTTTTCAATAAAAGCATAGAAGTGCATAAAAGATTCTAAACTTATCTTGTCTAAGAATAGCTAAAGATAGTATCACAATACCATAAATAATTAAGGGAGGTACAAATGCTTGCCTGCATCGATGAAAATATTTTTTCCAAATCTCTAGCAAAGGCCTTAGCATCCACATCCTTGTTAGTAGCACCCATTTCAATTAAAGAAGATGCCATTGCTTCATATTCTTCACTGGCAATTGAAGTCAAAAATACCTCCATAGCAGCCCATGTTTTTGGAGATATGCGACCAACAATTCCTGCAGAATATAGATTCTCGTAGTTAATCAAAACTTTTGCACTGAGTTATTCTTACAACAATGTGAACAACCAAGTGACATCTGGAAGATTAAAGCCACATACAAGTCAGAAACTTGTATATGCCATACTTGTGTTTGGTTAAATGTTTGATAACCCCAGGCTCTCTATTTCAGTTTAACTTCAACTGAGCAATGAAAGGCATGCAACTGAAAAAGTCTACTACTAACTTATGAGAATTAGACACACACCAAAATCAAGAAAACCAATACGGCCATCACGAAGCAACCACAAGTTTCCTGCATGGACATCAGCATGGAAGGTTTCACAGGCAAGCAAACTTCCAAACCTGCTCCAAGAAAAACATTATTCCAGGTATAAAGTAAGTGTGGTAAACAGAGACCCATAATGTCGTCAAATTACAATTGAAACAATACACTGCCTGATACATTTAGGCGAAATGCAGAATTATGGCTTAGGAACCCACCACACATTTAGTGCAGTAATAAGACTTGTCTCTGGACTAGGAACCAGTGAACTTATAGAATCTAGGTCAGTGAGAGGAACTCCATAAAGCCTCTCCATGGTCAATATCCGTCGGGTGCTGCAATGTTGATAGACTTTTGGAGCTGAAGCCTGCTTTGTCAGTCCCATGTCTTCTAAATATCTCCTGAAGGATTCAATATTTGCAGCTTCTTTTTTGAAGTCAACTTCTTCAAGCATTGATACCTTTATATCTTTAATAATAGCAACCTATGTAAAACAATAATTAGATGCACAGTACGGGCTTCTTGCTTTTCCCCAATAAGAGAAAAGCAGAACAAAGGAAGAAGGTAATTAAAAGATAAAAAACAAAAGGCAAAATTGAATGGAGAATACATTTTTAGTACAAAAAGCAGATTGGAAGCATGGCAATCATGGAATTGCGTATGCAAAAATACTTAGAGCTAAGTTGATTCCTCTCAGATCCCACTTTTAGTACCTAATTTTCCCTTCCATTATTTGAAGTCTATCCATAATTAGATACTGCATAAAAACAATACATTTTTCAACTTTTATTGATATCAAGAAAGAATAAATCATATATTCACAAAATAAAAATTACTTTGTCACACAATTATTCTGATAAAATTTATTCTTAAAACTATATTTAGAAACAAAAACAACTCAATGGTAGAATTCAGCAGAACCTTATAGATCCATGCTAAGTGCTAACTTGAAATTAGATTAAGTTAGATTCAGGATAAACCAAGCAATGATAATTCTACATTAATTGAAATAAAAAAAATAAAAAAAAGAGACCAAAATGCACAATACTAACATTCAACTAGTTCGATGAAGCACCTCAATTGAGGCCTTCTATGAAAATCAAAAAGTGAAAGACAAATAGAACTTGTATAAAAGATGCTCATTCCATCAAACAGGAAATAAAGACTTCAAATCTATCAAATTACAGGGAATCAGTCTACTAATACCAGTGATGCTCTGCTCAGTTCGGGATTCAAGAATTCCAAAATGCGAGCAACTACATACACAAAGTTCAGATCTGCAACTAATAAATCCTCTATTCCAGGCTTTAAAACCTTTATCACTACATCTGCTTGGGAACCTCTAAGCCTTGCACCATGAACCTGGAAAGTAGTACAAGTAGTTAACGATTTCAGAGACATTCAAGATTTGGATTTTGAAGAGTATGCTAATCAATGAATCAATGCATCTCATAGTTTAGTGATATTGACCAGACATCTCGTAGTTTAGTATGCTAACATGTACCCATCAACTGTTGAGACATGACAACATCTAAAACCATGATTCCCAACTGTCCCCTTTGCATGAAAAAAACTGAATAGAATACATAAGAAAACCTGTGCAATTGAAGCTGAGGCAATTGGCACTGGATCAACATACTCGTATACACTATCTATTGTCCTTCCTAATTCTTCACGAAGAATAGCTTCAATTTCTTGAAAAGGAACTGCTGGAGCCCTATCAAAGCACTTCTGAAACTCCTCAACATATTCTGTTGGAAACAATGTTGGTGCTGACGCTATAAACTGGCAATTGAAAGATGAAACAAACATCAGCGGACATCAAATGGATCTTGGAATTGGTTAAGAATAAAACCAAATAATATTAACTAAGTTCATAAATTCAAACAAGTAAATTAGCAAGGAAGGGGGAATCGTGAATAACAACTTAAATTATTTAAATGAAGTGTGGAAAACAGAAATATGAATAGAATTAAAATTGAAAAGGAAAAAAGAATGGAAAACAAAAGGGGAAAAGAGGACAGAAAATGAAGATTTCATACGCCAAGAGTTGCTAGAAGTGTCTATGGTAAAAGCACCATGGAGGATTACCTGACCTAATTTGATATAGGTAGCTCCCAAGCGTTCAAATAATCTCCTTACATAAAGGGGAGAGAGTAACCCATATTGCATTTCAGCTGACACCTCTCTAGATGCATTTGCTGTCTACCAAATAATCAGATGGATAAGAAGAAAAGAAAAAAAAAATCAAGTGAACTCAAAGAAGAAATGCCAAAAACATGAAGAAATTAGGAATGCAAAGAATAATTCCAAACAAGCAATAAAATGTGCATGAAAAAATGTAAATTTTCATGCTCCAATGCAATTTCACAAACTAGAAAGAAAAAAGATTCATACAATATGCACCCAATGGAATCTTATAATTTATACGTCATACGAAATGATAGCCACAAAATAGTCAAATGATACCTGGGACATATCTGCTAGCCACTCTCCTCCAACACCAATGACAGCTTGAATACCTTGAACTAGCCTCAAAGCTCCACGTGGCCCTGTGTTTAACGATGTTTGGACAATGTCCTCCACCAACTTTGGCAACTTGTCCATTCTATCTGGAAGCGAAAAAGAATGTACAACTATGACTTAAAACAAGAAGCTAAATAGGTATATTAGAGCAACAACGCAGAAGACAATGAGAGAAACTTAATTTAATTTTTTTCATGTGGAGTAAAGAATGATAATAACAGAATATGGAAGAATTTTTTAAGTGAATCCCTCAATACAGTCATATCAAGTTCCCATCAGCAAGTAAAGTCTTGAATCTGGCCTAGGGACTCGAATCAAGCAGCACCTGATCAAAAGACCAGGGGACCAACCCCAACGGATGGCATTGAACAAGTTCTTTTTTTCCGAAAAAAAAAAGAAAAAAGAAGAAAAGTAATATAAAACGATGGTGCATTTACTATTACAAAGAAAGTTGAATCAATAATGATTTATCCTGCCAATAGTTTTGCTATAAAAAAAATGGACGAATCTCCTCTTTGATTTTCTTTGCTTTTGTTTCTTGTAGAATTAAATTTAGTGTTCGTGCACATAATAGAATATGGATCCCCCAAATCCAATAGTTTTGCTATAAAAAAAAATGGACGAATCTCCTCCTCTTTAATTTTCTTTGCTTTTGTTTTCTGTAGAATTAAATTTAGTGTCTGTGCACATAATAGAATATGGATCCCCCAAATGCAATAGGATTGCCACACAGAGCAGATATTCCAGCAGATTGGAAAGATTTTGGAGGAACACCACAGTGGAACATCCAGCCAAACAAGGCTTTCACATGGGGTAAAAGGTTGTGAGAAGCAACCAATCAATTACATGTTAAGCTTTCTAATACCTCGAAAATAAGAAAAATCCTGAGCCTGTGAATATCGAGCAAAGCAATATAATCCATTTGAGCGATCATTTCTACTCCTTGATCTGACTGACATACTTATCTCAGGTAACTGCAATTAAGAGAATCCAAAGCTTATGTTACAGGCAAAAAAAACTTAGCTGCCTCAGTACCAAGAACAAGCAAACATGTAGTAGCTGTTAGTTTTGTAACCAGTAGATCAATCGCAAAAAGGTGCATCAGGTATAATGATCCAATCTAACAATCACAACCATCCGATTGAAGACTTTCGTGCTCATGGCAATCAACAAGTTCCCCTTCTTCTAGCTAAGATGAATCATATGAGAGCTCGCAATTAAGCACAGCAACGTTAACACAACAAATTACAAACTGAAGCTAGTGATATAAACAAAATCCTTTGTTTTCCGTTCCAGCAAAAGCCGTTAAAAACTTCAGAAAACAGAAATTCACACCAACTGAGCTTAGTAGAAGAAGAAAACAGTTGCAATTCGTGATTGGATTGCTCGAACAATCTGCAAGTAAGAAGGAAGAAGAAATGTACCTTAGAGTGGTTGAAGAGCGGTAGACGAACGTAAACTGTGCCTCTGATTGCCGAAACCGCCATTAACGCTCGCTCGCACACAAGCAATTGGCCAAAATTTCTTTAAATAGTTTTTAGTAACTTGGGGAAGAAATTAAAACAAGCGAGCAAGATCTTTTTACTGGAAGAGTGAAAGAGCAGAAGCCACGTGGCGTGCCGTACCACACAACGGAGTTCCAAAAGGTTAAAGGTGCTTAGCTAACGATCTATCAAATAGTCGGACGCTCCCGCGGCTTCGTCTTGTCTTATAAAATGAGTTTTCATATAATATTGTTTAATTTGTCTATACTTAAATCTTATATTGTAGAATAATAGAATAAATAAAATTAAATTCTAGAAGTGTATTGATCAACTATATCGTGAAAATATTAAGAGTGTTAATTTAAATTATCCCAACAACTATTCAGCAAACAACTTTATTCAGCATTTATCAAAATAAGGCTTTTATTAGGGTTAGCTACAAAAAAGGACTTTATTTGGCGTGCTTTTTGCTTTCAGCTTTTGTTGTTGAAAAGAACGCAGATTGCTTTATATCCACTAAAGCAATCATGTTAATCATTGATTTTATTTTAATTGAACAAATGCTAATCAAGACGTTACAATATTAAGAGTGTTAATTTTTATTCTATAGATGTAAATTTGGATCCAAAATTCAAAAAAACCATCTTCACAGTTTTAATGTAAAGTAAAATAAAATAAATACAAATTGTCCGTGGTGGCGAAGCTGGCTTAGAACCCAATAGGCTATTGTGCTCAACTATACTCTTTAGTACAAAATCGAAAGAGAAAATTTTTCGCATTGGAACTATCAAAATATTTGAAAGCAAAAACTCCGCAGAGATGTGAAAACTGGTCTCACCACAACTCCAAAATTCCTCATGGATCAGGAATCTGAATCTGATTCAGCATCTGAAGGCAATTCAGAGGGTCTAATTCTGTTTAAGTTGGCTTCCAATGGAGGGAGCCCATCTTCATCACTTGAGTTTGATTCATCCAACGTTTCTAACGTGGATCTGTGAGATTGGTCGTTTGAATCCTCTTTTATATCTGTTTTAAAGACATCAGGCCTGCAATAAATATTGGAGGAAGAATAAGCTACCAATAAATATAAATAAACCAAGATAAGAATTTTACTGTCTATGGAAACAAATTAAGTTTGTGGGGTGGTTGAGATCACAATTTCATGTAACTTTTAAAGTTACAAAAATGCAGGTGATGAAGCTCAAGTTATGCATAACTAACTGTATCTTCCAATTGCCGCATTATCAGTTAAGTATGAGACTGCATCTTTACTATCCTTCTTTAATTTGCATCATGAAAATAGTATGATCTGAAAGCATAACATCAACGCCTCTAGAATGTTATTCTCACAACTTTTTAATGATCTTGGACAACCACTTAATATAATATGGTTAGTTGTAATAACAGTAGTAATTCAGACGAAAGCCATCAGATTGAATAGTCATCAAAGGCCTAATTGCAAGAATATCTATAATGATATTGTAAATTCCAATTACATATTTATGTAAAGCCTGAGAGGTCCTCACGCTATGGGACTTCCAAACTGCAGCCAATAAATATGCAATTTGAACAATAACTGAGATAAGAATTCCCTTGAAACCAATGATTACCAAGAAAAAGAAAATCTTCCACGCCCCTGCCCTCTAGAATGTGTTAAAAGCCAATTGTTTATCCTCCCAAGGCCATCAATGGCAGTATATAGGTGGATAACTTAGAATAAAGGGTCAGGTGGAAGTTCCGTATCCTACTCTCTCTTTCTTCCAGCTTCAAAGACAATTGCCAATCTTTTCTAATGGTACATCACCTTTTAGATTTGCTGAAAGTATTAACCATTTGGTTTGCAATGGAACTTAGGGATCCAGACAATGCCTTGTTGCCTGCCCCCACATTGCTTCTTTTATCTTCATGCTCCACATGAAATTGCATGGAAAAGCATGGCTGTTGGACAGGGATGCTAGTAGCTAGTGCATAGGTTTTCCCATTTAAGAAGAAAAAGTTCATTGTGTGGACTGGATCTCTAACCATTGCTATGTAAGCTTTTTGCATTTGGTTTCAAGTTGATCTACGGGAGTTCCATAAGTGCTTAATCAAGAAACTAAACCAAAATGGATTGACAATCTCCGTCGTACTTGAACAATGACCCGATTTATTTTATTTATTCTTATTCTGGAATGAAATCAATGACTAAATGTCAACCACATAAGTGATTGTTCAAACCCCATTTTCCTCATTACTATGTAATGATTTTGAGAAAACAAAAGAAGCGACTATTGAATCATTTAGATCATTAACCACATCTAGAAGAGTCATTGAAATTCAAAAAGGGGACTAGGCTAGAGAACAAACCACTCTGGAGATCTTTGAAGCACACGAACTTGTTCATAAAAGAGAACTTGAGAAACAATACAAGCCACCTTATTACCAGATTCAAGAGCCTTGTCCCTTCCGCTGTCATCTACCACAACAAAGCTTCCTACAGAATGAAAACCAACCAAACATCATTTTAAGTTTAATAAGATTGACTTCTCATTAGACATCACCACAAAAATAAGAAAGGGGAGCAAATTTTTTAGATTTTCTACTTGTAGAATTTATAATGCATCTAGAGTACCTCTTGATGCACAACCTGAAATTCTGAACCATTCAATTGGCACATGTAGTTAAAATCACATTAATCAGGAAAGTAAGCTTCAAACTTTGGTGCTTTGAACACCACAATATTCAATTGGACAGATGAAGCTACAAATTATATTAGTTAGAAACATAAGCTTTGATATCAATGCATGGAACACCATAGTATACATACATAGAAGTACCATGTATTGAAAAGTTATGGCTACCAAAGGAAAATGCTGGATCAGCACAAGAGATGCTATAATGGTTATAGTTCATTGAAAAGTGACCCGTAAATGCAAAGATCAGACAATGACCTGCAGCGCATATATTACATGATATTATGAAAATTGTCTATCACTTGGGAAGCGTAATATCAACAATAATCCTTGTCAATATGAGCATACTTATATGTATGTTGTGAGAAACTGAGGAGATACATGACTGATGCTCGTGTTATCATGTTAACCAACCCTATTTACTTTAGCCACGTGAGAAATGCATTTGGCCTAATAAGGGATACTAAGGAAACTCTACTAGGAAAATGAAAAGATATCACAGGTAAGCATTTAAAGCCCTAACTATGCTGCAAGATGCTTTAAGAGAAATGCCAGTTTCTGACTATATTCATAAGGCACAAACCTCGTCTTATCCACATGCTCTTTTGAAATTTGGCTGGAAATATAGCCAATGATTTCTCCCCTCGTGCATCCATTACCTTAAGAAATGTAGAACAAAAAGAAAGGCAAAGTCAAGTCTTAAATAACAATGAAGTAAATGCAAATTGCAGATATCACTGTATTAAGAAATAGGAAAAATGCAGTAAAGGTAGACCAACTATTAACATGATCAGCAATTTCATGTTTCTCTAGATAGAGGTACACCAACCATGATTTCCACCATCACCAACATCCATTGAAAAGAAACACCAAAATAAAATCACCAGAATAAGGAATGCAACAATCAATGATATGTTGATGGACACTAGCAAGTTAGTGGCAGGAGGCCAGTTTAGATTTTCATTCTAGCTATAACAAAAAATAAAATAAGCTCTGGCGTACAAAAGGTACAAAATAAAAAGGAGCTGATTAAAATTCAAGATTTTGATGAATGTATAGGAACTCCAATTTAGAAGGTTCTACCTCTACAATATATATAAAAACGGCAAAAGAAATTTGACAAGTTAGGATAATACAACAAACTTCAAAATTCAAACTACCATGAGAAGTTGAGAACAAAAAAGAACTTCAGCCTCTAAGAAAATAGAAAATTAAAAACTTAAAGCAAATAAATAGATTTAGAATTGGAAGCAATGGCCAATGGAATTATAAAGACCGCACTAGATTAAAAAAGAAGAAACACAATCTATTGAATACATGACACTCACCTCTATTAGATTTGAACCTCTAAGTGATAGAACTTGCATTATGCTTTGACCTTCTTGGAGAGCTAATGATTCTTCTCCGGATGCTCGCTTCAAGTGCTTCCTTCCCCCTCCCATGGCAGCGTTGTCACAAACTGAGAAAGAGAAAAGGAGAGAGACAAAGAAACACCGGATCAGTGCAAATAGTTGAGGATGTAGCAATGACATATCAAACAAATTCATTCATAATCTAATTATGCATTAGTCCATGCGTGTACCCTCTAAATTAATAAGAATTTAGTTTTTACTCAGTTAAAAACATGAACTTTCATAATCAAGAGTTAGCTGTTTATTTTAAAAATCTTTGAATGATAATTGTACAATTCAAACTTAACTTCAATAAGTACAATTATTATTAATGACGACATTTCTCATATGGTTATTGTTATTGTAATGTTACCTATAATAAACAAGAAAGAACCTTATAATGGAAATAAAACATGTAGAAACCTTAGTATGATACTTAGATGGTATTTGTTAATTCTACTTGCAACCTCTAAAAGAAGTAGAGGATGATAAAAAGTAATAATTTGAAGATAAATCTTTATATTTTTTATACCTCTAATTGAAGTAAAGGTATAATCACCACAAGAATAAGCGAAAAAAAGGCTTATTCCATTAGAGGTTAAATAGAGTTGACAAACACTGTCTTAGGATCAAATATAGATCCCTATGCAGGTTTGTAAAAACTTGGCAAAAGTTCCTCTATATTTTCACAATCCAAAAACCTACAAGACCTACAACTCATAAAAAATTGCCATACACTTCAAAATATTTTCAATCATATTTGCTAACTCCAACACAATCACATTCATTCACTTCAACAAGCACGAGTCAAATAAGAATCTGAACAACTTAAGTCTACTCCCTAAAGAAGATACGTCTTTTGAGTTCTATCTACAAAAGAGGGCTCATTTAACTTCAAAGGTTTATATATACAAGTGTTCACAACCCTAGCTCTTAAGCCTCCTACAAAAGTACATAAATGCATCTAAACTACACAATGTTTTACCTTACACAGAATGACCACCAACAAATTCCTCTTTTTAAAAAGATCTGTGTACACAAAAAACAAAATAAACCAACAAGAAAGTAAGGGGAGACCGACTTATTATCGACAACCATTCCCTAGTGAACTGTCCTTGCAACTAAAGAACAGGCATGCAAAAAACTAAAATGCCCAATGGATAAACTACCAAGGCACGACATTTTACATATTAATTCGTAAAGCTTATTTCATGAAACGCGCAATCATTTTAGAATACCAATTTCCGTGTCCAAATATCATGAAGCAAGCTATCAGTTTACAAATGCTTCAATAGTTTCGTATGTCAGTCCTTTCCCTTCTTATTTCTAACAACACTATGGCAAAACTCAGGTGAGGCATTATTACAAATCATTTTTTCCCCTTTTGTTTTCTGACAACACTATGTCAAATTCATCAGTTTCCATTAGTTTTTCCTAGACATATTATCAACACTCATCCCCCCTACCAAGCAATGTAAATCATCGATGTTAACCATCATTCTCCGTGTATTTATAGAGTCTCAACCTATAAAAAAAAATAAGCCCGCTAAATTATACTAACCTAAGCAAAGATTCAAGTTCGACAGTTCACAGCAGAATAGGCTATGCACCGTAGATCTAAATTTAAGCTCGTAGTTGTGCTTTTTCCGGCCCTAAAAACTTCAAATCGAGACGTCTACCATCTAATAGACTAATATTGAGGAATGATGTTAAACCTAATTCAGGATTCAGACGGCGTGGTAGAGTTAGAGAGCTGTGGTACCGCGCGGTGACTATGGCGTCGGCGGAAGATGCAGTTCTGCCCCTTCGTCTTTATTTCTTCCTCTCTTTCTCTTCCCTTTCCTTCGTCTTTCCTCTGCAATTTTTCCGCCAAAACTTGTCCTGTTTTGTGTTTTTCACGCACAGTTTACCAGATTTGTAGCGGAACTAGGCTATTTTTAACAATTTAACGCGTTTCTAATTTTAAATTATTTATTTTAGAGAGCAGCTATATTTGACGGGTTGTCCTTACCCCAATTACTAATATAGCCCCGTCTTAATATATATGCACTATTTTTATTCTAACCAAAAAATTGAAAAAATCTAAACTACCCTTTCTCCGTTTGTACCCAACCAAATTTTTCATATCTTCTTTACCGTTTCTTTTTCTCTATTTCTTCTCCAAAACCCTAGCCCTAGTCCCGGACTCCAAAACTCTTTATTTTCATCTTCTTATCTTAGTTGAAAGAATATTAGAGCTAAAAAAATATCATTTGGACCCCATTTAGAGTGAATCGTCTAGTCTTCGAAATATTTTCGATATTTGATCTATTAAATTAATAAGAAATACATATTTTAATGGTTTTTTTTATGCATTTTTATTCATAAAATGAAGCATGTATAAGTATTTTTCGATATGTTTTGTGTGAAAAAAAGACAAAAACAAAGCTTGTCATTATTAACGAACTTCGTCTTAAGATCAGCCACACAAGACCGACCTGTACAGAGGTTGGCCATTCATGTACAAATTGTCACCCCTAACCACATTGCATTGAGATGTATTTCATAACGTTTTTAACATGTTTACAGCTATTTTGAGTTAGTTTGGGTAGAGGTATCATTCTCATCTCTAAACTCTAATATGGAGTACAGGTGAAGAACGATATCTCATCATCCAAATTAACTCGAAATAGTTATAAACATGTCAAAAATATCATAACATGCATTCTAGTGCAATATGGAATGCAAAAATACAAAAAAAATAAAGAAATAAGAGGGTCGGCCTCACAGGGCCGACCTACATCACGATTTACACACAACAAAAACTTATCTCTTCTTGATGTTCATCGTCACGAGAGCGTGCTCTTTTGGCCTTAATGATTGAAATGTGTATTGACGGTGATGTTGTTTAAATGCCCTAAACCTATTAAACAAAACGAAAAAAATAATTCACTTTGAAATCATCTAAAAATCCCTTAAACCTTGTAAAAAAAGTGATGGTGTTGAAGAAAGACTAAGGTTAAATGGGTTGAAGATGATCGTTGGAGAAGAAGAAGATAGTTGGAGAAGATGAAGATGAACTGGGATAGATTTAGGGATGAGTTTTTTTGTTGTTGTTATTTTTTATTTTTTTAAATAAGGTCATTTGAGTAATTTCAACTTAAGATAGTTTAAGAATTAGATTATTTAAGTGGAATGAAGTGATAATAGTCCATTAATAAGATGCATTGCCCTCATATTTTATTGTGTTTTATTAACTTAATGTTATTAAATTTGTAAAAATAGTATAAGATTTCAATGAACGACTAAGTGAAGTAATGTGAGAGTCCAATAATACTATTGAATGTAATTGCAGAGACCAACGCCGCAATAATCGTAATTACATGTACAATTAAATCGTATTGCCTTAAGATACTATTAAATTATATTGAACCACGATATAAAATTTAAAGCAATACAAGCTTTCAACTCTATCCCATACAACTATATATAATTTATGTTACAATAACTAACGTCACTCACAATAAAAAAAAAGAAACCAAACAAAACAAAAACAAAGATAAAAGAAACGGTGCATATATAATGTGAATAAGCAATTTACGTTTCCATGTCAATAAAATTGTAAATTAAAGTCTTTTGTACTTACGAACACACAATAAAAAATATAGAATTTAAATTAATTCACTATGCAAGATAAAAATACTAATTAACTGAAATACACCTTTTTATCTGTGCAAATAATGAATTCAAGCTATGCAAGGTTCTTCAGTTTTCATATGTAGCATACGATCATGTGGTATTATATGACGTGACATGGGTTTTAACGACGTGTATGATGCGAAGGCTATTTACTTATTTAATTTGTGCAATTTTATGCCATTGTAGTCATTTTTATTAAGTAACAGAAAAAAAAAAAATCTCAAACTAATGTTAGTGATAAAAGATTTGACCAACAACAAAATAAGTGAAAGAGATAAACTGAGCTGGAACTAAACTCACACTTCACCTGAAGCCAAGCACCTCATAAAAGGATCAAGATAACTTATTCTTGGTGCCTAGCTCTTTGATGTGACAAGTTTGATTCTAACTTAATTTATTTTGTTAACTTATTTCAATCTTGGTCAAATCTTTCACCAATAAATATAAATTATTTAAGTTTATTAATGCATAAACTTGTTTCTCATGTTATCATTATTTTGCTTTATTTGAAAGAGCTTTTTTTGAAACATTTTTAGAGAAACACTTATATTAAAAGGGCTTTTTGAGAAAGTTAGTTTTCTCAATTTGTTTTTTAAGTTGAAAACTGATATTTTTGGCTGCATTTTAGTTATGTCATTATCAACGGTAAGAAAATACCGTTGGCTTAGTCAGCTAAGACGTGAACCAAGTAAGACGTGAACTAAGTATTGGGCCTCGTGTACTTTTCTTTATATGGGCATGCGGCACGGCCTCTTCTCTTCCTCTCTCCCGCCCGCGCTCTCGCTCTCGCTCGCTCTCCCGCGCTCTTGGTCTCGTCATCGCAGCAATACCGTGGAAAAACAATGCACTATTTCGTAACTCACGCAGAGTTTTGAAAATCACCAATCCCAATCACTCCGAATTACAGGTTCGTAAAAGTACTTCCTCTTTCTTTCATCATTAACTGTTCGTTAATCCGGCAAGTTCACCGACGGAGGTTTGAGAAACTGACCAAATGCTTCAATCAATTTTCTCTTTACGATCAAAGCTTTCTTTCTCCCGCGTGAATCATTCTTTCTCCATTTCTTCGTTGGAAAATTTTAATTTTATAGTCGAATTTGGAAAAGAATCAAGTGTCACTTTAATGACCTCAGTTTCCTGCTGCTATTGATTTCGGCTAACCATTTTATTTTATTATTATTATTTTTTTGTGGTTTTCCCTAAGATAACGTTATATTGATTTTTACTCACCGAATTAAGGAATTGTTGTTACTTATTGAAGCTTCTTCTCCTGCTATGGAAAATTTTTACTTAGTTTTGTGAAATTCCGGGCTTTTAATCCATGCAGCTATTTTGCGGCAGAGATGGGGAGAAGGAAGCAAGCTCAACCGCGGAGGTCTGGGGGAATCCTGGATAAAGTTGGTAGTTCTGAAGGAAATGCAGAGAACCTTAATAGTGATGAAACCCTAGGTGTAGAAACAGAAGAAGTAGGCAGTTATGGTAGAATTGTAGAAATAGACAGGAGTAGTTGGGGTTCAGATGAGCATCTAGATATTGCTGAAGTTGTTGTCACTGATTCAACCTTTAGAGAAGGGGTTTCAGGTAGCAGCTTTTCTGAAAACAGTTACCAAGACTCCAACTATTCTTTTCATCTTCGGTTGTGTAATGTACAAGAGTATGGTGATCGTATTAGATTAGGTCATTGGCCTGTGATTCCCGCTAATGATATATTTCTGGAGCTCTTAGAGACAAGCATGTCGGAGGATAAGGAGACCGATTCTGTAATCTTCTCTGGTATTTTTGATGGTTCAGATGAGGGTGTTTCTGGTCTTGTTCATTTAGTTAGCCAAAAGATAATGATGCTTAGGCCAATTGAGGAAATAAGAGTTTTAAAGGATGTCTCAACTCTTAGGGTACGAGTGGAGATGCTCAAGAGTGCTTTTGATGGGTATGAGCCACTTTTGGATACCAGTAGGCAGCCATGGAAAAAAAGTATGCTGAATGTCATGGCTTGGCTAAGACCTGAAGTTACAACACAAGGGGCAGTGTACGGTACTTATGATCCAGAAATCATGGAACTTGACACACAATTGGAGACAGGTGGTAGTCACATTATATCAAGAAAGCATGCTAGGTTTGATGCTGCTGGGTTCTATGAAGCCATTAGGCCATCCAAGTGAGCAATAATGTTCTTAACTCTTCTAACTTAGTAAATATTTTTGCCCATGCAATTCAACCCCACCCCCACCCCCCCCCCCCCCCCCCCCCCCCCCCAAAAAAAAAAAAAAAAAAAAAATAAATCTTATTCTTTTTCGCACTCTCGATTCCCATTTTCTTATTTGTTCCTCATTATTATCATCATGACTTGCTGACAGAGGGGAGCCAATGTTGGAAGATGAATTTCCAGACCTGCTTCCTGATCTGAGACCGTACCAGCGGCGTGCAACTTACTGGATGGTTCAACGAGAGAAAAGGGCTTCTGAAACTTCAGTTGAGATGGATTGGAATCAATTCTTTAGGCCTTTTTGTGTGCCTGTTGACTTTTTAAATAGCCATTCGAGAATGTTCTACAATCCATTCAGGTATGAATCCCACTATCTTTTTAATGATTTCTTGGTTTAGAGGTTGTTGTTTCTGTCTTTTTTCTTCTTCTTCTGTTGGAAAGGTTTTTGGAACAACAATGACATGTTAGGGATGGAAACACTTTAATAGAAACTGCATATAATGCATGTGATTCATTTAAGAAAAAGGAAATTAAAGAAATGGAGTTACTTTTTATCCAAGAAATAAGAACTAACTTGATATATTCATGTCTCGTTACTAGTGATTTCTAGGCCAATGCTTGAGCAGTTGGTTGATTCAAGCCTTTCAATTCTGATTATAGGAAAAGAAAAATGAAGATACTTGCTTTCCATCCTTCTGTAACATTTTGGTTGGTCAAATTAATTTTGTGATGAGAATTATGGTGACAATACCGTTATACCAAAATGGTCTTTTGCCATCTCAATAATTAAAAATAATTTAGTAGTGGGAAACATCGATCTTCTTATGAAGATTTGAAGTACAAAATTATTCCCACCTTCTAGAAATATCAAACAGTAAATAACCCCAAAACTTCTCAGAGCCTCTTGGCCATAAAGAAACTAAGTTTGACAGGGTCCCACAAATTAGAACATGCTGATATGATTCACTCAAAGCTATTATTTTTTGAGTGGTGATATTTTTGGCTGTTAAAAATAGCTTTGAGAGAACATTACGATGGAAACGCTTTCTGCGTTAAGTGTTTGGATTTTTGCTCAAGATCTTAAGTTGGAAGATCAAAGAATGTTTCTGAAATTGTGTAAATCTGTATCTAATGGATTCTGTAGGTAACTTGTATCTTGCACAAATTCTTATTGTAATGGATCAAATTTCCTCGAGCAGGTGGAAAAAACTCTGTGGATGTGTTTCTTCTTTTGAAGTTTGGCCACATGAAAAGAACTTACTGTGTTTTGTGGTTTGTGGTTTGTGGTTTGTGTATTTGCATCTGCTTGAGAAATTTATATTCACAGATGAAACGTCTACTATCACATTAGAATTTCTAGAAATCTTCAAGACCAGGACCAAAATTACTTTGGTCGGCACTTGTCTTGGGTTAGGTAAGCCAATCAGAACTTTTCAAAAAGCACGAGGTTTATGAAATGAAGGTCGACTTGGCTTGACCTAGCTGAAACTAGACTATTTACAATAATTAACTGCTTCAACTAAACCTCACCATCTCTTGATCGGTTGCTAAACCATCTTTTGATCATTTAATATGCGTTGACAATGGTATCTATGATTGGTGCTTTGGAAGAGGTCCACTATTTTTTTTTTAATAGAAACAAGAAATAGTATATATAAATGTAGAATGAAAAGCGAAGACACTTTACATCTCGACCACCCAAAGCTTCCCCCCATAAGATAACCATATTTATACAAAATGACCCCACCCTCTGAGCCAATCCCCTAAGGAATAACAACAAATTACTGTTGCCCACCCAAAATGAAGCTAGAAGGTGGGAGTTCTCCCACACTTTGGCAGTGGTATGTGTATCCGCATCGAACACACGACTATTCTGCTCCCTCCATAAGGACCACAACATCGCTAGGCACATCACCGTCCAATGCTCTTTCCACACGGGTTGAATGCTATTGATGAAGGGGAAGATGCTGAATTGCTCCTCTTCAGCCTCAAACCCACACCTAACGGGAAAATGGTGGAACCATCTCCCCCACACCTCTTTAGAGAAAGAACACTACCAAAACAAATGATCAATTGATTCCAAATGATGATTGCAAAGATAACTCCAATATGGAGATAGGCATATGGTTGGGAATATTTTTTGTAACATATCCCCGGTGTTCAACTTTTCATGGGTAGCCACCCACCCCAAAAACTAACCTTTGGTGGTACTTGAGCTTTCCAAAAAAGGTTGTGATGAGGAAATGGGGGAGAATTATGGTCGTTAAGGATTGCTGCATGAAAGGACTTGGTTGTAAATAAGCCTGAGGGATCCCACAGCCAAATAATTTTATCAATCTCCCCCGACAAAACACATCCCTCTAACATGTTGAATAGAGACTCCGCATCCTTACCCCCAAAAGGAAGAAATTGCTACTCAAATGAAGGTCCCACACCCCCAAAGAATCACTCCTATGGCCAAAACTTCTAATAAAATCCAATATGGGTTCGTTGTGAGACAAGGAGCGACAATAGATGTTGGGGAAAAGAGATTGAAAGGTTTCGGTCCCACACCAAAGGTCCTCCCAGAAGCAAATTGAGTCACCCCTCCCAAGTTTAAGAGGTCCACTATTCAAAACCTAGATTCTGTTGCACTTTGAAACTTCTATTTCTCAACCTTTTATTTATCATCTTTTTTTTAAGAGATTTTATTTATCATCTTGTTATCATGATTCAGAATTTTTTTTTGGTAGAACTGTAGGGTGCTTTTGTTTAACTATGGATCTCACTTATACTTATATAGCATTTTATAATTATTTTAATGGAACCATGGTGAGTGGAAATCCTGTTTCTTTAATCATTTAAATTTTTCTGTCTGCTTATGTTGGTTGTATTTTGCAGTGGAAATATATCACTGCGTCCAGAATCATCTTCATCATATGTATCAGGTGGAATTCTTGCTGGTAAGCACCACTGCTGTACCTGGACAAACAAAGGCTTGACAACAATGTCTCAGATTTCAAAAAATGATAAGAACCAACTTTGTCCTAAGCTTCAACCACTTGAAATTAGAGTTTACTTGGGGAACTTTAGAGCCGATTTTTTTTTTCTTTCTTCTTTTTTATTTGATAAAAGTGGTGAAGCACACAGAATTGTTCTTGAAATATTGATAAAATGAATGGCTTTTAAAATAAAATGTGGTTATTACTAACAATAATGTGAGTTTTATATTGTTTGATAGATATTTTTCCAAAAGGAATAGAAAATAAAATGTGGTTATATAAAGGCTTGGAAAAAACTAGGGAAACTGAAAGACTTCAAAATAAAAACATAGAAGTACCAAAAGGAATAGAAAATAAAAATCTTCATGCAATGCTATATTTAAGGTGTGGATTGACTTGCGTCATATACCAGACATAAGAAGGTTGGTGTATGATAAATTACTAGGATGAAGAAGAAGAAAATTATGTCTTGTTAGATGCATGAAGAGTGAGGATCAAAAAGTTTTGGCAAAAGGCAAGAAGATAAAAGAAAGATGTGAAAATACTAGAAATTAGCCATAAGACTGGGTTGACTAGCAATGCTTTATAAATGGAACTGTGGGTAGATAGAAGACAGAAACAATAAATAAAATGAGTGTAGCTAGATGACAATGTTGAGATGGAGATGTGGAAAAACCAGAAATGATAGGATTTGAAAGGAAGTCTTTTGCAAGAGCTAGGGGTAATGCCAGTTAAGTGAAGTGGTTCGCCATTGCAAATGAATGCCAAACACCACACCAGTGAGAACTGAGAAGAAGTGAGATTTTGCAAGCTGAGGATAATGAATGTGGGGCTTTAGATGGAGATGAATCTTGGAAACTTTAGAACAAGATTTTTATACTCAAATCTTAAGTAGTTGTGATAGGGGTTTATGCTCATTTTAATAATTTCTAGTTATCTACATATGCTACAAACAATAAAGCATCTTTTGAATTTCATTCCTCAATTATGAGACATAAAAGTAAAGTTGAATGCTATTTTAAGTTAAGAAAATTTTATAATATGTGAATATAGCATACTTTTTAAATGACAAAAAAAAAACAAATGATGAAATTGATTTGATTACAAAAAATATAGGTCCTCAAACCATAAACAAATAAGCTGCTTGTTCCTCAACTGAGTTAAAATTCCAATGTGGTACCCCATCATATTTTGGGTGATTTCTTTGAATTTGCAATTGGGTTACTTGATCCAACAAATTATTTTTAAAGGAGGTTTCTTCAAGGAGGCATTATTTTTTGTTTAACAACTTAAAAACAAACATATATAATATAATTGTAGAAATGCTTTTTCAGGATTTGTGATTATGTTGGAGATTCACTTTTAAACAATAATTTTACAGAATTTTGCTGTATGAGTTCTTTTAAGTCCATGACTCCATGTTTACTAGTTGTCTCCAAAAACTGGAGGGAATCAAGAAAGAAGACAACCTCCCTCCCTGCCCAATTGAAGAAAAAGGAAAATATAGAGAAAAAAAAACCTTATCCAAGTGCATAGTGACAGCCAGTGAATCACTAACATTCAAAAGAATCTAAACTTGATTCCCATGCAAACATTTGTAATTTGCAAGTTTATTATAAATAAATATATCCAAACTGTTTTGTTTTCATAGTTTTTTTTTTAATTTTATTTTTTACTTTGATGTGCTTGTCTGTTTTGATCTCTGACAAATATTTTCCTTTTTTGTATTATGATTTCCATTTGTTTTTCTTTTCCAATGAAACTTGTCTGCCATACTTTGGTTGTGTTGATGCTGAAGACATCGTTGAACAATCACAGATGAAATGGGCTTGGGTAAAACTGTTGAATTGCTTGCTTGTATCTTTGCTCATCGAAGGCTTGCATCTGAAGGCAGCATTATTTTTGAAAATGAAGCACAAGCGACCGAAGGAAAGAGGAATAATTTGAAAAGATTGAAGAGAGAACGCGTTGAGTGTATATGTGGAGCTGCGAGTGAAAGCCCCAAATATCAAGGTTTATGGGTCCAGTGTGATATTTGTGATGCATGGCAACATGCAGATTGTGTTGGTTACTCACCAATAAAATCTTTAAAATCCCAAGATATCATGAGACGAGGCTATAAAAAGGATTTAGCTGCAGAGTTATCGAATCGTTCAAAAAAGAAGAATTCAAGCCACATATTTGAAGTGGAAGGAAATCATGTTTGCCAGCTGTGTCTGGAACTGATTCAAGCTTCTCAACTTCCCGTTGCTACTGGTGCAACACTAATAGTGTGTCCGTCTCCAATACTACACCAGTGGCATGCTGAAATCACTCGGTATGCACTTCACTTTCACTCTTAACATGCATTTTATCCTGCAAAAGGGTCACTTTTCTCTATGTGCATTCACTCACTCTTTTTGGATGGCTTTTTATATTAGAGTTTTTAAATATGTAAAGGAAACAATAGTCACAGCGAGGATGAGAAGAGCTGAATCAAGGCATTCTGTTACCCTTTTTTTTATGTTTGACACTTCTTTGTGAAGGGATGTGAGGGCTGTGCCATGTATGTGTGTGTTTACACCTTTATACACATACATAGGTACGTACTTTGATAGATACGTGCGCTGTTCCTTCTCCAACCCCACAACTGTGGGAGTTTTATGCTATGGGTAAACCTTTTATATACTCTAGATGTTGGTTTTTATGCCATCTCAAGGGTAGCATTAATTTATATATCTAAGACATTTATCAATTATATTTCTGTGAATAAGGAAGTTATTTATTTATTTATATTTTAAAGTTGTTCACTGTTTATACTCTATGGTCTATACTTCTTCTTTGTTCTTGTTTATGCCCAACATTTTGTTCCATGTAACATTGCTGACCTAATAGTGGTTTTGAAAGGAAAATTTTATAAAAGCACTATTAGGCCAGCTATGCTATATGGAATAGAATGTTGTGCGACAAAGAAACAACATGTGAACAAACTAAGTGTAATAGATATGTGTATGTTAAGATGGATATGTGGTAAAACATTAAAAGATAGAATTATAAATTAACATATTCGAGAAAGGCGTAGGAGTAGCCCCAACTGAAGATAAAATGAAAGAAAACTAATTAAGGTGGTTTAAACTTATACAAGGAAGATATTTAGATGCTTTAGTTAGGAAGAATGACCTATTATCAATCCAAGATAATGATAGACGTAGAGGAAGAAAACCTAAAATAACATGGACAAAATAATTAAGGAAGACATAAGTACTTGTAATTCAACAGTTGACTTAGCTCTTGATCGGCTAGAGTGGAGGAAGCAAATTCATCTAATCGATCCCATGTAGCATGAATTTGTGAATGTGATTAGTCATCTTCATTAAAATTTAGAGAATCATTTTAAAATATTTTAAGAATTCATATTGCCCTTGTGGAGTGCTCACACTTCTCTCCAATATTGGGGAGTTGTTGGACAATCTCAGTTATCATTTTAACCTCTATACGATAGGTCTCTCTTTGTGAGATTGACAAATTATTGGATAATTATTCACATAGTTGTCTTTTGAAGTGTTTGGAAGGAGCGGAATGTAATATGATCTTTAAGGAAGAGTCAAAGGATTTAACCTTTGTTTGTGACTCTTCAGTCTTCCTTGCTTCACAACGGATTGCTGGTGACGGTTGTGGGCTTAGCAAGTGGATGAGAGGATAGCATAGTTTGGGCAGCGAGGTTCTCTCATCTGTTGGTGAGAAGCCTCCCTTGTACTTGCTTTTTATTTTTTTAATAAAATGAAGTCTTTGTTTCTTCTTAAAAAAAATAAAATAAAATAAAAAAGAAAAAAATCATGTCATCTGGTGAATCTTGATTCTTAGTGATGATGCTTTATTCTCCAAGGAGATCCTTACAAAAGTACAGCCTCATTGCTTCATTTTGATATTAGTAATTTGAGGTTGTTCTAGTTCTTTATATTCTCATACATAATAGGTCATAGTGGTTGGAATTTCTTTTATCCTTTAATTTTAAGTAAATACAAGGGTGATATCTTTTTTCATGCTTTTGGTTTTGGAAATGCTCTTCAAGAATTTGCAGCCTTTTGATATATCTTTATTAGGATGAATGACTTCCATTCTCAAGACTAAATGCCATCAATTTTAGATTAACATCTTAGTCATTTTATTTTCTTTATGACTAGTTTAATTTGATATGCCCATTTTCCATTTTCAGACGTTGAATGTTATCTTTATGATAAGCCACTGTTGTTTATATTAGTGCATTTTCTCTGTTGGAGAATTCTTTGCAAATTGTATCCATACTTTGAAATTACTTAATGGTGCAAAGCATTCACGAAGGAGCTTATTGATGAGGATTTTATTTTCTATATTTTTATTATTATTATTATTATTATTTTTATCCCAGCCATACAAGACCAGGTTCTCTCAAAACTTGTGTTTATGAAGGTGTGAGAAATGCTTCCCTTTCAGCTACACCTGCAGTGGATATAGGTGAACTTGTTAATGCTGATATTGTTTTGACAACATATGATGTTCTGAAAGAAGACCTATCTCATGATTCTGATAGACGTGAAGGTGATCGTCGCTTCATGAGATTCAAGAAAAGGTTCCTTCCAGAATTTTCTTCTTTATTTTTTCTCTTTAATTTCTCACCTCAAATTTTACTTCTGTTTTAATGAACATTTTTCTTGTACTTCTTGTTTGAATCATTAATTTACTACAAACTACGAGCATGGTATCAACTGTCAATATACATGGCTTAAACATGGTCAACATATATCGGTTTCTGAGAGAGCAGTCTTCCATGTGGGCTAGAATTATTATAAGTAGATATGGAGTGATGAATATGTTAGGGGGTGCTTCTAATGCAAGAACTCCAAGGCGGACTACCTTTAGAGGCCCATGGAAGTTTATTTCTTCACTACAATCAGTGGTTGCGTCTCATATTGGTACGTCGGTGGGCAATGGGGAAACTTTTCTGTTCTGGGAGGATCGATGGCTTGGTCCTGTTTCATTAGCGGATTCATTCCCGAACTTACACATAATCTCCAATATACATAACCAGCCTATTAGCATTTTTCAGTCTCATGACTCATCTTCCATGCGACCTTCTTGGAATCTTCATTTGTCTCGAGCTCTGACCACTAGGGAACTAGAGGAGGTAGTTATCTTACTCTCTTCTCTAGAGAGTCTTACCTTGTCCCACACCCCAGATAGATATACTTGGAACCTAGAACCGAATGGCTTATTTTCTTGTAAATCTTTCCGTGCTGCCCTTTCGTCCAATTCCCATACTGCCCGATCCCCACTCTTTAATATCATTTGGCATTCACTGCTACCCTCTAAGATTAGAGTATTTGCCTGGATACTGGCCCACAGACGTCTAAACACAATGGACGTTCTGCAAAGGAAGCTAACAGCTAACATCTCATTGCATTTCTCCACATTGTTGTATGCTTTGCTTTCAGGATGGTGAGTTGATGGAACACATATTCCTGCGCTGCCCGTTCTCTCAGAGTTTGTGGGCTCGTTGGGGACCCTTCGCCGGGAATAGATTTCTTCCCCCTCAGTCATTGGAGGATTGTTTTTGTCTACCACATACAAGCTTTGTTTCTCTTGCTAGGAAGGAGGCAACTTTGTTTGCCTCTGTTGCTACATTATGGTTGGTGTGGTTAGAAAGGAATGAGAGGGTCTTCCATAGCCGTTCTAAGGATACCGCATTACTGTGGGAATCCATTAAACTCACGGCCAGTTCTTGGGCATTCTCAACTAATATGGATGTCGGGCTTTCCTTAGCGGATTGGGCGGGTGATTGGGGTAGATGTCCGTTCTGTCTATAATCGTGTTAGCGGGTTTCAATATGGTGAAAATGTGTCTTTTGCCAGGTGTTGGATGCTGTATTTGGGTGGGCTTAGCATAGCTTGTGCTACTTCATCTTATCATTTCAGTTTTATAATCAATAAGATATATCTATATATATATATATTGTTTCTGCTAAAAAAAATATATATATCGGCACTTGTTGATTACCTTAAGTTGGTTAGCATGTTGGCACATGTCTTTTGACTTGTGGTAGACATTTCTATTGATGGCAGTGAACTACAAGAAATGCTGATGTGCTGCTCCCCTCACCCTTTACATCAATTTCTATTGAAGTTACATGATATTAATTATTTTTACTTCACTTTAGAGTGATAAGGTTTTAAAGTTATTGAGGTGTCAGCCTTGAGGTGTACAAGTTGTAAGTGTCACATTTAAAAAAAAATAGAATTACATATAATTTGTTAAAAAATACAAAAAATTTAAAATATGCAAATTTACACTATTATGATGTGATTTTTTTTTTTTCAAGGGGTATGGTGAAGCCATTTTTTTCATTCTTGCAAAATTACCCCCATAAACCTAATTTTATCTCTTAAACTGTTAGTTTAAGGGGTAGCAAAGTAATTTATCCATATTACTAAAACATACTTCTATTCTTTTGGTTTTCTTTAATTCAAATTTCTCTATTTTTCCTTTCTTATTCTTATTTTTACTTTGTTGTACCCTCATTCCCATCTTTGAATGAGAAAGACATCTTTTCCTTTTACTTATTTCAAAACGAATTTATATTTTTTCTCAAAAGATATTTATCTTTGTCGTTGTTATAAAAATAAATACTCATATTTAATTTTGTTCTGTTTAATAAATGTAGAAGTATTAATTAAAATACCAGAAATATTAAAACACTCTAACAAAGAGAACAAAATTGCATTTTTAATTCTAACATGTGCAACACACACACTAGTTTGATTAATAAATGAAGAAAATATCAAATGAGCATCTATGAAATGATTGTATGCATTTGAGTAGCAACACTGAGCAGTCAAGCTACAACTTGGGCATGTTAATTGTTTCAATGGCCACAAACATTTTGAGTTTTGTTGAGTTGGATTGATTACTGAGTTTTAATAAAATAAAAAAAAACTTTTAGAGCTCATATTATAAGTCAAGATCTCCAATTGTTAAGTTTCAACTCCAAGTCATTAAAACTAGAAAATAATTGGAAACTTTAGCAAATAATATGGAAAATACTTGGTCATGCTAGAATAGAATAGTTTGAGAAGCTGTTGCTGGAAATTTTTTTTCTTATTGAAGAACCTATCCCAATAAAACATTGGTTCATTCTAAATTTTTAACAAGGTCATATGGTCTGAGGCTATGCCTAAAAGTTCTATTTAATAATTGGAAATTCTTTATATTGGTAAGATAAGTATAAAATGCATGATACTTTGAATATAAGATAAGCAATATATGCATTTTTCACTTTTTCTGAGTATTGAGCGAATTTTTTAGACTTGAATTGTGATTTATAAGATTTCACTATTTTTAGGGTTCACTGTAAAATGAAGAAGCATTGGGATCCTTGTTAATCATTCAAATTGTTTTCCCCTTCATTGAATCATGAGTTGTGAGATTCATAGATTTGGACTGGTATTCTGACAACTTTGGGTTTGCCTTTGGTAGAGCGGAGTGAAGGACGCAAATTACTGTAACTGATATCATGTACCTTAAATAAGCCTTGTTGAGTTGAGTTAGTGAGTTGTAGGCCTTGGTTTGCTAAGTTTATTTCTGATTTATTAGGAAGTACTTTGTTTGATGTTCTTTGAAGGTTATTTATTGAAAATCTCTATATAAAGAATTTACTCTTAAGGATGGAAATTTTCTAAAAGGTATCCAGTCATTCCAACTCCACTCACTAAAATATTCTGGTGGAGGATTTGTTTGGATGAAGCTCAAATGGTTGAGAGTAATACAGCTGCTGCAACCGAAATGGCTCTGCGTTTATGTGCTAAATACCGTTGGTGTATTACGGGAACTCCTATACAACGTAGTCTTGATGACTTATATGGACTCTTGAGATTTCTCAATGTAGGTCCTTTTGAAGTCTATCGGTGGTGGCAAGAAGTTATTAGAGACCCATATGAGGTAATATGGATTTATTGCATAGTTTATTTCTCATTCTACAATAAATTATTTGCGAAGTACCTTTGAGGAGTTTTGTCCTATATACTATATGATATGAATGCCTGTCTTAGGTTTAAGCTTGCCATTTGTGGTTTTGATTTGTTGCAATTTTAAGGCGCTGTGTTTTTTATTAAGTTGAATGTTTGATGCATGTAAGGCTATGCGATGGACAGGCTAGGCAAGTAAAGTGGTTTGTCTCCATGTGTTGAGGCATAGGCATCAACTTTTTCCCCAAACATGACTTCAATCACATCAAGAAGCTTAGCATTTAAGGACATAGGTTGATATATTTAAAAAGAACTTAGTCTTGACCTTGTTAGGTCTGCTTTATAGTCGTTTATGTCAGCTGATTATTTCCATGTTAACCGTATTATATCTTGTAGCTTTCATTGAATATTCAACTATCAAAGCAAATGCAGATCAAGTAAAGTGGGCGGCAAATCAGTTAGTTGTAACAAGTCAAATGGTTGAAAGTTGCTTTGCTAGCCAGCCCAATTAAAAATTTCAAGGACAGTGATGTAGCGTCACTATTTCGCTAGCAAAATTATTTTAATATCAATCTAGGGTTGTTGATTAGAAGGGTTTGTGGCTTTGTTGGGTAAGTAATTATGTTTGAGTAATTTTTGGCACGAGACAGAAATTCAAGTCATAAGGTCATTCGGGTGGAAATAGGAAATAGAGGCACTAATATAGAATTTAGACTATGGGGCCAAAAAAGGATAAAAGATGGGTGTTAGTGGAACCTTACCACTTAATTTATTTGTATGCAACATGCAAGGACTCAAACATAATTGTCGACTTATCCCTCAATAGAACAAAGTGGAGGAAGCAGATTCATATAGCTGATTGATCCCAAGTAGTTGAGAAAATGCTTTGAGGAGTTGAAATAAGTATGAGGAGTCAAACCTTACAAATAGCTGGTTGGAATTATGATTATAGTGTCAACGTGTCTGTTGCATCTGCAAAGACTACATGTCTATTGTCAACATGCATTTATCTCTATGCATCCTGGGATTTATATTTGGATTCTGCATGTATTCTATCAGCATCACTTATTCTAGTGTTGCTTTCTGGATTTATTTAGAATTATAGTTCAGGCTATGTCTTCTAATTTAATTGTAGCTGCTTTTGAATCCAATTTTTGTTTGCTAATGTGCATTTTTCTAACTTTTCCCCTACTTCACTCTTTTCAGAAAAAGGAAGCAGGGGCTATGGGATTCACACATAAGTTTTTCAAGCAAATCATGTGGCGTTCATCCAAAGTACATGTGGAAGATGAACTAGAGCTACCCATTCAGGAGGAATGTGTAAGCTGGCTTTTCTTCTCACCAATTGAAGCACATTTTTACCAGAGGCAACATGAAACTTGTGCTAGTTATGCTTCTGAAGTTATTGAAAGTTTTAAAAGTGAGATTTATAAAAAGAAAGTTCAAGGTAGTTCACTATATTTCTAACATTTCTGTAATCGCTTTTCTTAATTTTTATTAGTTTACTATTTTCAAGCCTTTCTTACATTTTTCAGGTTCCAAATCCAATGATGTTTTATGTGATATTATTCTTACCCCTACTGAGGCAGCAAAATTGCTGCACTCACTCTTGAAGTTGCGCCAAGCCTGTTGCCATCCTCAAGTTGGGAGTTCTGGATTGCGTTCTATGCAACAGTCTCCCATGACCATGGAGGAGATTTTAGAGGTGACTCATATAAAAACTCTTCCATTTGTAGTTCTAATTCTACATATTTTTAGTGGATGAGATTGGTTATTTCTACTTGTCAAAATGAAGCTTGAAAGTAAACCTTGCTCTAAATTTTCCCTTTGATAGATAAGAAGTTAACATGGTCAGAATGCAAGAAATTCATATCTTATAAGGCATTTACTTTTGTTTGAGAGGTCACTTGATGGAAGATGGCATCTTTACTGGGACTCCCGATTTAAAGATAGCTAACAAGAACTGAAAATTTTACTTGAATATTCAACAAAAGTGGAAACAGTAACAGTGGAGAGAAGGATTGTTGGAAAGCTGATAGATTTTTTGACTAAATAAAAGATTAAGATGAAGAAGGGATAATACTGTTTTTAAGCTTAAGATAGGGATCTACTCCAAATATTTGAATATAGATATGTTATTTCTTAATCAAGCCACCAAGCATGCACAAAAACATGCTTTAGCATATGTGTGCCTGTGTCTGTGTGTGTGTTCTTGTATGGCATGCAGGCATTCAATGTCCAGGGAAGGGTCAATTTTTTTTTATTCTTGTGGTTTCCTTTTGGTTTTTCTGTTTATGTAGGTTCTTGTGGGTAAAACCAAGACAGAAGGAGAAGATGCACTCAGGAAATTAGTTGTTGCTTTGAATGGCATATCAGGGATAGCTATAATTGAAAAAGATTTCTCTAGAGCTTTATCACTCTACAAAGAAGCCCTAACTGTAGCTGAAGAGCACTCTGATGACTTTCGCTTGGACCCTTTATTGAACCTTCACATTCATCATAATGTAGCAGAGATTTTACCAGTTGCTTCAGGCTATTTGCAAACTCTCCGGTCAGTGGAGGGATTTGTCTGTGAAAATCATGAAGAAAAGTGTTCTGGAGGTAATGAATTTGATCACCCTGTGAAGAGGCAAAAGATAAGAAGTGATAACTCTTTTGAGTTACCTTCCGGTTCTGGGCATTCAAAGTCTCAAGAGAAACTGCCTAATTATGGGTCCAGCATAACATCTATTGGTGTGAATGGGGGAAAAGATGCAGAATATGTTGAACAGACTCAAGTATCATCTATGTCCTTCAATGATGTTAGTTTGGGAAAAACATGTGAAGCTATCAAACAGAAGTACTTGTCAGTCTTCATTTCCAAGCTTTCCTTGGCTCAGCAAGAGTTTAGAAATTCATATGCACAGGTACGTTTCTGCTTAGTTATTTACATTATGACACGTATATTTTTTTGAAACAGAAACTAAGAATAATAATATATAATAAACGATGACAGGAGAACAGGGCATCCTCCCCCTACCACTCACATTGATACAAATTTACCCCATCCCCTCAACCAATCATTAATCGATTAACCTCTAGACAATTTACAATTAGCTACCCAAAAAGAAGCTAAGAAATGAGAATACTCCCAAACCCGAGCAGCCGCATTTTCCACATCGTCGAATACCGTCCTATTCCTCTCTTTCCAAATAGACCATAAGACTGAAAGACACCACCTTCCAATGCTCTCTCTATGATTATCGAATGTTTTCCATACATGGAAAGATATTAATTCCATCAAACCCCAGCTCCTTCTGAGTCCATAATCAGAAAATGGATGCTCTACCTCATCTATGCCTTATCTATGCTCCTTGGGCAACCGGACAATGCCAACAGATGTGGCTGACTGACTCCAACACCTGTCTACAAACAAAACACCAATATGGGGAGAGGCACATATTTGGGAGTCTCCTTTGTAGAACATCCCCAGTATTTAGCTTACCATGAGTAGTTACCCACCCCAAGAATTTGACCTTTGGAGGCACAAGTGCTTTCCTAATAAGATGATGATGATGGAAAGGGGTGATGAGGGAGCATCTATAAGATGGGAAAAGAATGATTTGGTTGTGAGAATCTATACATTATGGCATATTTGAGTGTTCCTTGCATTCTAGTCTTTCTTTTTTGGGTGTTTAGCATCTCCCTTGCTAGTTCTGACCTATTACGATGTTTCCTTTGTTTACGCTCCTTTAATAATAATATCTTCTTTCACCTGTAATTTTGAACAGCTATGGAAAGTAGTAAGGGTAACAAATCCTAGAACAAGATTGTGATTTCTATGTTTTCTTAATGGTGAAAAATGACAGTTTGAATAAAAAGTGGACTTGACAGGTAAAGTTAATTTTGTATGTCGTGAGTAGTTACATAGACATAAGAACTCAGTTGCATCAACTACTGAGAATCTAAGGCAAACATTTTTGTTTTGTTAGTTAATGATGTATATACAGCACTTGTCGGATCATGGTTAGAGTTCTCATTTGAATCTATGAATCTTATATTTGGTCAAGGGGAATAATACATCTAAATCTCATATTAAATCCTGAAAAAGAAATTTTATGATTCACAATTTGAATCCTATAATTCAGAAAAATCACGTGATTCTTATAGAAGACAAGAAAAATATATTTCTTGTGTCACATATTTTGGAATATCAAGCTCAACTTCCATGTTTAAGAAAGTTTTTCTTTATATTTTCTATAAAACCTAGAAAATATTTAGTTAGTGATATCCAACTTTTCAGCAGGACTTGTGACAATTTGACATGGATATAAATTTCATAATGAACTAATTTCTTTTTGTGAGGATGGGTATTTCAACCAAAAAGTGTCGGCTTCAAAAGACAATTCATCTTGAGAAAGTGTTGCAAGAGAATATGCGGTTATGAAGTATCAATTTTCTTTGTTATAACAACAAGTTGAATAGATGCAAATTTTAGATGAAGTTAAACTTTTGCTAGAACAATCTCCTAAGTGAAAAGATAACCCATATAGAAAATTAATGTATTCTAGAACTTCAACTTTGAATCAAATGGACAATTAATGGAATTATGAGACAAATTTTCATGAATCAGTTATATAAAAATAATTCAAATAATGCATGTTAATCTTATGATTCTTTGAATATGAGGCCTGATTCAATTTACGAAGCTCACAAATGATTTGGTTTTTATTCAAGATTATGCAACTATGTGTCGGGATTTACTATCTTTAAACTCATCCTTGGGCTATTACCATGACATTGGCTAGGCTGGGGTTTCAAAAAATCAGCAAATTCAAGAAAAGGGAAGGAGACAATTTGGGAAAACTTCAGGTTCAAGATTGAATTGACTAAGAAACACTTCGGAAAAGTTACAAAGACCTTATGAATCATCTCTCTATCTCTAGACATAGTTATTATAATTTATATTCCAAGTTTTGTATAACTATGATTTTATTTCTTATGTACATTCAATCTTATGATTGTCTTCAAAAAAATAAAATAAAAATAAAAATCTGAGGATTAAAAAAATAGAAGAAGTAACTGGGGAATCTCTCTCTCTCTCTCTCTCTCTCTCTCTCTCTCTCTCTCTCTCTCTCTCTCTCTCTCTCTTCATCTGATTTGTAGTTTATGATTAAAAATTTGAACTTCAAATTTTGGAGAATTCAGGGAATTTTTATTTCTTTAGTTGGGTTCAATTAGCGTTCTACCCAGTTATTATTGGGTTGATCTTTGGTTGTGGTTTTATCTCTGAACTATTTTAAAATTTATTTGCTCTCTTAGTTATATCTCTTAGTCATTTAGCATCATACAGGTATGCAATGCACTTAATGACCAAGAAAATCAGCATACGGTATGGTGGTTGGAAGTCCTTAATCAGGTAGAGCAGAACAAAGATTCCTCAAATGAGTTAATTGGAAAAGTCTCTGAAGTTGTCTGCGGGACATTAAACCGTTCCAAGTCATCCAGAATTGCTGCAGGGTTTGTAATATTTATATTTTACTATTTCTCCTTATGTGCTATTAAATGCTGACATGAGCATGGTGCTGGAGTCTGACACAACAAAGCTGTCTGATGTGGCAATATGAAGGAGCCTGAGATGTGGTCAATGTTTTACTAGTATATTATAATATTCTTTAAACACTGATGCCTAAGTCAAACAAAATACAAAAATGAAGTAATTTATCAAATTTTAAAGGTAAAAGAAAAGATTTCCATATGCTATATATCTCTTGAATGACTTACTAAGTTTGAATATCAAACATTAGTTTTCATATTTAAGAATGAGAGCAATAGCTTCGAGACCTTAGTAAAACTTTTGGTATCCGCTGAATAAAGCATATTTCTCAGTTTATTTCTGCTTGAACATGGCTTACAATAATTAAAGTGTCTGTGAATCTGTCATTACTTCCACCCATGTCTTTTTGGTCTTCTTCTCGCTCTTCTAGAACTTTAGCAGTACCCTAAGAAATTTATATATTGATTGTCATTTACTGACTTGCCTAGTTATTGGTGGATGAGGTATTTTGGAGGGTACTTATCTACTGGCTCCTTGAGCTGTACACGTGTGCCACACATCTGAATATTATTGTAGCATTATGTTGTGCTTACTAAAATATAAACATGTTTTTGATACCTGCAATTGGCTGCTAAGCATATATTAGCACAAGGTCACCAAGGAAATGGCACTTGTTTTCAGGCATTTAGGTTCTGTACATCCTAACCCAAGATGGATAGCCCACTTGCTGATTAATGTTGTATCTGAGTAAAGTTATTGAGCTTTGCCTCTCATATGTGGCTGTCTTGCTTATTAACGTTGTTCTGGTGTGTAACATCCTGATAGGTAAATCATCTTGAGAGTATCTTGAATTCTGAGCAATAGAAAGTTAGAAACAAAGCTGTTATATCTTAAATGAAATTTATTTGAAAAAATGACTTTTTGTAGCTGTCACTGTTGGACAAAAGAATTGATACAATCTTTAACAGAATTTATTTCACAATGATTCTAAATTTGGTTTTTAATCCAGGTATCGAAGCATAAATGGGCTGAAGTATCTAATCCAGACAGGTCTGGATTCATTGGAAACTTCTAGAAAAGTGTTACTTGAACGGCTACTGGAAATAGACAAAACTATGGAAGAACCAAGAGATGAAGATGTTGTACGTGTTAGGTACTGCCAAAATTGTCATGATAATGCTGATGGTCCTATTTGTGTTCTTTGCGAACTGGATGAGTTATTCCAGGTACTTATTGCATCTAGCTTTAATCTTGATTTAGAGATGATGTTTGAATGCTCATTTTGTCTGTGTCCACTTTTTTCCACAGTTGTATGAGGCTAGGCTCTTTGGTGTTACAAAAGGAGGTGTGGGAGGGATCATTGCATCTGCCGAGGAGGCAGTTGACTTGCAGAAGAAGAAATCTGCACTGAATCAGTTTTATTGGGCTTTATCACGACCAGACAAAGGTTCTTCATCTGTTGTTAGTGATAAAGAGAATAAAAAGCATAGGGATGTTGGAGAGAAAGTTGTGGTCAGTTTCTTACCATGATCATGTTTTCTGTATGGGTTTTATCTTTTAGTTAATGTATTGTCTTCTATACAAGGAAAATCTGAGGTACTTGGATATTGTCTTTTATCTTTAAGTTAAATGTATTGTCTTTTATGGCAGGTTTCAAGATCTCCTTCTGAATTGGAGATTGTCATTAAGGCTATTAAGAATTATTCTAAATCATGGCTAGGCAAACTGGGCATTTTGGCAGCTAGCAAGCAGTTGCGACTTTTTGAGGTATGCACTTCTCCATGTTCTATTCTGTGTACTGCAGTCTTTCTTTTCCTTTTCTTTTTTCAGCAGGAGGGGTATATAATGGTAAGTATTTGTGTTACACATTGTTTTGGCTTCATAATACATTCCAGGAATAGATAAAAATTGGAATAGAGCAAGAGGTCTGGGCATCAATACAAATAACTTTCAAGCCATTTGTGGTACTTTTTGTGGAAACCAATCCTCCAAAAAAAAACATTTTTGGCAACTAAGTGGAAGCCCCCTTGATCTCATCCTATGATCCTGTCAGAAACATTCGTCAATTGGGAACATGTTTCTTATGGCTGTCTGTTATGTCTATGTGGGATGTGGGATTTTGCTTAAGCATCCTTCATGAACAAGCATCATATCAATGGGAAACCCACGGTTCGAATGAAAAAAATGATAAAATTCATCTTCCTAGTTATTTGTTGGACTAGAGTACTTAAGATTTTGGAAACAGGTAAATCACTCCCACTATACTACAAGCATCTTTCTCTTTAACTCATTCATGTCCTTAATTATGGAGAAGCAGTTATTACTGAATCATACCAAGGTTTACCATCCTTAGTTTTTCTACTATATCTTCATATAAATAACTTTTTTTGTCATGCATTTGATCATTAATTCTACCATGAAACCTTGTTTAACAAATACTTGTTCTAATTTGGTTCTTGAAATTTTTTATGGTATAAGACATGTTGTTTCCTACCCTGGTTTAAGGCAATGCGTAAGGAATATTCCCATGCAAGGTCTCTGGCAACTGCTCAGGCTCAAATTTTGCGCGCACACGATGAGATAAAGATGGCAACCTCAAGACTGCGCCTGAGAGAGACCAAAGATGATATTGCAATTGATGCTCTTAGTCCAGAAGAACTAATTCCAGCTAATGTCCAGTTTACTAGTGAAAAATTCATGTCCTCATCATTGTTATCACGTATAAAAGGACAACTACGTTACTTAAAGGTACCAATACAACTCTTTTCAAATTCATTATGCATGCTTCAATGTTTGCTCTGTGTACTATAGCTATACTGTGCATCAAGTGTATTAACTGCTAAGGCACCCAAGTTTCCTCTTTTTCTTTTCAGTAACTTCCATTCTTCAAATTCCTGTGTGTCTGCGTCTGATTTTTTTAAAATTACCTCGTGTTTTTTTATTTTTCTATAGAATTTTCTAGATCTGTTGCAATTCATGCATAGTCTAAGTAAGAGAGTTTTAGTTGCTGATGTAAAATAGTTCCTGCTATTTTGGTAATGTATTATTGAATCTACCCACTTTTTTTTGTACTTTCACAGTTGGTTATCCTGTTTACTTCTGTGAGCTATATTTAGTTTGTTTCATGCTTTTTTTTCTCTTTCTATTTAAGTATCTGCATGGTTTTGAAACTAATCTGATTGGTTTTATCTGCTTGTCCAGTGTCTTGTAATGATAATCCAGTTCAACCATTATGAGTTTAGGGATCTGAATTTAGACCTTATTTGTGGTCTACCAATTTAAGCAGCTAGTGCATCTAAGAGATCTAATAAAACCAAAACTAGGTCAACTGAATAAATATTAAATATGATGCTGAGACATGGAGGACTTAATGCCTTTCTTCTTTTATTTTATATTTTATTTTTGAAACATACAAGCTGGTGAAAGCAGGACTTCTTTCTTTTTGGTTTCCTCTTCTATTAAAAATTTCTTGATGGGCTTCTATCAAATATTGGGAAAAAGAAAGGGAAAAAAATCAATTAGATGATTAGGACCATATGGCTGATTAGGATTTATGATCTACCCTAAGTTGAACCAACCACAACATGGAATAAAGCATCTTGCAAATGGGTGTTATTTCGTTGACTAGGTTTATGGCCTAACCAAAGGGAGTCCTTTGACTTATAGCTTACATAGTGAAAATTTTCTATGGTTATTCTTAAAATGTACATACTTTTTAGTGCATGTGGAGCTTACTTCTTACAAATCCTTTTCAGGGACTTGTTCTTTCTAAACAAAAAACAGAACTGGACGACCGTACTTCATCCATACATATAGATAAAGTTAACTCATTAGAAGTATGCCCAATTTGTCATGAAAATCTGTATAAACAGAGGATGGTGTTTCAGTGCGGACATGTTACCTGTTGTAAATGTAAGTTTTCTTCAACACGTCAGAGTTTCTTCTACCTTTTGAGGCTTCTTCCGAATGTCAAGTAGAAAACTATGTATTACATTTTATAGACCGCCGTTGACTGCTAAATAGCATAATTTTGAGCCTAGAAGAATGTAGTAGTAGACAGAAATTGAAAATTGGACCAACCTACATAATGCAATGTCAAGAATTTAAGAATGATGACTATGAAATTTGAAGATCCACTATGTAGTGGTGCTTCAGGAAGTTGGGAGAAGCAAAGTATATCAGACTGGTCTCAGTTTAGAAGTTTCCATATGCTGGAGCCATTAGCTGTTGGGTCCTACCTTGTCATTAGTACTTCTGTGCTTCTTTAGGCTGCATTTGTTTTTTGGCTGGCAATGTATTATTTCCTTGTTAAAAGTTAGTACACATATGAGGTGTAATCCTTTGTATTCATGGGTTTACTTGATGAAAAGTATGGATCTGCAAAGAATGCATTATCATCCTTTTTGATTTATAAAATTATGTTATGTAGGTTTGGTTGCAATGACAGAGGAGCAGCGATTATTACCCCATGGAAAGGCTCGAGAAAAGTGGGTTATGTGCCCTACTTGTCGGCAACATACAGATTTCAGGAATATTGCATTTGCCGATGACCGACAAAACAAAGCCTGTGATTCTAATATACCGAGTAGGTTCCAACACAATGAAAAGCCTGAAGCATCTATAAACGTTCAAGGGTCTTATGGAACAAAGGTTTGTTTTCTTCATCGACCTTTCAATTTTCATTATTATCTCACTTGTATACACTAATGAGATAGTAACTTCCTAATCTGTATCTTTCCTTCCTTTGTTTCTGAATAGAACACAAGGGATGTGCTCAGTTTGTTGTAAACTTTTGAGCATCTTGTATTAGCTTTCAGCACACTGTGGACACTTGATAAGAGGTTTTCTTGATTTAAGAAGTTGTTAATTGCTGTAGCTTTATGGTTATCTTCCCATTTTTGGCACATTGGATATGTGGATGCATAAGATGTCAACATATAAATATTTTTGGAAGAAAGGTAAAGTATATGGATATTGTAAATGACAAAATTACAAATGAATTTTGACAAGAAGGTTGTGATGAATGATTTATAAATTGAAAGATTGTCCTACTGGCCTGGACGCTCCATGAAATGGGGACTTTGGAGACACTTTGTTTTGGATTTAGTTGGTTAAGATTATATTGGACATAGCTCCAATTTCCTTGCTGAGTGTAGTGCTTAACCAACATGGACTATAGCATTAGCATCATGGTAAAGACAGATGCATATTTTTTAGGAAAAGAATTTGCTACTTGTATTTGCAATTTTGATTGTCCAATTTGAGCAACTAGAATATCTCATCAAAATATTTTGACTGGTGTGAAAAGCTTTCATTTTCATAAATCATTAGCCTTGGAGAGTGGAGGAAGCAAATTCTATGTAGCCAACCCCATTTAGTTGGGAAGAGGCTTGGTTGGGTTGAGTTGAGTATTATGAAGAGAATAATATACAACTCGACTTCACTTGTCAAAGCCTTTTCGAATCTACATGAGATCAGCTACATGAATCTTCCTCCACTCCATTCTAAAAAGGGCTAAGTCGACTTTTATGTTAGGAAAATAGTATAAAACAAGATGAGATAAAATTGAAAATGAATATATTCGAGAAATGATTTGGGCAGTCCCAATTGAAAATAACATGAGAAAAAACTGATTAAGATGGTTTGGATGTTTGCAATGGAAACCATTAGATGGGCTAGTTGGGAAGAGTAGCGTATAGACAATTAATGGTGGCAATAGAGAAAGAAGAAGACCCAAAGTAAAATAAATAGAGGTAATTAAGAAAGATGTTAAACAAGCGAAAGATAACTTTCTTCAATAAAGAATTCTCTATATCAATGAACTATATTTCCTAATGGCCAATGGCCGTATTTATACTAAATAAGAGTCTTAAACTAAATAGGAAATTAAATACACAAATAAAAAGTGCCAAAATGGGCTAAAAGTAATTAATACATGGGCTGAAAAAATAATAGGAAATAATAGGCTCATTGAAACATATGATGCATCATGCATCCCTGCATCAGCATGTCTCTTGATAGATTGTTCGAAGGGACTACTCTGTCTACTAGATTGAGGGACTAGACACTCTTAACAATTTGTAGTCTTGGTCCTCTTCTGCTTGTTTTGCAATTTATTATTAAATATTAATGCAGTCATCTTGTTTCAGTGCATCTTCTACTCTATAGCACTTTGGCCAAGATTCACTGTCTAAGGGGATTTTAGATGAAAAATGAGTTTTTTCTTTGCTCTGGTTAGTTAATAGACTTTTTGGTCAAAAAAAATTCCCTTGACTTGATCCATCATCTTTTGTTCAGATTTGGCTACCAATTCTCTTCTTCCATGGAAGCCGTTGAATTGTGTTGTGGTAACATATTGTAAAGACTTTTTAGATTTCTAATTTGTATTTTTATTTTAAATGTTTGTGTAATGAAGATAGAATCAGTCGTGAGGAGAATTCTTTGGATCAAGACTACTGATTCAAAAGGAAAAGTTCTTGTCTTCTCAAGTTGGAACGATGTTCTTGATGTGTTGGAGCATGCTTTATCTGCCAATGATGTCAGCTATGTCCGGATGAAAGGAGGCAGGTAAGCAGGTCTGTTGATCCTGTTTAATTCTATTCTATTTATCTTAGTGGGTGTCAATTATTTGGTTCCTCTTCATTTCTGAAGGCCTGAATTTGACAATTTACAATAGCATGTTAGCGTTATATTTAAACAATTTGTTTTTAAAAAAAGAACAAAAGGAGAGGGAGGAAGGGAGGGAGGGAGAATGGTATACCAAAACTTGATTATGGACTCTCATCTACTACACTTCCCTGGCTTTGATTTCACCTGCCAATGCTTCTGGACTTCTTTTTTATTCAATTTCAAGAGAAGTTTTACTATGAATCTATTAATTGAATCTCATGGTAGTTGACTCTACTTGCGGTGGAAAAGTTTTTTCTTCTTTCATTCTTTCCATATGGTACGATCTACCTCAGCGTCGGGGCCTCAGGATGCATCTAATTACTCACATCGCTTAGAAGTAATGTAGTCTAACTCTGAGTCTGACCATTTGGTTTAGTCTCCTGAGTGTATTACTTTTAGTCCGAGCCGAGCAATTTAATGAATCTAGTTAAAATAGGTGCTTATTTCCTCATTTTCCCTGTCCAAAAGATCTGTAGGTATGCAGTTGAAACCACGTTTCAATCTTATGTCCTGAAGATTAACCAGAAACCCAATATGGAATAGGAATTTTAAAATATTTACTTATTCATGTGGGTTGATTTTTTTTTTTTTTCTTCTAAAGCTCAATTCTTGAGCAAATCTTTGAAAATTAAAACATGCTTATATTTATATTTATATTTTGTGACTGCCAAAAACTACAGGAAACCACATATTGCAATCACAAAATTCAGAGGGAAAACTTGTGAAAAAGGAACTGGTGAGAAACAGGAAATGAGATCATTCCAAGTGCTACTACTTTTAATTCAACATGGAGCCAATGGTCTTAATCTCTTAGAAGCACAGCATGTCATTCTGATAGAGCCACTTCTGAATCCAGCAGCTGAAGCACAAGCAATTAGCAGGATTCACCGCATTGGACAGAACAAGATGACCCTTGTTCATCGCTTTATAGTACGTCAAAATATTTATCTATTTCTTTCTGCTTTATGCTTGTTAATATCTAAAACACTATATTCCTATCATTTAGAAATCCGAATCTTTTGGGCCGGGCAGTGGGGGATAATGGTTTTCTTTTGTGGGTAATTATATGGAGTGTCCTGATTGCATTTTTCAATGTTGGCCTGCTATGGTCTCTTATTACAGCCATTAAATGAATACAATTACCTGATTATCATAGAAAGATGTCTTTTATAGACCATTGCTAATTAATTTCACTGTTCATTGAACAGAATTGATCAGATGGACCGAGTTTTTTTGAGGAAAATCAGATTTTTGTGCTGGCATAGATTCCTTCTTTTTAGTGAACTCCAGTTTAGCTGGAACCTGTCAGAACTTATAAATTTCTTTTCTTTCCTGTATAATAAAAACAATCACAAGTCTTAGAGCCATTCCAACTCTATAAAATCTGTTATTCATCTTGGTTACTTCTGTAGATTTATCAGAATGGAGCTCAATCAAACCAGGTTCAATGCAGCTTTCTGAAATAACCACAAAGTCTTGATCTTTCCTTTAATGGTTATCACATTTATCTCCCAAGAAAATCTTTTCTTGTTCTAGAATGCATTTTTTTTTTCTTTTCCCCTCTTTTTTCATTTGTAAGGTTCAAGAGTTTAGCTTTATTATGTCATTTACATGTGTAAATTTATTCATGGATAAAGTTATTTTCTAATTGATTCTTATCTTTATACAATCATAGGTAAAAGACACTGTTGAAGAAAGCATTTATAAGTTAAACAGAAGCAGGACAACTAATTCAATCCTTAGTAGGAATACCAAGAATCAAGATCATTCAGTTTTGACACTTAAAGATGTTGAGTCCTTATTCTCTTCAGCGATGCCTATCCAGCCGCCAGATGATGACAACACGGCAGTTGAAAGTTTAAGGCATTTACCTCCAGCTGTTGCTGCTGCTATGGCTGCTGAAAGGAGGTGGAAGGGTTTGGTGTGAGTTTCGTTAATACAAACTAAGAAGTTTGGGATCTTCAGTAATGTAAGTATGACCAAGTTATGTGCATAGCTTTTTGGTACTCATATTTATAAACGTGTATTTATTCATCGTATCCACTTATCACGTGCAATATTTACCTTTTCATCCCTTCTTATTTATGCCATAGATGAACTTTGAAAAAGGTTGAAAATGTTTCAATGAGCTGTTGTAAATGAGTTTTTTTTTTTGGTTCCATCTGTTCTAGTCCCATTCATTTATTATTATTTTTTTTCATATTGTCTTCAAGATTTTATGAAAAGCCAATTTTAGAAGGGTGATGGGTCACCAAGGTCACCCTTCTGCGGTTACATAGCTAAAAACCTTAATGCTGTTCTGATATAGATCTTAGTGCCTTGACTGTGCTGAATTTGCTGACTCAAGTGCTTTAGCCATTTGACATTTTGGTTCCATGCAAACTAGACATTGCTAGTATGTATTTAATCTTTTGAAGGGACTAGGAGCCCAATGCTCTTTAGTTATATATATTTATTTGTTTATTTATTTTGGGTTTATTTCACACCTTACTGTTATAGTTTTGCTTCTGGTTTCTGATTATCACAGATCTCCAAAAAAATTGTAAGCTGCGATTTGGAGTGGATTGATGCTGCTGATGTGATGTGAGGGAAAGAGAGGAAAGAAATTCCTGTGGAAAATCGTTAAGTATTGGGCATAAAGTCCTGTGGGAATGTTCTACTGGCCAAGGATTATAGTAATATAATGCTGTAGTAACGAAGGGCTACAGATTGAAGCCATTGATGGCTGGTTCTTGGTTTCTAATCATTTATTCAATTGGATTCGTCTGGATGGTTGCTAACAGCAGATGATGACAAAAGTCACAGATGTACAGAGGCGTCACAACTTCATTTTTAGGTTCTGAAATCAGGTGTTATTCATTTTATTTGGTTATTAACTAATTGTTGTAAAATATTATGTCAAAAATAAACCTTGTTTATTCAATATGACCACATTTCTAATAAGAGTTTGCAACTTCATCCTCAGCAATTTAAAGCTATTATTTATGAGTATTCAAGTTGATTGGAGTAGAATACATTGCCACATTGATCTGACAGAAAAACAAAAAACCCACAATTTCTATCAGCACTATTGTTTGGTTGCACTGTATGGCCTTCTGTTCAAGGTAAAAAAAAGATAGATTTTTTTTTTTTTTTTTTTTTTTGAAGAATCAGGAGAAGCAGTAACAAGTTGACAATTGTAAATTTACACAACTTGAAGGGCGTGCCGCCTAAGATAGCTCCTGCTCTTGGGCAAGCAGGTCAATGAACTAGTCAATGTATGACACGTGTCTTGGTAGACATGTCACGTGTCGTTATTGAACGAAATTTGAGATAAATATGTGGCACCATGGCCACCCTCTTTCTTTAATACTCTCTTGATTTAGTCTTTAGTGAGTCTTCAATTCCCTACATAAAATGCCAACCCCAAAAGTCCAATTTCAGCACACTAACAATTAAAGCTCTTGAATCTCAGAATCTTTTAGCATCGCCCATGGAGATGGCCACTCTGCTTCCTCACATATCTCTATTAGTTAACCCATCATCACCACCCTTCACCTGCAAAAGCAAAACTCATCTGCCCATAGCACCAATTCGAATCACCAGTACCAAGTGCCCCAGAAGAACTCAATTAATAGCAGCAGCAGGGCCTTCCAGATCTGATTCGGGTATGGAATTCAGACCAAAGAATAGAAAAAGTGCAAGTGAAAGCGGTGGAGAGCAGCTAGGCAATAAGGCAGAAGAGAATTGCAAAGAGGGAGAGCTGGTAGAAGCGTTGGAGTCACTAGAAGAAGAGGCTATCATGGGTGAAGATGAGGGGCGTGAAGCTACTGATTATAATCGAAGGGCTCACATCTTTGATGCTTGCTCTAAAGTTTTTCAGGATCTCAAGGATCCTGACGCCTCCCACTGATATGCAAATGAATAATAAATCGTGTAATTTCTGTAACTGCTTTTTTGTTTATTATTCGAATGTAATAGAATATGTTTCAAAAAAAATATAGAATAGACAACCGCTTTATGTCCATCCCTTTTTGTCCAGTTTGGCATATAAGAGGCAGAACAACTTCTCAATGCAGGCTTTTATATAACATGTATGACTAACTTTTAGAGATCATATCTCAACTAATGTGATTAGGGTCGCGGCTATAAATTTTATTTAAGGTGGGTTAAAAAATTTTTTAGATAAACTTTGACAGTACAAAAAAAAAATTATTGATTGAGGTATGTAAATCACTAATATTCAAAGGATAGACATATATAATTCATATATGTAATTACAACTTTTACAGTTAGAGTATTATTTTTTTTTTCAGTAAGGAAAATGTTAATCTAATTGTAAAAATTTGTAACTATATGTACAACTACACATGTGTATTTATTGAATTATTTATTATATATTTTAAAATATGTAAATCGCTAATATCTAAAAAATTGACATTTGTAATTATTTTAAATCTAATTAAAACATTATCATAAAAAAAAAGTTCAACTAAACTTTTTAAAAATCATTTGACAACTTTATTTTTAATGCTAAAAATTAATATTGGAATGACAAATTCAGATGAGTAAATTTTCAAGTGTTTAGATATAAATTTTTTAATTAATTATAATTATAATTTGTTAGATATTATTATTTAATAAATTAATATATATATATACGCTACCCAGTTAAACCCGAGGTGGCTCCGACCCTGAATGTGATCTTCCACCAAAGCTATAATAAACGTGAATTCTGCAACATAGCAGATCAAGGTTTATTTTCAGAAACTTTAAATCAAGTTTTAGAGTTTAATTTTTAGAGGGATTCTCATTAAAAGAGGTTTTTGAAAAGGAGGTCTCCCATTTCACTCCTACCTCAAACAGGACTGTACTTAGAAGGGTGCGTGGATGTTTCCAAGGAAACAATAAAAATTGAGTGAGTTGTGATATATAGCTTTTTAAGCCCAAATCTTGTGTATGTTCTAAACCAAAGGAAGTTGACGTCATCCCGCCTCATATATATATATCAGGTTCCTTTGGTTACGAAGTCTCCATTCTTTTGGCAGACCGTTCAGGTCAAGAAAGCAATTGATTACCCGAATCAATACCTCTCTTCAAACTAACAAAAAGGCAATAAAAGGTACCTCCGCATAATTCTAAAAGGTTCAAAATTGTGCAACATGTGTTACAAACTTCCTACCTTGGAACAACATTTGCAAAAGAAGAGTATAAAAGTCATAGATTATGTACCTCTAATATTTCAGCTTCAGCTTCAGATTTTACCAGTTCATGGGCATAATCAAGTTTCCAAGCATTCTCCTTTCACTGCCTAAGACTAAGTAGAGGTGACATGCCAAGATGTTCAAGAAGCAAGGCTGTTAACTTGACAATTAGACTGCACCATGTATACATTATGAGAGCAGAAGCAGGTGCAGACGAGTCCCATGAACCCAATATTTCCGACTTGAAAAATGGCTTTTAGCCTCCCAGCTATAATAAGAGTGTCAATCTTGCTTCCAAAAAAGTACTCAACTTGGGCCATAACCAATCACTATATCTCATAAGCAACCAATGTAAGATGCATTCAAATGATATGGAAACCAGGATAAGATGAAATTTTTGTACATAATACCCTAGGCTTTAAAACATCAGGCCATTATCAAGGTTAAGAATGACCATTGCTGCAAGTGTTATAGCTCCCTCCGGTATTGCAGTGTCTTTTACCGTTACTGGTTTTAAGACGGGAGAATAAGTTTCTTACATTACTTTAGAAGTGTCATCGGTTCGATTTAGATCGGTTTATACCCTAAACCGTAATCCGAACCGATAGGCCTCAAATTTAAAAAGTCTAAACTGAGACCGATCCGACCCTAATCACTAATCCGATCCAATCCAAACAAATCCGATTTAGTTTGGTCGATTTTAGTATTTTAACCTATAAAATATATTTTTTATCAAATAATTTTTTTACATAGTATAATAACATCAAATGATAATTTAAAAGTTCAAAATTCTATCACTCTTTACCATAAAAATAAAAAATGATTAATTTACATCTTATCTCACAAAATAAAATAAAATAAAATAAAATAAAAATCATCAAAGTTTAATTGCCAACATCCTTCCCAAAATCAATTCCAAACAGATCTGGTTTTGTTCGGTTTAGGATCGATTTTTTAGACCTTAATCCGTATACCGAACCAAACCGATCAGATTTTAAAAAGTCCAAACCGAGACTGATCCGATTAGGGTAAAAAAACTGATTCGAACACACTGGTTCGGTTCGATTTTGTTCAATTTCGCGGTTTAAACCAATACACCCCTACATTGCTTACTATAATCCCTCATCCAACATCCATCAATCTGCATATGTATAAGTTGAAATCATGGAGCCAACAAAATCTGAGGTTATGTATCTAAGAAGAGACATAAGAGTAGAGAACATAAATGTTAACTGAGATAAAAAGTAAAATTCTCATAAAATTGGAAAAGTTTCTAGGTTAAATAATTGGCCCTATGGAGGAAAAGACTAGGTGCACAAATGTGAATATAAGAAAAAAAGGGGGATACAGACTCAGAGCTAGCTCATCATCCTGAGTCACCTTGTTATGGTCAGATGGCAGCTACAAGGAGATGAGCAAAACCAATTAACAGAATTTCCAGTGGTTGTTGCAGTTTACACACGTCACAAAGGTAGTCATTGGTTCATCTGCACTCCGAGTTTGCAATTGATAGTAAGTACACTTCCGCTGCCCACAGCGCCCGCACTTGAACTGATCAGTTGTGGCTTTAGCCTGGCCCTCGCGCTGACATTCTAATAGAGCTTTCTCTTTGATTTGGCTATTCTCACGCTTCCTTTGATCACTTGCCATTTCTTCTGGGGTCATACCAACAAGTCTCTCTGGCTTAACCTCTCCAAGAAGGACTTTTCTCCGCAAATCAGGATTGTTTGGATCCTTGATGTTAAACATTATAGACCTGTACTTGAACTTCTGAGGACCATTGGAGCGACCCATTTTCTCAAACAACGCAGACTCCACAGAAACAGCAATTCGGATCGGGTCACAAGCATTCACTTCATCCAAAACGTCTTCATCAGCCTCACTTGAAACTTTGGACAATGCTTCTGCAAGAAGCTCCCGTACCTTGTCTCGCATAGCATCATTGCATTTAACCATTGAAGTCAGCTTTGGAGGTCCATTGGGCACTTGCGATGGTCTCTTAAAACCAGAAGCTTGATTCTCTTGTTTTGATATCTTTTCAACCTTAACAGGTTCATTCCTTCCACTCTTCTCAACCATAACAGTCTCAGCTTTCTGAAGCTTGACTTGTAACTGTGATACTTTGTGATCAGTTTTCTCAACCTTAATTGTCTCAGCTTGTGAAGATTTTTCAACCTTCATAGCATTTGATTTTTGGACCTTCTCAACCTTGACAGTCTCCGCCCTGGAAACATCGACTCTTGCAGGATTTTTCACCTCTAAACTTCCATTTTTTCTATTTTTGTTAGTTTCCTCCAGTACTATGCTCTTCCATATTTCAAGCAAATCAGAAGCCATGACCTGTATTCTCTCCCTGGGATGCTTCGTCAGATTTCGAAGCCGTTTTCCAACCTGAAATTAAATGTCAAGCTAAATAGCAAACAAAGAACTAAAAACAATACAAATTTAAAACTCAGTTGTTGGATCCAGCTAAATGAAACTTTTTTTTAGTGGGCGGGTATCAGGGACTTACATTCCCGTAATCCCTCTGGAGCACGGCCATAAACACTTAAGGATGCTCTTGGCCAACAAGTGGTGGAAGGTATTTCAAACTAGAGACCTTCAGGTAGGTGCGCTTGCACCCAACCACTTAACCAACCCACCGCTGGTTAGCTAAATGAAACTAAAGATGCACAAAAATTAATACAAAAACTTATAGATGCAAAAGGAATAATTTGAAGTTAAGGACCAACAGAAAACATGAGCAAGACCATCAAATCAGATATGGATTTACATTTACACACCCAATACAGAGGAAGGAGAGGGTAGGAAAAGTGGGCGATGACTGGATGATATCAATACCTTTGATTTTTCTTCCTCAAAAATTAATCCGCAGATAATTAAATTTCGACATACCTATCTAAAGAATTACCATCATCATAAGAATAGTACACAGGGGGGAAAACAAATAACTTCTTGAGGAAACTCATTAAACCTTTCGTTCTTTAGTTTTGAAAGAGCGTTAATTTCCTTAAGTTATGAAAAATAAAAATAAAATAAAAATTACCTGCGTATCAACAAGAACCTGCATCGTCACCGGAAACTTCTTGAGCTGCTTCAACGCATCGACGCAACGACCCTCCTCCGACCCACCCGACGAAGATCCGTCACTAGCCGCAGCATCCGCTGCCCTCTTCGCCGATTCGAATAGCTCAAGAAGCTCTTTCTCCATTATTTCCAATGATTCAACTAACAAAGAAAACCAAAACAAACTTCCGCAACTCAATGAACAAGATCAATCCAAGAAGAACAAAATCACACAACAGATAGAAATCGAAGCAGAAATTAGATCCTTCACGAATCAAAAACCAAACCCTGTGTTGCTCGTAACGAAATCCAGGGAAGAGGAAAATACAAAGGTTGAAAACGGATTTGATTGTGGGGGAGAATAGAAGTATGTTCTTTGCCCTAATAGGATTCCATGAACAAGACAAGACGGAGTTTAGAAGGAAAATCGGAACGGAGCGATTTCGTCCTACGTGTTAACAGAATGAATGGCTGTGATCGTCTTACCGGGTGGAACTGGTCCCCGGGTTAGAGAACCTTGACACGTGCCCGTCACATATCACAGCCGTACACCTGATAACATGACAGGTGGTTAGTACACTATCAATGTAACCATAGATTTTGTTTTGAGCGGAACTCATCTCTTAACTGAGTTACTAATTTTAATCACTCGAACAAAAAGGGAATGTTTACTAAATTATAGAGTATTCAAGGTGTGGATTTATGAGAAAAAAATTTCATAATTATTTAGTTGTACATTAATTTTTTTTTTCTTAATTAATTATTTAGTTATATAATTATAACTTTTTTAAATTAAAATAAAAAAAATAAAAATTTATGAGAATTTTTTTATGTACCAAATACACCCTTATAAAATTTGCTATTAGAGTAAAATTAAATTTTGTAATTATGGTTATGAAGTGCAAGTCAACCCCACTAACAAAAATCAATGAATTGGATTAGGATTTTTGACCCCAAATCAATTTAACTTAATTCGATTAAACTCGATTATATTTAATAATATTTATAAAATTTAATAATTATTTTAATAAAATAATATTATTATATTATAATTAATATGAAGCATTTAACATTTACTTCTTTTCTAATGTCAATCATTATTTTGTATCCTATTTTTATTACTTAAAACTGAATTAATTATAACTTAATAAAAATTAAATTATACTTGCATAATTTTACACTGACAAATAATAGTCGTGTGAGGCATATTTAGAAAATCCAATTATTAATTTAATGAGATTGAATTATTTTTAAAATAATCAATTACTCGTTTTAAGTGGATAATTGACTCCTAGTTAAATGCGCATAAATTTAATATTTTTATGAATATACAAATATTGTATTGAATATTGTTATCATCATTTTTATTATTATTTTTGGATCACGACCAGTTTGGGTAAAGAATACTTAAGCATGGCGTGCATTTTGGAGACCTATTGTTATAAGTTATCCCTTAAATTATTTATTATAACCAATGGATTTGTAGATATAGTTGGACTAATATTTTTTATTTTTTAACTTATTTCTGAAATGTCTGAAATTTCAAATTCGACTTTAACATGTCGGCCCTGATTCCCGAAATCCAAGGAGGGCCCGTAAGAAAAAAGGCCAGGGGTCTTGATGATATTATGAAGTTTTTAAAGGGCCAAACATAAATTTTACAGAACTGCCAGTGCAGAAGCTGAAAACGTGAAGAAAAAAAAAGTACAGGTTGCCACAAAATGCAGAAAATTCCCGAACAAACCCGTTTCACCGGCCAATATTCGTGCTCCGCCACTCGCCCCTTCTCCCTCTCGTGAACTCTCTCTGGTTCCCTCGCACATTTCTACTATTCGAGAGCGATCAATCAAAACTCCATTTGCAGAAAAAATTACAGATTCTTTCCATCGTCATCTTCAAATTCACGATCTCCTCCTGATGAACACGCAACGGTGCAGGCGATCTCAGTCGAAGAAATCGCTGAAACGGGCTACACCAAACGATCGGATCTGCGCTATTGATCGACTGAAAAGTTCTGCATTTTTGTGGTGATTTCGGATTCAGTGCATTTATGCGCATTCGTACAGGTTTTTCCTTGCGCGAAATTCGAGAAAATAGGGCGTAGCTTTGCTGGCATTTTTTATCCATCGAGCGTGATTTATCCGGATTGCTGTTTTTTTTTTTGTTCTTTATATAATTACAGTTGGTTGGATCGCTCGGATGATCTTTGATTTTTGAAGGAAGAAGAGGCATGATTGAGTGCGATAGGGTTTCGATTGGTCTGTGGCAGCTCATTGACATCGATTCGGCGTGATATTTCTGAATCGATCCGTATACGAGTGTCACGGACGAGTTCTGAGACAGAAAACCTTCATTTCGTTTTCTTCTGCTTTAATATTTGGCATTTCTAGAGGGACATTGCTCAGCGCTCCGTGACCTGGAGTAGGCTCGGTTTTTCCAAGTAAATAAGGGCGAAATCGTTGGATAATTCGTAAATTTGCGAGAACTTCAGTACGTTTGGGCTGTAATCACGCAGCATTGTCCGTCATGACGTGTTATTCAAGTTATTTTTGAATCTCATATCCTTTGGTTTTGGCATCTGCGAGTTTCAGAGAGATTTCCAAACGGTTGTCGTTGGACGATTTTATAAGATCTTTTTCTCAATTTCAGAAAGAAAACAAATAGCCTTTTCAATTTCAGCTGTCCTTCGTGTTGAAGTTTGTCTTGCATTGTTCCTTGAGAAGGTGAGCAATTCACGTGGTTGCATCGTGCCTTTCATTTTTACACCAATCCCTCTGCATCAAGAATATAATCTGAATAGATGGTTGTAGGAGAATTTTAAGCATGTTTGCTGACCACGCAGTTATTTTTTCGGAAACATAATGGAAGTTTAGATTGGATGGAACACCGTTTGCGGCTGAAGAAAGCCTCAAATCCTCCAGCTGATTTGTTTCAGCTGAGGGTAGAAGGAGAAGAGATTTGCTCTGGGCCGCCAATTTATGTATATATATGATCGTTGGCATAATTGAGTGTTAGTTGTTCTTCCTCTGATGTGCTTTCTGGAATCTTGTTTTAAGACTTGGGGCCTTCATTTGCTGCCACCAAAGCCTTCTACACCAGATTCAGAAACAAAAATCGTGGCAAAACCCTATTGAAAACTCTGATTCCACTTCATTGATGGATTTCTAGTTGATCAGTTTTTGTTGGAAGCCCTTTGCTAGAAGGGCGGTAATTTGTATCCAAGGGTAACATGGAGTTGAGTTCCACAACTTTTGAAGTTTCTAGGGCTTCTACGGTGCAGGAAACAGTGAACAAATCACAGCGCATTCGCCATAAAAGTGTGCAGTTTGAGGATAATTTGTTTTCTGAAGACAATGCCAGGTTGATTTATGTTAACAATCCAAGAAGGACAAATGACAAGTTTGAGTTCACCGGGAATGAGATTACGACAAGTAGATACACGTTTATCAATTTCTTACCCAAAAACCTGTTCATCCAATTCCATAGAGTAGCTTATTTATATTTCCTTGCGATCGCTGTTCTGAATCAGCTACCCCCTCTTGCTGTGTTCGGAAGAACAGCCTCCCTTTTTCCTCTTCTGTTCGTGCTTTGTGTTACAGCTATTAAAGATGGCTATGAAGATTGGCGAAGACATAGATCAGACAGGAAAGAGAACAACCGTGAGGCCCAGGTGCTCCAATCTGGTCATTTTCTGATGAAAAACTGGAGAAAGATTCGAGCTAGTGAGGTTGTGAGAATCAGTGCCAATGAGACTATTCCATGTGACATGGTTTTGTTAGGAACGAGTGATCCAACTGGGATAGCATATATTCAGACTATGAATCTTGATGGTGAGTCAAACTTGAAGACAAGGTATGCACGGCAGGAAACAGCTTCAATGGTTTTTGATGCTGACAACATTTCAGGGCTTATTAGGTGTGAGCAGCCTAATAGAAATATATATGATTTCACAGCTAACATGGAATTCAATGGGCGGAGGTTTCCTCTTAGCCAATCAAATCTCATTTTGCGTGGTTGTCAGTTAAAGAACACAGAGTGGGTAATTGGGGTGGTGGTTTATGCTGGACAAGAGACCAAAGCAATGCTGAATAGTGCAGCATCTCCTTCCAAAAGGAGTAGATTGGAAACCTACATGAACAGGGAAACCCTGTGGTTGTCAGTTTTTCTCTTTGTTATGTGTGCAGTTGTGGCAATTGGAATGGGCCTGTGGCTTGAACGTCACAAAGAACGGCTTGATACTTTACCTTATTATAGGAAAAGGTACTTCACTGATGGGTGGAATGATGGGAAAACATACAAATATTATGGGATGGCCATGGAGATATTTTTCTCTTTTTTGAGTTCTGTTATAGTGTTTCAGATAATGATACCAATATCATTGTATATTACAATGGAGTTGGTTCGGTTGGGACAGTCGTACTTCATGATTGAAGATAAGCAGATGTATGACAGTAATTCTGACTCAAGGTTCCAGTGCAGATCATTGAATATAAATGAGGACCTTGGTCAGATACGGTATGTGTTCTCAGACAAGACAGGTACACTTACTGAGAACAAAATGGAGTTTAGAAGAGCCACTGTCTATGGGAAGAATTATGGGAACTCCTTGCAGATAACAGATAATTCTTTTCAGGAAGCAAATATTGCAGGTATTTAAATCCTTTTCTTTTGGTTGCCAACTTGTCAATGAGCCTTTCTCTAACATTTGTTTTAAAAAATCGTTTATGTTATATTATTTGGCAAGGAAGTAATATCAGACCATTACTTTAATGCTTAGCTGTTTTAAACACCGTTTATGTTCTTCCATTGGGCACATAGTGGTTCTCGGTGTTATGTAAATAGTGGTTCATTCAAATATCTTACTTTCTGCACTTTTTTTATCCTTTCTATTTGCATAGGTTTTACAATCTTCAGTTATTACAAATTTACAACAATATGATTCTGTTCTTATATTTTATAATTTTATGGAATGTTGAATGCTGCTAAAATAACCCCTAATGTCTGAGCCTACTAGAATGGATGTGTCAATCCATTGGAAGTTTGCTTTTGCACATTGCTCCTTTACTTCAACTGCAGCTTGCGACTTTCTTCAAAGTTCTATAGGACGTTTAACTTCTAAACACCACATTTGTACACAGTAAGAAGTGTCTCTTTGTTCCAACTGCAGCTTGTGACATTCTTTCAAAGTTCTATAGGATGTTGAACTTATAAACACCACATTTGTACACAGTAGGGAAGTGTTTGTTTACTACCGTATTTGGCCGTTGAAAAGTAGTAGTTGCATGTGTCTTCTACGTTCAGTGGGTACAGATTTTTCCATTGTCTGACCCCTTGTTTTTCATTATATTTTATTTGATGTGGCAGAAGTCACCAAAAGAAAAGGATGGAAGCTTAAATCTGGAATCACAGTTGATGCCGATCTTGTGGAATTGTTACATAAAGACTTAATCGGAGAGGAAAGGGTTGCTGCTCATGAATTCTTCCTAACATTGGCTGCTTGTAATACTGTGGTCCCAATTCTCTCTCAAAGTTCTAGTTCTACAGTCAATGGAATGAATGAAGATGTAGAAACCATTGACTATCAGGGTGAATCACCCGATGAACAAGCTCTTGTCATTGCTGCTGCTGCTTATGGCTACACTCTTGTGGAGCGCACATCTGGGCATATTGTAATTGATGTCAATGGTGAGAAACTAAGGTAGAATGTTCTCATCTCTTCTGATGTCTATAAAAGCTTGTTTTCTACGTCTCTTGATGATCTGATATTGGGGGCTTTTAAAAAAAACCTTTTTCTGTCTTTCATGGGTAAATGTAGGACCTGGATTGATGCCCTCGTAACTTGCATAATGCGTTTCACATGCCAAATCATTGAGCTATGCGGTGTTGACTGTTGGAACCATGCAACTTATGAAATGGCTGTCCTTTGTATTTACCATTTCTTGTGGGGCGTTCCTTATGTCTTATTTATGGATTGATTTTCCAAATTAATGGAATCCTCTCTTCACGCCTAACTTTCTCTTCAATTCAGGTTGGATGTATTGGGCCTACATGAGTTTGATAGTGTGCGCAAAAGGATGTCGGTGGTTATTAGATTTCCTGACAATGCAGTGAAGGTTCTGGTGAAAGGTGCTGATTCTTCAATGTTCAGTATTTTGGCGAAAGACAAGGAAACATCCAACCGTAAAAATCCAGTGATTGATCTAAGGCATGTGACACAGGGTCACTTGAATGAATATTCTTCGGAAGGTTTGCGGACGCTTGTTGTGGCCTCGAGGGACCTCGCTGATGCTGAACTTGAGGAGTGGCAGTGCTGTTATGAAGAGGCAAGCACTTCTCTAACTGATAGATCTGCAAAGTTGCGCCATTGTGCAGGTCTCATTGAATGCAACTTGAATCTAATTGGGGCCACAGGAATTGAAGACAAATTGCAAGATGGTGTACCAGAAACTATTGAATCCCTCCGGCAAGCAGGAATTAAGGTCTGGGTTCTGACAGGAGATAAGCAGGAAACTGCAATTTCTATTGGTCTCTCATGCAAACTCCTGACAACAGACATGCAGCAGGTTGTTATTAATGGTAACTGTGAGGATGAGTGCAGAAATCTTCTAGCTGAGGCAAAAGCAAAATTTGGTGTGAAACCAGCAGATTGCAGGCTGAAGAAGTTGAAAGACAAAAAAAATATTGAGCATGAGTGTATTCAAATTGCTGATGACACAGGGACTTCCAGCATATCACAATGGCTTGGTGGGAGAGGTTCTGGTGTTACAAATACTCCACTAGCGCTTATAATTGATGGAAACAGTCTTGTGTACATCTTAGAAAAGGATTTGGAGCCAGAGGTATGAGTTAGTTATTGAATAATAATCTTTGACTTGTTTGAATTCAGACAATCATTAGAAAAGAATTGTTTCTGTCCGGCTTCACAGTGTGGCTTGTTTCTATAATGCACATACATCATTTGAAGAATCCACTGGTCTAGATCCATAGTAGCCATTATCTAATGTTGTAAACTGTTTTCTTCAGCTTTTTGATCTGGCAACATCCTGTAAAGTTGTGATTTGTTGTCGGGTTGCTCCCCTTCAAAAAGCCGGGATTGTTGATCTGATTAAGAGCCGAACAGATGACATGACACTGGCTATTGGTGACGGTAGGTTGATTATTGTTATAGTTTTTTTTGACATGTACTCTTGCAAGTTTGTTTTCTCATTGATGGACTGCTGTTTTTTGGTTCCCATGTTCTCCGTGCTCTCTTTGAGCTAGTGTAGGCTCCATTACTAAGCGAGCACATATTCCGTGTTTTCAGTATGCTCCTTTGGATATGAAAAACTTTGTCATAATTGCAAACCAAATTGCGCCTTTTATTTTCACCATAGGTCCCATTTTTCATTCTTTTGAAGATGTATTTTAGAATCTTTACTCAATTGGCCATCCTGCTATTATTATATTTTTTTTGTGTGCGCGTGCGTGTGAATATCTCTGTTTCTCTTGATTTCTGCTGACTGAGTTCATAAATCTACAGGTGCTAATGACGTTTCTATGATTCAAATGGCGGATGTTGGTGTTGGGATTTGTGGCCAGGAAGGTCGCCAAGCAGTAATGGCATCTGATTTTGCCATGGGACAATTTCGATTTTTGAAAAGATTACTCCTCGTGCATGGGCACTGGAATTATCAGCGAATTGGTTACTTGATTTTGTACAACTTCTATCGTAATGCAGTGTTTGTGTTGATGCTGTTCTGGTATGTAGCTCATTTTGGTCTTCTATTAGTTGCCTGGGTTGCTCACTTCATGTTAACTTGTTTGAGTGGGTTTGCATGGTTTTTATGTTTAATTTCTTCTGTATTTTCTGCATTTACCCAAATCCACGAACTGCAAAGAAAAACTACCTTTAACTTGTATATTGTGATGCCAAAGCTTAGAATTTGTGCAAGAGTCACAAATACTAAATTGATATGTTTAATTGATAGAAGAGAATATGACAATGGAGCAAAAGAAGCAATTCTGTCAAATGGCACAGAGATCATACAAATTAAACAATAACAATGTTGTTTCACATACATGCAATTGCATATGACTTGTGTGGGTGCAAACTGTTGTGTTAAATAATATTCTGCAGTTGGTGATGTTATAATGATTATTTAATAGATAATTGTTTATTTGCAGGTACATATTATGCACAGCATTTTCTACGACTTCTGCTTTAACAGATTGGAGTAGCATGTTCTATTCTATCATCTATACTTCTATTCCTACAATTGTTGTGGGCATTCTGGACAAGGACTTGAGTCATAAGACACTACTCCACTTTCCAGAGCTTTATGGTGCTGGTCACAGACAGGAGAGTTACAACATGCAGCTCTTCTGGATCACAATGATTGACACCTTATGGCAGAGCCTTGTTCTTTTCTATGCACCTCTCTTCATCTACAAGGACAGTTCAATTGACATTTGGAGTCTTGGTAGTCTGTGGACAATCACAGTTGTTGTGCTTGTTAATATTCACTTAGCAATGGACATTCAACGCTGGGTTCTGATCACACATGTTGCGACATGGGGATCCATAATTATCGCATATCTATGTATGGTCATATTGGATTCCATTCCCATTTTCCCAAATTACTGGTTAGTGTTGTATTTTTTATCGACTGACTTATATTGACACTGCTATTTAAGTTGTTCATGGAATTCTGTATCTTTTGCAGGACAATTTACCATCTGGCAAAATCAGCTACCTATTGGCTTGCTATTTTGTTTATAATAATCTTAGCATTGCTCCCTCGTTTTCTTTTTAAAGTTGTACATCAATATATTTGGCCTTCTGAAATTCAGATTGCAAGAGAAGCTGAAATATTCAGACAGCTTAATCATTTATGTACAAAACGAAATCAACGTTCAAGTTAAAATTTAGCTTGTTCACTGTTACAGCCAAATTATACTGTGTCAGTTTGCTGGAGTTCATCATATAACTTCCTCTTGAAGCTTGTCAACAGAATTCTAAGGTAAGTGAGTTATTGTTATATTATTATTATTTCCTTCATTACTTATTTGATCTTGAGAGCAGCTTTTCGTAGCCAAAGTAAATAAACATGAATATCTGTTCCCGTACAGGGCTTTTTATAGCTTGCCTTTTATGAAATGGTTTTGTTTGTAAGCCTGTTTTTTAGGTATATGTACTTGAGATGAGAATTATTTGATCTTTTGAGTTGTTTGCTGTTATTAATTTAGGGTTTCTACTCAAACATTTTGGCTGTTTGTGCTCACTCGATGAATTTGAATCTTGCATTGGAGATGTAATGATTTGAGTGTCAAAAGATTTCCATGAGGATGGTTGCTATGCCATTTCATAAATAATTGTGCGAGTCAATGTTTTAAAAGGCATTTGGATTGCATGCCTCGAGGTGAGGCCAAACTAACCTTGGGGCTCCTCACAGTGCTAAGGTGTAGGGCTGCTCCAAAACACTGATGACCCAACAAAACCCACTCAATACAACCAGAATCGTTTGGTCTTGGTCCGATCTAGACTTTGTTTCAGGCCCATCGAATCTAATTAAGCTGACCAGAAGAAATTGGATCAGATTTCAGTTGCAGTTGGGCACAAGCTGCACAACTCAAATATCTTGACCCAACTGAAGTCTCTTCGGACTTCATTCTCCTTTGTTTTCGGCACTTACATTACTTATATAAGTGCATTTTGTTTTTTTGTTTTTTTTGTCAAAGACTTATATAAGTGTGTTGGGTGGGCGTTCCTTTGTACTGGAGTGATGTGAGACTAAAAGTCCCTTGGAGTAGGTTTTAGTCCCACATATACCACAGGCAAATGAGAAGAACAATAGATGCTTTTATGAGGGAGTGGGGTTTGTAGAGAAGGATCGGAGTGTCAACTCATTTAGAATGGCCACATGTAAGTGGCTTCTTATGAACTGTTCTAATCATTTATTTGTAGTGTAGTGTAGTGAAGCTGATGTAAGCACCAAATAGTCCATCATCTTAGGATTTGAGCTTCACCAGGCTAAGATTTTTATAGCTTTTGTTTGTGCTCAGAAGCGGATATACTCTGATCTGACCTGATACCATTCGGATTGGTTGGTTTGTATTCATTTGAAATAATTAGTCGGGCTTAAACGGGTGATGCAAAGCACCACCTGACATGGGTGGATCAATTGAGTTAGATTTTACAATCAACCTGACCAAGCCATACACATCTCAAGGCTTAAGCTTCACTTTTTCACATTAAATTTACTTAAAAAGATTTTAAAGTAAATATATGTTTTATAATTGTACAATTATATCTGGTTCTTTATGTTTTTAAGAATTCCTTCTTTCTCATTTAAGAGAAATTAAAGCCTTTTGTTTTGAAGGGTGAACAAATTTGCCTCAGACATTTCTGTCCATCCCACTTAAGGAGGGTTCTTGGGTTGTTACAAGACAATAGACAAGGGTAGAAACCAACTTCCCATGATGCTTGGTGCATACTTCTGAGAGGGCAAGAATAAAACAGAGGTTTGGGATTGTGGTAGTTTCACTAAGATGAACTGACTGTGGCCAATCCAACTTGATATCATGTGGTGTTCTCTCTCTAGATCTTTACGCAATAATCTTTCTAAAGATCTCTGGAAATTCTTGGCACTTAACATTAATCTTTTTTGGTTGCCGTTCATCAGATACAAGTTACACGTACCTACTGCTATAACTGGAACTGGGAATCATGCAAGGGGGAAGTACAAGATGTGGGAACTCATGCAAGGAACTGACTTTCTCGTAGTGGACATTGAAGGAAAAAGACTATTTGGTCTGGAAGAAAGGAGAGAACTCTGATTAGTTAGGTCATATCTGAGCCTGTGAAGATGGACGATAAAATGATGTCCAAATTTCTTTTTCTTCATTTTGGGAGAAATGCAGTCTGTGTGAAGGGAGTGCATATAGGTAACATGATGGCGTGGAAGGAGCTGAGAAAGATGAAGGACAAAAAGAGTAGCATCTTCTACCTTTACCCTGCAGCTGAATATGTGCAGTACAATAATCTTGGAAAGCTGGACAGCTCAAGTCCTTAAACAGGCCGGGTGCTGCTTAACATGGCTGGATTGCAATGCTAACCATGAGTTTTGCAACTCATTTCATCAACATTCAATATACGTCAGCGGAAAAAGATCAGATAGCTTGAGTACACCATGGGAAGTTGATTTTTAGCATCTCCAAAGTATTATAATTAAATGGTGAAGGCGTAATGAGTCTCTGTAGGCTTCTTTATGCAGGGAAATGGTGCCACCTGAATATTCTGAAAGGCATGTAAGGTTCTTGGACTTGCTCTTGCAATGGCTTGTTCAGGTTACTGTATAAGGTGATGTGGGTGCATTTTTTTGGATTTTAGCATTTTTGGTGATTGGCTTCGGAAAGTAAAGAGTCTTTGCCGGTGAGTTCTGGCGGGAAATTTGCATCAAGTCTGCTGTCATCTGTGTGTAGATGTACAAGTACCAAGAAACAAACACAAAGTTCATTCACATCTTATACTTTTTCTAATATAATTGATTCACCAATGGTTTTAAACAGATTGGAGTTTAAATTCATCTTTACATTTCTACCCTTTTGGGCGTTTATGCACTACTGCACAACCGGGTCGATTGCTGATCAAAACTTCAATTCCAGTTCTCTCTAGGGGCAACAATTGAGGCACTTCTTCTCAGTGATTCTGAACAATTTTCTTATCCCTTTCGAGAATTTTGAAAGCATGATGACTTGTTCCAATTTACATTTGTTTATGGAAGAATTTTCGGAGCGATTGAGTGAATACTTTTTTAGAGCTCTTTCAAAACTACTTCTAAAGACTTCAATCATAAAATACAAGTCTAGTGAGGTCAATACATTAATTTAATACTCTTAACTTATTTTTCCAACCACTTAATATTTAACCGAGTTTCTACTTTCTATTCTTTGATATTCTTCCAAATTTGTCTTTTTTTATTTAAACTTTAAAGCTTTATCATACCCTTATTTCTATTGCAGATATACAAATCTTAATCTTTTTTTTTTTTTTTCTGTCACAAAAAATCTTAATCTTCTACTTTCAAGAAAAGATGAATCATACCAAAATGTAATAGAAAAAGGTGGCTGCTAAATACACCCACTACTTACTCTTCGTCCACCCACAAAATATATATGTTATGTCTAGCCGGCCAGTTGCATTAGGGCAAAAATGGGTTTCGAAAACCCATTTTTGACCCTTTTTCCTTCGTTTTTTTAGTGATTTCTCAACAAAAATTTGTTCAAATCTAAAAATAACACATAAAAACAAACTTTTAACTTGTAATTATTACTTATCGATTTAAGATTCAATCTTCTCTTATACCGATTTGAGTGGAATACGTTGAAATGATGAAATCTTCTGATTTTACAGCAATATCTTTTTACTTTATAGCTAATGAACCTTTAAAATGTAGTTTTAACTTGTTGAATGGATGAAAAATTGAGGAATGAAAGGAGAGGAAAGAAAAATAGAAGAGAGGAGGCGTTGAAAAATAAAAGGGGCAAAATAGAAATAGGAAAAGAAAAAAAAAAAAAAAACTGTAGGAGAGCAGTCAGGTCCAAGGCGTTTTGATGCGTAGTTCAAAGCCCTGAAAAAATTGGGCGGGGCGGATTGGGGAAGCCCAGTTTAAACGGTCTGGTCCCGGCACCAGTTGTTATCATTTCAAAACGCTCCCACATCAAGAACAACCAAACCTTTTAGTGCTTCGTCTCCACGTTGCCCATACTTTCTCGCCCGCTCGCTCGTTTCTGCTCTCGAAGAAAGCTAAACGCAAAATGTCTTACGTACCTCCGCACCTCAGGAATTCGTCTTCTAACTCTCTTTCCTCTTCTACTTCTTCTTATTCTTCTGCAACTCGAAACCAAACCTTCGTCAAGAGCTCCTCGGAAACCCTAGAAACCGATCAACAGAAGCTGAATTCTTCTCTTCAAACTAAGAACAGTTACTCCTCTTCTTCTCTCTCCTTCAATGCCGCTCGCCGGACTTCCTCCAATGCTCTTGCCGTTCCCGAACCCGTTTTCGAGCAGTGGAAGCCGTCGGAGAGAGTTCTCCGCATGAAGCCCGAGCAGGTTCGGCGATCTTGAGTTCTTTTTTTAGGTTATTTGTTTTAAAATGGTAATCGATTCGAATTTGATTTCAGCTGGTATGATTGGTTCTGGTTGAAGTTTGATGTTTTTAGGGTTCTTGGTGTTCATTTCGTTTGAGTTACGTTCAATGATTACTTTTAGACTTTCTTTCTTTTCTTTCTTCAATTATTTGCAGTTGTTTTCGCGTTATTGGTCTTATATGTGCCGTATTAAGGCAAAATGCCAGGAACCACTTCTTTGGATGTAGGAGACTTTGATGAAGCTGGTAGACATGGTCCTCTAAACTCTGACCTAGGAAACTCAAAAAGTTTTTTTTTTTTCTTTTTTTTTTTTTAGTGAGGTGATCCGACTATAAGAACGTATTCATCCATCCTTCTATTACATCTTGAAGACTAACTAGGAAAAAAATCCATTGTTCTTATTAGTTCATTTCCCCTTTTCTTATTGCTTTTGTAGGAAATGTTCACTCTTCAAATATAATAGAATTCTCATTTTCCTATAAAAACAGAGCTCTCGTTTTTATATGGGTCCCACGCTCCCACTTTTATACTTTGGTAGGGTTTCTTGAGATTCTTTCCATGTGATCCAATTACTTACGCCTGACTTGCAATAGCAACGGGACTAGGAAAAGTATACAAAACAATCAGGTGTCTAGAATAAAACTTCTTGGTTCACCTAATTTGAGAAAAGGACCATGGAGATATTGTAATTTCCAGAAAGATACCATACAAAATAAGAACTTCTTGATTTAACTTTTTCTAAACTTTAATCGTGAGTTTGTCCTAGTAGCAAAGTCCATTGTTGGAAGCAAAGCATCATTTCCCGCATGATTGACTTTGAATTAATTATTCATGTTCTTTTTTTATAGTAAACAAAAGGAATTATAGATAATAAATAGAAGAGTAAGAGCATGGGATGAGAATTCGACATAATTCTATGAATTTTCGTCAAGTTTTTTCAATATTTCAATATGATTATTTACTAATTATAATGAAAATTCCATCTTTGCCTGTTAGGGGAAACAATTAAAGAACTTGTAAAAAAAAAAACCTTTAGTATCATTTACTTTTCAAACACAAATCAGAAAAAAAAAAATGTTAATTTCAACTTTTGTTGGAAGATATTCCTAAAGAATAAAAGTATATAAGATTGAAGTACAATTTCATATGTAATAAATAGAAATGATAGAATTAGTGAAGGAAGAAAAAAATCAAGATTCACAAAGGTCCAATTTAAAATGAAAAAGAACATGTAATTTATAAAATGTGTAATTAATCCATGTATCTCCTAAATGTGTTTAAGCATAAAAGTCATAAAATAGCTTCTTACACATGCATTATACGTCAAGGAATATACAAATTATAAATTATACTTGAAATTATTATATTTCATAATTTAATGAGGTTTAAATATATAATTATGTTTGTTTTAGTATATCTTAAAAAACATAGATCTTTGCAACACTTAAGTAAAATCTTTTATACTTCTCCACAATATCAACTTTAACAAAATTCTCCATGTCGACTTGCACTTCCTCAAATTAATTCTGAATTTTAAGGGATTGAAGATTAGGGAAAATTCATATTTTCGATCCTTGATTAAATGATAGCCAAAAGAGGAAAAGTAACTCTCTGGTGGCAACTAGGAAAAGCCATGGGCAATGTTTCCCCAACCCCTTAGCTAGCAATTTAGTCCACACCCTCTAAAGAATTTAAAAGCAATTGCCTAAACTAAAATGAAACTAATAATAGAGAGTTTTCACTATCATAATATATGTTATGAAATTCCTTCTTAAATATCCTGTGGTTCCTTTTGAGGCAGAGACACCACATAATTGTCATCATGATTTATCCCCCTTAGCTCATTGAAAGAGGTGGAAATGTCATCTTCTCGTAAAAAGTAAAGAGACTAGAATGCGTCCTTGCCCTAAAGGAGTTGCGGGAAATGTGATCAACCTATCTATCCCTATTTTGGCCAAAAAGGACGGATGATGGAAAAGATGGTCAATTGTTTCCCTTTCCCTTCTTTTTAACACAATATACATTATGAAATTCCTTCTTAAATATGCAATTGTTCTTCTATAATTTTGCTGGAGCACATCGCATATGTATTCTTCCATGGGCAATAAGCCAACTCAATACCTTGACTTATATATATATATATATGTATGATATTTCAAAACCTTTTTTTAATATTTATAATTTGAAGAAAAGAATGAATGCTGACTGTTTAAAAACCTTTTTTTTTAATATTTATAACTTGAAGAAAAGAATGAATGCCGACTTAAACTTTTGTTGATAGATGCTTATGAAGATAAAAATGTATGAGGTTGAAGCACAAATTCCCTATGTGTATAGATAGAAACTAAAAAAAATTCTAAAGAATAAAGAAAATAAGGTTGCATTTGGTTGGTGATTTTGATACAATTTTCTGTATCCCAAAAATTCAAAAACATGGAAAAAGCATTTGGTGAGTCAAATACAAAAATAGTTTTTTAGGATTTAACCCGAAAAACAAGTTGTTTACTGAAAACGTTAAAACATTGTTTTCTGAAATTTCATTTTGGAATTGTATCCTTGTTTTTGAATTACAAACCAAGCATGGCCTAAGACTAAACTCTATTTTAAGAAGAAAAGAACATGCAATTCAAAAAAGAAAAAAAAGTGTAGTCAACCTAGGGGTGTAAGCAACCCGACCCCACCCGACCTCTTAAAATTTATATATATATATATATATATGAGTTCATCCTCATTCCCACAAGTCAAGTTTTAGAGTAGCTTGACTTATACATATACGAGTTCTCCCAAAAAAGAGAAATCTCATCTTTTAAAGCTTAAATAGTAGTTTAATAAGTTGGATACATGATAATCCAACATATTTTATTACTAATATAAGCTTAAATAGTAGTTATTAAGCTTTAAAAAAATTGGTCTATTTAATGGAGACCAACCCAACCCGATTTCATCCCTAAGTCAGCCCATAAACATCCATTATATATTGAGAATAAAGTCACAGAATAGTTTTTTACTCATAGAGTGTGTGTCTTATAAACTTAATGACCATGTTCACAAGTCAAGCTTCCAAATGTCTAGTTTTTAACTATAAAAGTTAATAAAAATCTGAAAAATCAATAAATGAAATGGAAAAACTTAGGTATTTGCTATTGTTGGCGTGGCGTTGTTCTGTTGTTTAGACTAAGCTTGTTGTCCAATAGAAGTCCTTTAATGTTGATATGTTTGCAAAGAAAACTTACGGTTACTTGCTTCCCTTGTCTATCAAATCTAGCCAATACTTTCTGATTGAGCCTACTTGGATTATGAAATATGTGATCTCCTATGCTAGATCTGGTGACGTGTCAGATATTTCTGCAGATTGAAGAGGTCTGCATCCGGCTAAATGTTGATGTCACTGTTGCTTCAGGATCCTCTCCTGCACCTACACCTATTGAGTCATTTACTGACATGGTACTTGCAGTCCATTTTCTTTTGGCTTGGGAATTAGATTTGATTGGTTGGTCTGCCTCCTAAACTTTCTGTACCTTGACTTCACAAATTTCAGTGTCTGCACCCTAGTATCATGAAAGATATAGCCTTTCATGAATACACTAGGCCAACTTCTATTCAAGCACAAGCCATGCCTGTTGCTCTTAGTGGAAGGGATCTTCTGGGATGTGCGGAGACTGGGAGTGGAAAGACTGCTGCTTTCAGTATTCCTATGATTCAGGTTTCCAAGTTGTGTCTTTTACTTTGTTTTATGAAAGATTTTTTTTTTTCCAAATTAGTGCATGGACTTACTGCTAGTTCCAATTTGATGATCTTTCTCCTTTTTTTTCCCCAATTTTAGCATTGCTTGGCTCAGCCTCCTGTTCGACGTGGTGATGGGCCTTTGGCATTGGTATTGGCACCTACAAGGGAGCTTGCTCAGCAAATTGAGAAAGAGGTGAAGGGACTTCTCTCTTGTAGCACAAAATTAGCAATTAGTATTAACATATAATTCAAGATTTTATTTAATTTATTTATTTATTTATTTTGGTTGAGAAGAAACAATGTTAGTAGTTAGTTGTATAACCAGCATCATCACCATACCGCACTTTCTGGGAGGTATCATGTCCGTTCTTGACCCATTAATCCCCCTCATCCCCTAGGATGAGACAGTGGTAAGAGTTGAACCTGGAACCTTTGGGTTCCAATGCCACCTCTTTACCAACTACACCAACTCCATGTTGGCATAATTCAAGAAGATATTGTTACTCTATAAATGAATAAAATGCTTTATTAACTTGTGGTGCCTGGTGACTGATGGGATTATTGTTCTGATTTTAGGTTGAAACTTGAGTTATTATTTTATGTACTGACTACTGAGTATGTCTTATGATCTTCCCCTCTTACCTCACGTTCTGCTTGGTTGAGAAATAAGATTTTCAAAACTTGACCTTTGGGAAGTTTTGTTGGATTCTCTTCTTAGTCCATCTAAAAGAATTGACAACTGGGAATAAATGCCTTGAAATCCTGAGTTATCATACTCCTCCTTCAAGGCTTTCTTAATTACTTGTTAGTCAAATTAAAGACATTGTTACATGGTTAAAATCTGATCTGCCCACTTTGAAAATATAATGTCCTGTTTTTTTCTGAAGAATAGAACATAATACCTATTGAAGTACATGTTCATCATATTGGAAGGAACCTTTCTATCTTGGTTTAGATGTTGCTATATATACAAGGTTTTATGTTAATCTCGATATCTAGGTTTCATTAGTCTTCTTAATTTTTTTCACTAGTCTCAATACAATTTGTCCCTGCTTTAGAGCTCCTGCCATCAATGGTTGAAGAGTGAAAATTATGTGGTATCACTTATTCAGGACTTTTGTTACTGATGAGATCAAGCTTGGCATGGATTGTTCTTCAAAACGTTGTGGTATCGGCTAATTTTTATTCGATGTGAGAACTGTTTTGAGGTTTTTTTAATTTTTGTCGCTCTTTTTTAAATAATCAATTGTTACTCTTTCCAGGTCAAGGCTTTTTGTAGATCTCTGGACTCTTTCAGAACTGCTATTGTCGTGGGTGGAACAAACATAGCAGAGCAGGTAAACAATTGTGGCATAAGTAATCATGTTAGTAGTGGAAGCAGGAATCTTGCATCATCATTTTTGCTACGGCCACCTTCGTCATCATCATTTACTGCTCCTTTCTATTCTATCTCAATCCATGTTTCTGATGGCATAAGGAGTTAAGGACCACTCAAGATTATAGTCTTAAAACATTTGCCTGCACTAGGATAGTCATGGTTGAGAAATATAGCTATGCAGAAGTGGGTGACCAACTGAACCTTAAGAGTTCCAACACTGTAGTAAGAAGCACTAATACCTGTGCCTGAGAGTTGTACTGAACTAATGCTACTGATGTTGCTTGCATTGGTAGTAAAAGAAATGTACATAAATGAAACCGTGGGGCCGCCGTGCAAAAAAATGTGAGGCTAATGTGCTTTTCTTCTCTTGTATTCCACCATCTCATTCTTCAGTATCCTCTTGTGTGCTTGTGTGTTTCTAAAACTCTGTTTCTCGACTCAACAAAACCACACGGGGTCGGTTGACTACATGAATCTGCTTCCTCCACTCTGTTTTTTTCTTTTTGTTGAGGGCCAAGTCAACTCTTCTAATGTGTGTTTTCAAAATGGCTAGCTTATTTTGTTCAATAGTATTGGATAAAGTAGAAAACAAATTTTGCTCTTATCATGTGCTTATGCTTGTGGAAAATGAAATCAATTGTACTAACTAGCTGTTTTGGTTGCATTCTTTCCTTTGAGTCGTCAATCTTTCCTCCTCTCTTCAGTCCTTTTGGTGATTGGCGGTCAACTTATGCAACTTATAGTGGTTATTTATTTATTTATTTTGCCCATTTTCATTACAGAGATCTGACCTTAGAGCAGGAGTCAACATTGTGGTTGCTACCCCTGGAAGATTTATTGATCATTTACAACAAGGAAACACTTCCCTCTCCAGAATTTCATTTGTTGTGTTAGATGAAGCTGATAGAATGCTAGACATGGGTTTCGAACCACAGATAAGAGAGGTAACATGGCTAATGTGTCTATCTTCTTACGGCATTTTCTTCTTTTGCTTCATTAGTTATGCTTATCCATCATCAGCCCAGTTAAAAGTTGAGACTAGCCATGGCAACATGGCCTATTTAAACTTCGCATTCACACAAGTTTTTCTATGTGCAACTTTTGTGCTTGTGTTTGTCTCCCATTATGCTGAAGCAATTAATTCAGCATTTACAAATTTTATGATATGTGCCTTCTATTATTGTGTAATACTTGTACGCATATTAGTGTTTGAGTAAGATACCTCTGTTGATCCTATTTAAAAAGGCCGAGGATAGGTAAATTAACCTCTATTCACTTGAGAGATATGATTTTGCTTCTCATTGATTTTTCTACACTTTAGAATGATCCTCTAATTTCCCTTTCAGGGCCTGCCTGTCTCAAATATCAGTCAGTTACAGATGATGGATTTACATTTGTGGAAATAGTATTATAAAAGGCTTTGGGATTTGCTTGCTAATACTACATATTGCATGCTGATTGTATGAGTTATCTTTTGCAGGTGATGCGAAACCTTCCCAAAAAGCACCAAACTTTGTTGTTTAGTGCAACCATGCCAGTAGAGATTGAAACGCTTGCACAGGTAGACAGGCTTCTCATTGCTCTAAAGTGTTGTCTGTGTAGAAGTTGACCAATTTCTCAATTGATGATATGGGCGCATCAACAGAAATGCATATGAAGAACATCTGCTTTTGTCCTTTGGATTTTTCAACAATGCATTTTATTTGATTGATTAGACCTTCTTTCATGGTATTTTAGGAGTATCTAAGTAATCCAGTGCAAGTGAAGGTGGGAAAAGTAAGCAGCCCAACTGAAAATGTATCTCAAATTTTGGAGAAGGTTGCAGAGAGTGAGAAGGTTAGTCTCATTTTCATAATTACTATAATTGTTAGTATTTTTTTTCATTTTTTTTACATTGGCAGGGAACTCTGGAAGTTGGATATTTTTGTCTTGAAGCCACTGGTCATGTTACTCCTAACCAGCAGTATTCTTTAGCTTTAATGGTCTTATTAATGGTCATCTAGTGATTAGTTGAGAAAATTCTTTGTTAAGTTGAGTTCATTTGTTCTGTTTAACTATTCTATGAACGCCTGGGATTTTTGTTGCAAAGTCTGGATATGAACTAGTTTCTGAATGTCTAAAATGAGACAAATATTGCTTCTGATATTTTTTTTAAGGGGTGCTTATCCGTCTTGTGAACTTATATTTTTATGCCATTTTTATTAATTAGGCTAGGTACTCAATTGATGGGGGTGTTTCTAAAAGTTGGTATTGTGCTTTGCAGATTGATCGATTGCTGGCTTTGCTTGTGGAGGAGGCAACACAGGCTGATAGATCAGGCCACCTCCTACCCTTAACAATTGTTTTTGTTGAAAGGAAGGTATGTAGAGCTCCAAATTGGCATCTGCTAGTTTGCATTCTATATCTTAAAGTGTTTAAACTAAGCTTATGAGTATGAGTATTGTGTAGGGACTTTGTTGCTTTAAGCTGTTGCAATCAGATGCTTTTGGAGCATGCTTCTCGATGCACTTCTTTTATTTCCCCCCTCTTTTTCCTATCCATTAATTACTCTTTTCTTTGATGCTTATTATTTGTTTATTCAATCAGTTCTATTCTCTAGAATATATATGTTCTTCATGGGTATTCTCTGGCTTAGTTTTTATGCAAAAGGTGCAATAGAATCCAATTCTTTTGTACTTGTACAGGCATATTTATATATTAAGTTTAATATGCAAATATTTCCATGTTCAACTCAAGATTTTGCCCTTTCCTGAATGTAATTAGTATCCAGAATTTCTTAATTTCTATTTAGAAATGTTTGGCAATTGGCATATCTGACATGTTACACCTCTGCCATTTGGTCTCTCTTTCACCGTAAATAATCTTGTGTTCCGTTACGTCAATGATATTTTACCTTTCAACTTCTTAGATCCAAATCAGCTGTCAAAACATTCTACCTTATTCCATTTCATTTGAAGATTTATTCTTGCTGTTATTCCATTCAGTACCTGTGAAGCGCTGACGTGCTAAGTCCTTTAGACTAGGTGTGATGAAGTTGCAGACGCTCTTGTTGCACAAGGATTGCATGCGGTTGCTCTTCATGGTGGCCGTAGCCAAAGTGAAAGAGAGGCAGCTCTACACGATTTTAGGAATAGCACTACTAATATCTTGGTATGCTTCATCTCATCAATAAATTGCTAGAAAGATTTGCTTTGAGCTAACTAGCATTACTTATTTTGGGTGCTGTTCTGCAGGTTGCTACTGATGTTGCATCTCGTGGTTTGGATGTCACTGGTGTTGCTCATGTTGTTAACCTGGACCTTCCAAAGGTAATGTCTAGCATGGAGTGGAAGGTTTTCTTGCTTGCTGAAGTATTGCCAAATCTGTAATGGGTTTTTGCAGAATGTTTTTCTCTTCTCTTGACTGATGTTCTTCCTGCCGAACCCACTTCATTTTTGTTAAATTCTACTTCATCACACTCTCTTCTTGAATATGAACTATGGTTTTCCATTGAGCTGTGTAAAATGTATGCAGAAACAAATGTGTATGTCTGAGAGTATTATCTCTATGTTCAGGACCTTTTTCTCTCTCCATGCCTATCTGCTTAAAGTTAACTTTTTTTTTTTAATCTTGGGTTGCTGCTTCTGTTACAGACAATGGAGGACTATGTGCACAGGATTGGAAGGACAGGGCGTGCTGGATCAACTGGCCAGGCTACTTCATTTTACACCGATCGTGATATGGTGTTCTCGTGTTCCATTTTTCATTTTTTCTTTTGTTTGGTCACTATACATGGATATTTATGGATTCATTAGGCTCGTGTCATTTCTGTTTGTTCTGTTGTGTGCTTGGTAATCATGGATGAATTGATATTGACATTGTCCTTTCTTGTTTGGTTATGGCTGCATCTTATAGTTTCTTGTGGCACATATAAGGAAAGCAATTGCAGATGTTGAATCTGGAAATACCATGTCATTTGCAACTGGGAAGGTATGTATCTTGTGTGGTCTAGTTTCAGACGTTCAAACTTTAAGAAAAATAAACTTCTTTTAAAATTACTGCATTTAACTTTTATTTCCCAGATTCCTTTTTTTTTTTCCTTCCCAAGTTTTACCTACTCTCAACTGCAATCTCTACTGCATTTGTTATCAACATGTGTATCATTACCATGTGCATTTTGCCGTATGACTCCGTGGGGTGATATTGAATTCTAGGCTGCAAGGAAGAAGGAGAGAGAGGCAGCAGCTGCACACAGAGAAGAGAGGATTGCGCTATCTAAGCTCTCTATAGCAGGTCCCACATCAATAAATATTGAGGACAAGTATCGCTACATGCTTACTCCCACAAATATGAAGAGAGAGGGTGTGGCAGATGAAGCTTGGGATGACTGACTCCTAAAAGCACCCTGAGTGCACATGTTGAATTGATGTCTTAGATGTTTCATCGTTGTGCTTCTGAGGATCAGTGGGGCTGGTAATATTTCATTTATAAATGAATTAAATGCATCCATTTCTCTTGTATTTTTATTGAAGTTTGCAAATATTGATAGTGAGTTTATTTGTTGTATTTCACTCTTTTCAGTCGCAAGAAGATGTGTTGATATGCTGGTTCTTGGAGGCACAGAACATGCCAGAGGTGACCCATGAGTTCCTTAGTAAGTTCATGTGAATGCTTTTTTATTACCAAGGATTAGTTGCTGATGAATTCAATGTATGGGTTTCTATAATCAGAGGCATGTTTTTTATTGATATATTGATCAAAGAATGGTCAGTATCCATGAAATTTGTGGTTTGATTGAGCTCCAGTTACACATTACAAGTATGAATACAATCTGAATGTCTCTCTGGAATAGAGTATGGTCTTCTGCTACTATATATGCAAATGGGCTTTCATTCAAAATTTGGTTGGACAGTGAAGTGCTGGGCAAACCCTGGACTCTGCATTGGATAATTTGACTTTTAAAACAGGTAGCCCCTCTCTTATTAATATTATTACAATGAAAAGATCGAGATAGTATACAGAAGCATGCTCACAAACTTTTTTCCTATATTCAACTGTATATAATTTCTTTTCACTAGGTTAAACGATTTTTGGGTTGACACAAGCTTGTGTTTTTGTAATATTAATATTAGTGATTGAGGATTGATATTGCTTTTTTTTTTTAATGTATATTAGCTTCTTTTTTCTTTTTCTTTTTCTTTTTCTTTTTCTTTTTTAGGGATTATGTATGTTAACTTACAATAATAATAATAATAATAATAATAATAATAGCTTCTGTATCAGTTGAAATCTAGGGGGAGTCTGCTTGCATTTAGGCTTTTAGGATAGGCATAAGCATACAGCATATACTGTCTCCATGGTATTGAGGAGCAAGGCTAGTTGGGATGCTATGCAAAGAAGTCTTTTTTTCTTTTTTTTGATTGGTTATGTATTGAAGAATTTAGGAACTGACAATGTTAGTTGATGATTCCTATGGTGGAGGGAATCTTGGCTTTGTTCTCGTTGGAGATTCCTGGTGAATCTTAAATCCCAATCTAGTTGGTCAAGGACCTTCATTTTATTTATTTATTTATTTGGTCTTGGAGATGATAGATATGTTGGTCAATATGACTTGGACTCAAGAGTCCATTTCTACAATTAGGGAATCATTCTAGATGAGTTAAAGAAACATATAATATTATGTGTGTATACACATACGTTGCTTGTTCTTGTTGGTTCTCCCTTGACCAATGCTTTGTTATCTATTGTTGACGAGGATTCAAAAATTTGAAAAGCCTTCCATTTGAATATTCAACCGTAGAGAAAGCTCCCACTCAGATTTGATTGCCCCCAAATCCCTCCGCCTTCTCCCCCTTTCCATTTCAGAGGTTTTGGAATGTGTTGTCCACATTCGAACGCCTTGACAAACTTGGCTCCGTTTCTGGGCAAAGATTTAATTTTTTGCTAAATATTTTTGGGCCTTTTTCTATAATTCAATAAAAGTAGCGGTGTATCCAAAAATTATATCTTTGCTTATTACAGAAGGAGTTAAAACATTTACTAAAAATTGAAGTTCATTTTAGAGAAGGAAGTAGAAGATAAGTAGAGTAAAAGAACAAATTCCCTTAATTATTGATCTTTAATTTTTCATCTTCTCTTTTCCTTAACGCTAACACAAAGAGCCAAAATTCAGAACTTGATTTGATTTGCAATTTTTTAGGTTGAAAAGATTTATTGTAAACAGCGTTATACTTTTTTTTTTTCTTCTTAAAATGGGTTTTAACCTGTGATTTCGAAGTTTAACTACTTTCATAATTTCCTATTACATTTCTTTGACATTCATTCTACTGCAAATGCAAGCAAGGATTAAAAAAAAAAATGAATTAACTTATCAGGACCAGATATGCAACAATCAATTCTAAAATAAGGTATTCAAACAGCACGAGATTCAAATATTGACAATCTATTCCAAATGTGAAATGCATGGGTTTGTCTCAAAATATTTTAAAATCGAAGTTGCTTTTTTCTTTTCTTTTCTTTTTTGTTTAAATGCACTGGTAATCCCATTCTTTCAATCATTTGATGAACTGATGAATCGACAAGCTCACTTGAACTGCAAAAAATCTTAAGAGAAAACTTGACCAGCAGCCACCAGAGCTTGAATAGGGTTGTCTAGGTGGATTTTCCCGTCTTTTGACTCTACAATTTTCGCAGTTGTGAAGGGCCTTGATTAAAATAAATGATGGTAATCTTATAATTAATTAGTATTTTGTCACATTCATTCAACCCTGCAGGCTTCCCAGTTCTGATCTCTTCTGCCTTCAAATCTCATTTAATCAAACTCCGGTGATATGTGGCCTCCACGATTCTCGCACCATTCCATAACATGGGTCAAGCCATCTGGGCTCCCAAATTACATAATTTTTTTTTTTTTAAAAAAAGGAAAATAGATTTAATTTATTAAGTAGCGGGGTTGTATGGTAACTAGTAATCATGTGAAATGTATATTGAAAGCGTGTTTGACGATTGCGTATGGTGACATAAGGTGTCAACTCACCTAGCTAATTATATTCATATTATTGTTAGATTCATTTAAAAAAAAAAAAAAAGACCAACTCAAAACTCCCCACTAAATATTTCATCAGTAGTAGTAGAAGAAGTCGTGGCAATGCTTTTTCTAGTACAGAAGAAAATCAAAAACATTTTCAAAAGTTCAAAGTCCCCCCATCAATGGGGCAAGGTCTTCGCCTAGACTCGTAGACACAAACAGGTGAATGAATTACTAGGAAAGGATGACTAATGACCAAGTCATACCTTTCAAATTTCCGAATTCTACCGTGTAATACTAAGAATAATTTCTTTAATTTTCCCTTCCTCTTTCCCTCACAAGACATACACAATATCTTTCTTATTTAAATTTAGTCGCCTTCATTCATTTCATTCATTCATTCAAATATGTTTTAACTAATAAGCTTTAGACGACACACACGTACACCAGACCAAAAACGGAAAAACCATGGATGAAACCTTGTCTTTAATTTTCCATGGTTGCGAATTAGCTAAAGAAATCGAATCAAATCTACTCAATTTAGCAAACCATCCCAACCTTCTTTCAAAATCTTGTGAGAAAGTAGTGATGGTTTTCAAGAGTGCAATTCAAAGACTCGACTCATCAAATATTAACCCTTCATCTTCACATTCTCCTCCATTAATGGTTTTCCAAGACCCATCAGCATCAGAACGGCCGGTAGTATCAGAAGCTGCAGATGCAACTGTGCAAGAATGGTTGAGTTCAAGCTACACACAAGCTATGGATCTTTTTCTACAATCACAATTTTCATCAGCAAGTAAGGACCCATTATTATTTAGTAGTAGTACTAAGAAGGGTGCAATGGGGTTCAAGGAGATTGGATCAATATCAGAATTAATTCCCGGTGGTTCTTCCAGTGATCATCATACGAAGAAGATACTTGAATTGGGTAGCAAAGAAAAGGGTATTAGTTATGGTGGAGATACCGAGGGTTCTTCGCGCTCAAGAAGTGGCGGTGGTGGTGGTGGAGCTGACGTTCAGATGGCTGAGGGGGCTGATCAGTCCGCCCGTAAAAGTCCAGTGGGGCGTAGATCATCACGAAAGAGGTGAATTTCCCTATTATTTTAAAACTTACTCGTTAAGTAGCAGATTTTTTTTTTATTTTTCTTCATTTGTTACTAGTAATGAGGTCCATGGCCAATGCAAAAAGGACTCATTTAGGATCACTAGTACAAAAGATTTGGTCTTTAGCTTTGATCAAATTTCGTAGCTTAATGTCTTGAGTTACGAAAAGCCTTCGCAGCTAAGTAGTGGCTAAAATTCCATGCGTGTGCTATGACAACTAAAAAACCCATTAGACACGAAAATGAAAATTTCCACTTACCTGCATGGAGAGGATTGCAGATTTAATTTCATAATATATACATATATATTAACTTGTTATATGTATGTGGGCTTTTCTGCAGTTTTCATTTTCGTATGTAATGTGTAGTAACTTCATTGTGAATTTTGATGTTATATTATGATGATAGCTAGGTCTTGTAAATTTTTTGGGAATTCTAAAAACTTTAATGGGTAACTGTTATTAACTGTAAGAGGTATTGATCGTTGCGGTTGGTTTGATTTTCAGCAAGGATGGAGTGGACAAACGTACGGTTCGGGTGGATGCTCCTAGAATTGGAAATACGGAGATTCCACCAGACGACGGGTTTACTTGGAGAAAATACGGTCAAAAAGAGATACTTGGTTCAATGTTTCCCAGGTAAATTACTTTTAATTTTTCGCTGATGTTGCTTCGTCCACCTTTTTTATCCCACCAAGCCCACAAATGTGTGAATACACCTTCCTTTCTTTCGCCCCATAAACCATGATTTCTTCAACTAATTTAGTTTGGTGGATATGAATCCGCTCAAATAACACTAAGCAACATCTCCATTGGTTTAGGTTATACAATTATTACTAAGGTCTATGACATTTTACAACATAAACTTTTTTTTTTTTTTGCAACCATTTTACAACATAAACTATAACTCAAAAAGAAAATGTTAATCTAATTACAAAAATATGAAGTGCAACTACACATTTAATGCACCTCAAGACGTGTAACAGACATTCATTCAATGATTGTACAGGTTTACTTGCACTCTTTGTAGTTAAATTAACATTTTTTAATTTAAAATATATTATTTTAACACTTTAATTAAATTATCTTGAAACATGCACTGATATGTGATTGGAATCAATTTTTAAATATATGTGAGGCGATCCAAGGAGGCCCATGCACAAGTTATTGGGTTAATGGTCTCATAACTAACTTCTGCATATAATTACTATTTGAGTAATTGATATAGAGTTATCTCTGAGGTTCCTTAGCCCATAAAGACATGCCCCTTATTGTATAGGACCAAAAACCTATGTTGGAAGTCTCTTATTCAAGAGAAATCTAAATATTAGATTTGTTGCATTTTTAAATATGTGATTTAAAAAAAAAAATGCTGAAGTGACACTTTGTTGAGATACTTATTGTACACTAATGATCTTCTTTGAATCATGCACTACAAGATGTTTTAAAATCAATTAATATATATATATATATATAAGGATGTTAACTCTATTTGCAACCTTTAAACAAAGTACTATCCTCTAAAGATATAAAATCAATAATTTTTTTACTAGTAAAAAACTATTTTTTTATGAGTATATACGAGCTTTAGCTTTTACAAATAGAGGATTATTTTTAAAGTAAAAGTCAGGTTCAGTAGAGTTACCGAACATTCTTAAGCATTAACAAGTAATGCTACATCAACATTTATAGCTAGCAGACATTAATATAAGCATAACCTTCAATACACCATTAAATTGTTGAGAATAGTGTATAAGTGTATGATTCAATTTAATCTAATGGTAGATTGATGAAAATATTTCTAGCAACGTCCACTAGAAATGTCATTTTAGCATTTTTCTTTGCGTTATTGTCTAATTACTACCCTATGTATGTATATTTGGTATGTTAGGGGGTATTTCAGATGCACCCACAAGAACTTCTACGGGTGCGAGGCAAAGAAGCAAGTGCAGCGGCTTGACGAAGACCCAAACGTATTTGAAGTCACTTACTACGGCCAACACACCTGCCATCTTTCTTCCTCAGCTCCATCTTCCTTTCCTGCACCACCACCTTCCAACGTTAGTGTACTAGATCAACCACCTGCACCACCACGGCCACCAATACCCTCCTCTACTACTACTTCAAATATTATTCCATCATGGCCAAACAGCATTGAAATGGAAGCCACTAGTACTGGAGAAAGCAGCAGATCACATGTCTTCACCGCTGACGATTTGCAGCTCCCAATCTACTACTACAAGGATTTAATAGGATCCAGAAGTGGTGGCGGTGGAAGTAGTGGTAGTGGTGGTGCAGGCCCCTCGTCACAACCCGGCCGGGATACAAATAAGGAAGGGGATTGTCCTGTGCTGGACCTCGCCGATGTTATGTTTAACTCAGGTAGCAGTAGCAATAGCATGGATTCCATCTTCCCTTCCGTGCCAGACAAGTAGAGCTAGCTAGCACACCCAAAACAAGCAATCTGATCAACGTTGACATTCTCCGATGGATCCATCGGAATCGGGCGAACAAGCAGTTGGCTTGGATTGAAGACTAATTATATCACCAAGTGATTAACATCATAAGAATTTGATTGTTAGCTGGATGCTGAATCCAGTTGCATCTTACAGTTCGTAGGATTATAGATGGTTGAACTAGCTTAATTAGATAGCTTACTCTTATTGATGAATTTTTATTTTTATTTTTCACATTTAAAGCTTAAGCCATTCAATTTCAGATTCAAAACAAATAATTAAGAAGCCATTTATTTTTTTTTTTTTTTTTAATCCCAGCCCCTATACTTCTCTTTTCTCTCGTTCATTTTCTTCTAGTGTTGTTTACCATGTAACACATTACTCTCTCATATGTATGCATTTGTAGCTTTATCTGGCATTATTTGTGATTAAATATATAAGCTTTTTGTCTTGCATTTTTTATTTTTTTTTTCGTTTTTTGACAAACTGACTTGTATTATATTTCAAATTATAGTTAAAAACATATGATACATTTAATCTAAAGCAAACACACTACTATAACATCAATACCATTTCGCAATTTTATATATATTATATTCACCTACATTATTAGTATATATATATTTATTTGTAAAGTTTGAAGAAGAAGAGACCCATAAAACTTAGAAACTCTAAATTTACAATAAAATAATAAAATAATTATTTCTAAAATGTTAATGATCAGAGAGACATTTCAACCGATCTTGTGATAATTAATTTGCAGGACGGAAACTTTTAAAGTATTTAGAATCGTTCCCAATTGGGTATGGGAGCTGTCAGTTTGACGTTTTATGTTCTTTAGCGTCCTTAATAATATTGCTTTAATTGTATACAAAGTATTTATATACTTTCAGGCAAGTTCGGTGCAGATTCTTTGAATGGACAGAATCGATTTACTACTACTCTTCTTTGAAAGAGATCGGATAGTTATCTTTTTGTACTGTTTACTTATCTTAAATCGTCTCATAATTTAGTTAGAGATTTGTTTGTATTTAAAGTTTATATCTATCATGCATATATAAATATAATCTCCTTTGGGGGAGGTTATGTATTAATTTGTTGAATTATTAATATTCTTAAATTTTATTCAAACGTTAGCTAGCTTCCCATGTATATCTTCATGATCAATTAATAATGTTAGTGATGATAGGATTAAGGGCAAGATTAAAATATCTAAATAATGGATTAGAGGCTTAATTATAGTCCCCCATCCGACATCTAACACATTTCATTAGGCTATATACCCACCCACTTAATATATTGGTAGCCCTAAATAGAAAAAAAAACTCAGCACTCATGTGGTAGGTACCCCGTCTCTCATCCATAAGGTAAGAGGTTCGAACCTCCCTTAAGGGATTAAAAAATAATATAATTATTGTCAAGGTTTATCCTAATTTTATCTTATAGTTATCCTGTCTTAATAGACATAGACATGATAACTAAAAAAAACTAATTAAAAAATCAAAATGGAACTCACTTGTAGCAAATTTGCATTCCGTGTAGAATTGGAAGCGGAGCCAAGAGCATACAATAGACATCTGAATTTAAATAATGAATACTTCTTTTTCTTATAAATACTTTAACTGTGTTTCCTTGAAAAAGAAAAGAACCATATGAAGCCACGGCACAAGTGACGACACCAGATGGGAAAATAGATGAGAGCACAGTACCACGCACTGCGTACGAAGCAAGAGAAGAATGAATAAATAAATAAATAAATAAATAAAATAAAATTGAACCCGTACATCCCCTATCCTCACCCCCACGAAATCAAAAACATTACTTTATTTTGATATCATCGTGACACAAAAATAATGTTCAGGTGACTATATCCATCAAGCAAATATAAGTTTTTGATATATTTAAATAATTTTTTTTATTATTTTAAAAAAATTATACTTTGGTTCTGTCACATCAGCCGAACCAAAGCTGATAATTTGCATATATTTTTAATTTTTTGTTAGATTTATACGTACAATTCTTATGTTAGGTTTTTGAATTTATTTGATATGAGTTTATTCTTTAAATTAATAAAGAAATATACTTTAATTATCCGCCTCCTTTATGATATTGTAGGTTGAATGAGGGAATAGGTTTCACACAAAAAGCCACATATAATCACCCATTTCATGAATAAAGTTGTATGGAAATAAATTTAAAAAAAAAAAAAAGAATAAGAACATGCATAAAGATTATTGATTTCACCATAACTTCCTGGCAATTTCTATGAATTGATTGAATCCATTACTTTTGCGGTACGTCCCAATCAAATTTAAATGTCATCATCGATCACACCATCTTCTAGCTTTTTTATTTCCTCCTTTGCATCCTTTTCTATATTTTGTCAAAGTGTTAGGGAAAAGTAAATTTCAGGAAATTATACTTAATACCTATTTAATGTCCTTGAATCATGTTTATTATATCATTTCAGGAAATCCAACATATGCTAAAGGATTCTATTACTCAGCTCAACTTTTTTTTGTTGGAAATGCAAATTTCGTGTGAAGTCATCAGCAATATTTGCATTTTATTTGTTAAAAATTTCGTCAACCTTTATCATTATGACGGATATATATATATATATAAACAAGTTATTTTTCAAAGAAAAAAAAAAAAGCAATGTGAAAAGGGAGGGCTAACTTAGGAGGCGGCAGAGACTTTAAACCCTTCCGAGTAGTAAAAGGTCAAAAAGTGTCAATTAGCTAAGGAAGCGCTAATTAGCTACATGACATTACTTGAGTTTAAGAGATTTATATACAAAAAATAATAATAATAGTAATAATAATAAAATAAATGTGAAAGGAACTATACGTGTGAAAACTTGAGAAAAACTTGGGAGGGATGGAGAGAGGGATGATGTGCGTGAGATGGGAAAAGGGAGCCCTGTCTCCTCTGCTTGAATCTTCTCTCTTTTCGACAATTAATTAATTTGGAATCTATTTTAATGCATGAAATCATTTTTTCTATGGATGCCGATGCCGGTGGGTGGGTGACCTTTCGGTTCCTACCGGGGCACCACATAACATACATACATGCCCAATATATCATATCTAAGTTATCAACTAATATATCAATAAGTAGAAAATTAATTAAATTGATTGACATATATTATGAAGGCATAATTTAAAACACTCTTTAAAATTAAGACATTAATAATAATTATGCATCAATATCTACGTACGTACAAAGTGACAAGTGGATTAAATTCCTTATTAAACCAATATTTCAATATTTTAGAAAGGATGATGTCAAATTGAAAGACGAGCATTAAGAAGCGGGTTTGGCGAAAATGAGTTTGGCGAGAGGAGATCTAGAAGATGAATTGTGAAATGTCCACCCCCACGCGAATGTGGAAAATTGAGTCCTCAGTTTTGGTTTATTAATATTAATTAGCTAGCTAGCTAGCTAGCGTTCACACTGCTATAAAAAAAAAAAAAAAAAAAAAATTTAATGTAGTAATCAAACGACGACCTCATAAATTGAAGTGATTGGATAAGGATATACGAGTGCAGCTTGCAGCTTCATTCATGTATTAATCAAATAAAAGGACAAATCATCTCTTTTATATATATATGGTCGGTTCGACGAAATTGCCGTGTTTTTGTTTCTGCAGCTGAGTGAGATTGTTTGATTCTCCTGTTTCGTTGATAACATCACAAACCCAGACCCCAAAAAGCACGTAACCTAATCAATTGAATCCTTTAATTTGTTCGCAGAAAGGCCAGGCCCCATGCTTTAATGTCAGTTTAGCACGAATTATTATCATCTTCGAGAAAAAAAAACGGAGACACCAGGGTATGGTTAGCGTACGGAATAAAATAAAATTATTTTTATAAAATTAAATTAAATTAACTAAAATAGAATAGAATAAAATAAAATCAGATTAAAAATAAAGTAATTTTATATGTAATAGTATATTTGATATTAGATTAGATTGATATTTTTTTTTAACAAATTACATAAAATCTTTAAAAAAAATAAAAAAATCCCACCTAAAAAGGGATAAATTAGTGAGGTGGATTATTTTTAAATATGAGATTAAAATTAAAAATAGTGTAATCTCAATTAATTCTTTTTATAAAAAAGCCCCTTAAAATACTATATTTACACTCATTACCAAGGTTAGTAGAAATTAATACACCTTATTAGATATCTAGCTAATTTGGTGCGTGTTTTATACTCGTCAAAATACCCAAAATTTACACATTTTCGGAACCTCTTGCCGATACCACTCATGTTTTGCTAATTTTACAAAATTTGAGATTCGGATATCATTTTCTATATCTAAAAATTTTAAAATACAGGAAATTTATTTGGTTAAAGTAAATTTGAAAACAGTCTTTTACTCTCTCTTTTTTAAAAATATGTTATTTTATTTTTTGATTAGATTTAAATTTTTGAATAAACCACCACCAAACAGCCTTAAAATGAGAAAGAAAAAATCAAAATCGTTAATAGTCTATTTTGGACAAAAGAATCTAGACCTCTAAAAAGAATAAGAAAATCATAAATATCCGTCATGACAAGTAAAAGATTTCTTTTTTACCACAATTAGTAAAAACTGAGAAAGGAATACGTGAAACCGTTAAATTAAGGTCAAACTAATGGATAAGCACCGATGAATAACACGAGTAAGTAATGCTAACTTGCCCTACAAGATTTTAAATAGTATCAAGAAAAATAAAAGTAAAAGACATAATTTTAGTGATATTTATAAATCTTTTTGAAAAGAGCTAAAATGACAGATGCGCTGCACTATCGCACAAGCAGAGTGTCCCCACAGATAGCGATATTCCATTACGTAACACTAGACGTTGGATTTGAGCCGATTAATTAGCTACCTACGCATCAGCTTTACCTTCAAGCTCCGACTATTCCACGTTCGTCTCATTTGGCTTGCGCTTGCAGTGGCCCTTAGTTCAAGGCTTCAAAAGAGGGCAATCAAAATAATTCTACTAACCACTGAAATTAATCCACAATCACCAGTGGCCCTACGGATATATAGATTCCAAAGATTCTAGTCTCGCTCATGTATGGGATCTATGTAATTATAATGCACCCATAGTAGTTGTGGTAGCTGTTCTTGTAGATTATATAAATATAATGGAAGCATTAATGAACAAGGTGCACGCTCTAAGTTTGGGAGGAAATCATAAACTATATATTATACAAAAAAAAATATCTCCACGGTCTTTCTGATAATCAGACCTCTACATACATAAACAGAGCATTAATTAATTTAAGGGATTTCTTCATCGAAATGAAAAACATCATCAAAATCAACTTGTCCAGCCAAGAAATCCATGTCCAGGCTCTGAGAACTAGTGGAGGAGTAAACACTGGAAATAACATCACCATGGTCGGATCCAGCTGAAGTACTAGTACCCAAGATCGTAGTGGGCCCGGATGATTCAAACGATTTTAAATCAGGCGACAAGAGATATTCCGAAGAAGATTGATTATTGATGTGGGTCAGATCATCAACACCACTTTGGATGTCTAGGGGGCATTCGGATTTAATTGAAGAAGAAAGCAAGGAGGTGAAGAAGGGACTGTAGCTTTGCTGTTTGTGATTGGTGGTGGTGGTGTTAATTGCACTCTGAAAGTTGAGGAAACAAGAAGAGTCTTCAGGATAAGAATCTAAGATGAGCTGAGGAGGCTTAAGTGTGTCTTTGCAAGTGTGGTGACCCATATATATGGTGCGGTAAATTGGTGGGTCATCTTCAGTTCTTTGCACTTGTTTCGTTGCTTGGCAGCCTTGATCGTGCTTGTGAGTACACCTAAAGTAGCTCCTGTGGATCACAATTAAAGGGTACTCATCATCAGTTTCTTTTCAAAGGAAATTTGCTATTATATATATAGATATATATATCAAAAAGACAGAATCCCACTACACAATTACTAAATATCATTAATCACTTATATTTGGGGCTTCACCTTTATTAGTTAATTTATGAGCTTTTTTCCAATCATATATATATATATATATATATATATATATATATATATATATATTGATTTAATAAATCTGAAGATTTATCTCTTTTTTCAAATTAAGCATAAAGACACTTATGGGTGAAATAGGCCAAATAAAAGAAAAAATGAAGATGGGACTTCACTAAATATCTGCAGCAACAACTGTAGTCATAATTAAATTAATTTCACTATTGTTGAATAATTTTATATTTGAAACTTGCGCATTACTTCAAAAGAATTTAAGTATAAGTGTACCTTGGATATTTTGCGTGAAGGATCTCCTTTTGTCCGTATTTTCTCCATGCATAACCATCATCAATTGGAGTAGCAGAGTGCTCTGTCCATACTTGTGAAGCCTTTCTGCAATTAAAAAATTAAGATTTTCTGTTGTGAGATACATGCATTCTCTTTATCATTTATAAGATTTCAAAGAAAAAATTTACTGAAACAAGTCAAATTAATGATTTCACCGGTAGAGCATTTTTTCCTTCTAGAATGACTAACAAAAAAAAATAAATTTGAGAACCGTGATGTGGTGGATGGGTCATATTAAGACAAATTTGCAAAACAAATTATAGAATGGCCGTCTGTAGTTGGCCGGCTTCACCGTATAACCCAATGGCAAAATAACAGAGAAAATGGTAAATTAGGAAAGAATTCGAGGATAGAATCGTCATGCAATGGATAAAATATTCCACTCCCCTCTGATCGACTCCGAGTCCCGGCCATTAGAACAATAGATCAAAAATGACTAGTATACCCTTGATCAATAAGAAATCCACTTAATTAATTAGGAAATGAAGTCACCTTCTCTTATTTCCTCCTCTCCGATCCTTCAAATCCGGAGTCCTCCTTTTCTCGCCGGAATCTTCACTTTTCCGGTCATCGGAGCTAGGTGATCCAACTTGCGTAATCATAGGACTTTGACAAGTACTACTGTCTCTGGTCTCACTAGAACTCAGTATCGAAAGAGCGTCTGAGTAAGTTTGCGAGATCTTAGTAACGAGATCATCCGCCGACACCAGTCCACCGCCTCCGGGAGGCTTTCTCAGGTGAATCTGAAGTTCCGACGCCAATTTCTGGCCGAAAAGCAGCCCGTCGACGACCTTCCTCAGATCTGTCGATAATGCTTCCGACCAAGTTGAGCACTGATCCATGCTCATGATCTTCTCAGCTCCGACCAGTTCTGTTTTTTCGTTTTTTTGTTTTCTTTGTTTCTTTCTTCTTTCGTTCGCTCGACGCAGCGAACAGCTTTTTATATGGGCTTGTATGCGTGGAACTGAGTCGCAAACGCGAGGAAATTCTTGGGAAGCAAGGATTGTAGAAAAAAATTGAGGAAAGTATTTGGTGCACTGTACTGCGAAAACGGAAAACAGCATCGGCCAATCAAGAGCTGTCAGGTAGCATTAGAATGTGGGCCCGGAGGCTTTATGGATGTCCTGTGAGGTTAGAAGAGTTAGTGCCTTATCCTTTTGTTTGTAAGTTTGCAAGACCGTGTTACAACGAAATTTCCTTGCCTCCGATTACGAACTCTGTGCGTCACCATGAAACGTCACGGCACATGCGTCAGCTTCTATTTGCTTTACTGTCACATTATTATTTTATTTTGTTTATTTATTCTTAAATATGGCCCCGCTGGTTGGTAGTGGCAATTTGTTCACACTGAACGGATGAGATTGGATGATTAATTGGCGATAATGCCCTCCTTTTTTGTCTTGTAGATGAATAATTTTTATAATGGTCCAGTTACTATCATTTTCTACCATTATGTTAAACCAATTGCTATTAATAATATTGTACTAATTAATTAACACATTTCTTTATTATTTAGCGCATCTTCTGTAAAATGATTATTTTAATCTGTTGCTTTATTAAATTTAAAATTCATATGGCATTTTCGTATTATGCTACGAGGAGGAAAGGTAATATTGGTATTTTAGTGGATGATTTTTATCTATTTGTGTGGTCTTGGTATTTAATTTTGTTTTTTATGAAAATGCGTCAGAATTCTAATGTTAGTGTATAATTAAGGTTCTCATAACCAGTTTTATGGATTATACGACTTTAGAGTAAGATTTCGATTAATTAATTAACAGGTGGCTTTGACTTGGTCAATCTGAGGATCTAGTTCTAATAATTCTGGTAATTTTCTACCATTTTGTTGCAAGATTAAGGCTTCCCATTACGTCAATCAACTTATTAATGATGATGAAAGGGGCGTGTCTATAGGAGTGTACAAGGGTAGGTCCGTTACATGATATCGCTTTATTCAACAAGTGGGCATAGATTTCCATCACATGTTTTTTTTTTTAAGATCTAATTATATAAAAATGTAATCATAATATAATTATATGTTTATGTTTTGTGAATGTAATTATATTATACATTTCAGTGTTTAGTAAATGTGATTATATTATATATCTCAGAGAATATAATAAATAATATCATTAGCTTCCTAACACAAAAATATAACCCAAAAGTATATTAATTCATGATTTAACCAAAAAAAAAAAAAAAAAGAGGTTGCAATGAGGTACCCTAATTCTAGAAAGGCGCTAAAGACAAAAAAGCTGAATTTTATGTTTATCCATGTTCAAGGCTTTAGGATCACACGTGGCCAGTACAATAGTAAATTAGAAATTAAAACCCTTCTCCACTTCGTTCACATGAGAGCGAATTGACTGAGCACTATATTCATCTACTCTGGTCATTTATGAACTAAAATATTGAAATACAATGGAAAGATATTTAATATAATAACTACAATGCATAGAAAAAAGGGCTCTTCAATTCCAGCTAGACATGAACATGAAATTAAAACGGGTAATTTCCAGTTAATGAACAGATACATACATGCAATTTAACTCATTAAATGTTTATTCTTCTAGAATTTCTCCATTAAAATGGTCCACATTCTTCTTGGACTCCTTTTCCTTGTCCACACACACACTCTTGACTTTGATTCATTTGTTTGCAATATAAAAAATATAAAAAAAATAAAAAAGTTCTAGATTCTTTTATCTAACTGATTTGTGTCCCCATATTTGAACGCAAATGGAAATCTTATTGTTGGATGGTTATCCATTAATGTGTGCATAAAAAAATAATTTTTAGTAAGTTAAATCTTAAAATATTGTCCCCTCAATTAATCGCCTATATATTTATTTGATATTAATTTATTCTACTAGTACATGAACTATTTATTTATCATTGTATTATTATAGCCTTTGGCAAAAAAGCTTTTGGTGAGTTATATATTATTATTATTATTATTATTATGAAATTTAATATTTTCAGACACTTTTTGGTTACTAGTTATTGGTCTCATTGTTGTCAAACGATAAATAACATGTGAAGCATAACTTTTTGGTTACTAGTTATACATGTATTTTTTTCATAAGGTCTCAAGCTTGAGCTTCCATAGATTTTTGTTTTTACAGCCTAAATAGAGTGGTGTAACTTTCGTTGAGAGGTAAAACCCTTATGTCATGATCATGCAAGGATGTTTATGTTAGAGTAAATGGTGTTTGAATAAGAATAAAACTTTTATTTATGTGATAGTTATTTAATTTTTTTATTATTATTATTATATAATTCGGGTTTGTTACTTAAAGTTTTCTGAATTTAATATCAGTTTATATGAAATTGATATAATAATAGCTCACTCTGTTCTATTATAAATGTCATTTTAAGTTGATGAATAGTTCTGTACTTTTGGTTTTTTTTTTTGACGTTTAATCAATCTGGTAACGCCGTGTCTGAGTTTAGTGATTGGGTGGTCTTAATAATTTAACTTGTTCCCTGACGCCATGTCAATTTAACTTGTTATTGAATCTGCTGTTTGAGAAGTAGAATAGTCTCTATGCACAAGTTGTCTTGGTGACGTATCTTGGAACTTGGATTACTTCAAATATGTCTTTTATAAACAAGATAAAATGTATGTCTAATACACAAAAGAAGGAAGACTTCTCCCTCAAATTCCAAAGTTGCACTACCCAATCCCTAAAAACCCCTTCTAATTACTTACGCCTGCTAAATCCAACACACTTTAAAAATACATATTTTTAATTTATAAAATATTAATATAATTATAAATTTTATAATTATATATATATATTTATCAGATATATTAAGTTTATATATTTTAAAATATATAATAAATAATTTTTAATTTTTAGAAGGGCTTAACCAGCTGGAAAAAGCTCTCCAAACGGGCGCCATAGATTTTGGCGACCTTCGTAATCTATTAAAAGATCGGCTAGACGCAAAGAGTGAGGGTTGAGAGCGAGTTAAATGCAACCTCCGCCATTGCTCTGTTGCACAAGAGCTTCACTGATTACTCTTAGGATGCTATCCTCATGCGCTTACCAAAACCCTAATTCCAGCTCTGGAGTTCCTTCCACCATGAGGACCGGCTCTAAAACCTCGCAAGCTTCTCATCTTCCAATCCTTTCTAACCTGAAGATTTCCCAACCAAACCCTCAAAACCTCCACCAATCCACCATTGCTACCAAATCCTTAGCTAGTGTCTCCAATTATCAAATCCCTTCCATTCATACTTCGAGCGATCCAGTAGCATCAGCGCCGTCGGAAATCGATGGATCCCAACAGCAAACTCTGATTGTCGTCTCTTTCTACAAGTTCGCCGATTTCCCCGACCACGCCGATTTGCGCAAACCCTTGAAAGACCTATGTGAAGAAGAAGTGAGAATCTTTGACAAACCTTCTTGTTTTGTTTCATGTATTCGCAATGTCTCCTTGCTAAGCTTTTTTTTTAAAAATTCTTAGGATAGTGCGAGAAATTAGGCTTTTAAATTATGTTTTTTCTCACATTCACATCTTACTGTTTCATTTGCACCTTACCAAGCTGATCGTGTTCAGCGTGTTTCAGGAGGCATTATCCTTGCACCAGAAGGAATCAATGGTAGCATTTGTGGTACACGAGAGGCAGTGAAGAGAGTACTTGGGTTCATTCAATCTGATAGCCGTCTAAAGGGGCTAAGACGGATTGAATCGCCTGTTAGTCCTGAGGAAGAAGCTATCCATCATGGACATACGAGCAGTTCTCCTGTTGGAGCAGGGGATGATGCACCGTTCAGATGGGATCACGTGCGGGTCAAGTTGAAGAAGGAGGTAAATTTAATTGTGCAATCATTATTTTTCTCTTTGGGAATTTGATTGTGAGTTATCTTGTGTGATATTCTAAGAGGTGGTTTCTTAATTTGTTCTCATTTATATTTGAGCAGATTGTTTCCCTTGGAATGCCTACTGTATCACCCATTGAAAGAGTTGGAAAGTATGTGAGCCCTAGGGATTGGAATGCATTGATCACTGACCCAGATACGGTGTGTTTTATCAGTCTTTCATCTGTGTTGTGTTATGAATCTATGATTGGGCAAGCACTTACGTTGTGAATTGTTTTTCCAGCTTTTAGGAGATCTGTATCTGACTCTTTTTTGTTAATTTCATTGTGATTGATTTATAATTCTTTGCAAATTTATTTAAAAGTGAGCTGACTCCAGTAAGCAATGGCCCATTATCTCACTTGAAAAATGAACTGTCCTTTATGATATAAAAATTTATGAGTTCTATGCATCAGGAATTAGTGGTCCTTTTAGTTTATTTCTAATGTGTATAAAGTATCTCATTAGAATTTGTGTACACAAGAATGAATTTCCCTTCTATATTTAGGATGATTTGTTCTTGAAAGCAATTGCCTTTCTTAGGTTACTTTCTCCATCCAATGATGGATTGCTTTGAATTGACATGACTTGTCATCAACAACAATTTTATCATTTTCTTTTCCATCTTTGTGCGTGTGTTTTTCTTTTTTGGGTTGGAGGGGAGGATCATACTCACGAAGTTGCTCATTAGCCTCATATTTGGCTGATTTCATAAAATTTATAACACTTTTGTTTTCAAGCAATTTATCTCTATGGTACATTTCTGTCATCTTCCATTCCCAACATAGATGAACTATGCTGTGCATGTTGCGGAGACCTAATGACCCCTATTGGATGGCAGGTCTCACTAAGGGAAGCAATAGCAACAATGCCTTTTTTCTTCTTCTAGCATTTAGGAATGATGACTGGATTTTGTTTCTCCATTCATTTTCATCTAAAGTCGTGTATTTTGTTAATTAACGTATCCCCATAGTACTCTCACTACCTCAATTCGTTGTGTCAAATTTCTTTTGCATGTGCATTTTATTGACTAGACGTGGTTCCTAAAATGCCGGTCTTGTGAGCAGGGATTCCCATCTTTTGCTGTGATTGCATATTTTGCTGACATAAATATCTTCAGGTAGTAATTGATGTGCGAAATATGTATGAAATTCGATGTGGGAAGTTTAAAGGAGCAATTGACCCTTGTACCACTGCATTTCGTGAGTTCCCACCCTGGGTTGACAACAAGTTCCAAATAGCCAAATCTTGTGGTGAGGAATCACAGGCAGAAGCTGAAGGCACGAATGAAAGCACCAACAAGCATGCTATAATTCAAGAACAAAAAAAGCTTCCGCGGGTTGCAATGTACTGCACAGGTGGAATTCGATGCGAGAAAGCTTCAAGTTTTGTCCTGAGTAAAGGCTTCAAAGAGGTATTGCCAACATGACCTTGTCTCGAATTTTTATCTGAAAGTTATGGGAACTTCATGAATTGTGCATTGGCTTGTACACAATCTCATCCAACTCCTGTATCATCTTTGATGAAGTCGCTATAGAAGTATAAATGGTTCTTGACATCTTGTCCTGAATACTCCTGCACATTTGAACCACATCTATTATATTTTGTTTCACATTTAGGAAAGTTTGAGAAGTTATCTCCATGGGAATTTGTTCTTTTTTCCTTTTCTTTCTTTGAGCGAAAAGCCTATTTTAATAGTCTGTTATTATTTAGTGACCTCTGTTGGAATTTGTTGAAATTGACTTTAATCACTAAGTACGACTTGGTTTATGTAGTTAAAGGAAAAAGGCTTTACCCAATAAGTGAAACACTACACACTAAATTTTTGTGTTGGTCAATAATGATTGCAACAGTCATTCCTGGATAGCTGGATTTTAGATATTTTTTTATTTTCTGATTTAAACATGTCTGAAATGGATGTATTTTTCTTGGAGTGCTTAGAACACCAATTACAATGCTTAAGCTTTATATGTTAACTAAATGGCCAAATTTACTATTTGGTTGGCACTTATGAAGAATCAACAAAGGAAAGCAATGAATAACCATGTGCTTAGAAGGTTCAAAAAAATGTGCCCTATGAAAATTATATTTTTATAGCTTTACTTGGTCAGTATTTTGACTTTCTTGTATTAAAGATAAAAAATTGTGGCGCATACTTAAGGAAAAGGTTCAAATGTCAATCAGACTTTTGAGATGGTCAACCTCATGAAAGCTTTATTTGATGTTCATGATGATTTGAGGGAGGCAATTAAAATGACCTTGGACTCTCTTTAATTAAATTTTGGATTAAGACTCAAAAAGCACATTTTCCTTCATACGTGGAATATATAATTATATATATTGAGAGTAGACACAGAGATTGAAGGAGGCCGCTTGGCACTTATAAGATCGGTCCTTTCGGCCCTTCCCTCTTACTTCTTAGCTTTATTCAGGTTCCCAGTGGGGTGGCAAAGAGGATTGAGAAGATGTGGAAAGGAGTTGGGAAGGGCAAGAAGGTCAACCTTGTCAGTTGGCATGTGGTTTAGAGACCGGTGGAGAAAGGTGGCCTCGGGATTGACAATATTTCTCATAGAAATGTTGCACTGTGCTCGAAATGGTTATGGAGATTTGGCAGAGAGAGTCAGTCTTTATGGGCTCAGGTGATTGAGAGTAGATGCCGGAGGTTGGATCAGTGGGACCTTTCTTCCTTGGCTAGTGGGTTTCATCAGCATGTCCAGTTTAGGGTGGGAGACGGATGCACTTTCCGATTTTGGGAAGATAGATGGTTGGATTCTGCCCCCCTTACGACCTTATACCCAACACTTTTCCACACATCATCTTTATACAATGAACCAATAGCCTCTTTTCTGTCCGAGCCACCTACCAATGTTGTTAGCCACACAAGATGGAACCTACACTTAGATAGGGGACTCAGAAGACAAGCCCAAAGAGATTTGACTCACCTCATGCCTAGACTTGAATCCATACAATTTAGCCTTGGCTCAGACTCTCTTAGTTGGTCATTGTGCTGTTCAGGTTCCTTCACTTGTACATCTCTCTATGACAATCTCATTGCTAACTCCCAACTTCCACCATTACTCATTGCCTCTTCTGTTTGGAAAGTGCATTTTCCATCCAAAGTAAAGGTGTTTGGGTGGCTTGTTGCTCATAACAAGGCCAACACCTATGACGTCCTGCAGAGGTGTTATCCCTCTATATGCATGTCCCCCCATTGTTGTATTTTGTGTTTGCAGGATGGAGGGTGCATTGGCCACTTACTGTTCAGTTGCAGATTTGCAAAGAAGATATGGGATCTATGGAGCGCTGATTCGGGATACAAGCTTATTCCGCCTTGCAATGTTTCAGATGGCACTTCTCTAGGCCACAATTCAGGTCTGGGCAGGGGGAATAGAGAGATTGGGTTGATTGTCTCGTTCGCATCCATGTGGTCTCTTTGGCTCGAACGAAACAGAAGGATTTTCACCAACATTGCCAAAGAGGAAAAACTGCTCTTTGGGAGGACATTAAGCTCACTGCCAGCTTGTGGCTCTTTGCGTCTCCCTGGTCAAAAGGATACTCCATCTTAAACTAGTTTTCAAATTGGGAATCCTGCATGAGTTGAGGTTGGGTGTTTTATCATTTTTGGGTCCTTCCCTTCAGGTTGTTTGATCTTGGGTGTTTTGTTTGCCCCCCTTAGGTTGTATCAGCAGTTGGTGTTTAGTGAGGTGTTTGCTCCTTGGTTTTGTTGATATGGTTGACGTTTGCTCTGTTGTTGCTGCACCTCTGGTGCATTTCTGTACTTATTTTGTATTCATAATCAAAGTTTTAAATGTTTCTTCTCAATAGATATATATATATATGTATTGATGATCTTCCCACTTATAGGGTGACTTATGTGTCTAATAGTGTTTTATGATGCATACATGATCATGACAACTCATTTACCTTCTGAACAACTCATTGGTTGGCGAATATGATTTGGTCCCCAGGTTTATCATTTGGAAGGCGGGATTCTGAAGTATCTAGAGGAAATACCTGAGGAGGATAGTCTTTGGGAGGGTGAATGCTTTGTTTTTGATAAACGAGTATCTGTTGAGCATGGGTTGGTTCAAGGATCTTTCAAGCTGTGTTATGGGTGTAAGCAACCAGTGACTGATGCAGACATGGAATCCCCACGGTGGGAATATGGAGTTTCTTGCTCGTACTGCTTCTCTACTAAATCTGAAGAGGAGAAAGAGAGGGCAAGAGCCCGTCAGAGGCAGTATAAGGAATGGGGTATAATTGGTGGTCCTGACAAAGGTCGCAGGTCGATTAGAACTGATGATGATGATGATCAGAAAAAAGCTTCTCAGCTTTCAAATTCTATTTGATTTCAGAGTCTTGAGCTATGTCAATTGGATGATCGCAGAAATCCAAATATGAGTTCCTTGAACATTTTTTTGTGTAGTCAGATCAGAAGTTACATTCTGTTATAATTTCTGACATCAAATTTAAGATTCTTGTAGTTTCAAACATGGAAATCAATTGTTTGGGTGAATTGGTCCTTCTTGTATGAATTTGCATCTTTGAAATTTCGTAAAATTTGGTATATGTTTCTTCACAGGTAACGATGAAGGCGCTCTGGCACCAAACTCTGTTGGTGTACTTTTGCCCCCTGAGTCCCTTGGATCATTCTGAAGCTGGGTGTATTGGTTGGCGTAGCATGATCTAAATCACTCAAGCACACGAGTACACCTGCTGAGTTTGCGCCCAAGTCCCTATAGCACCATCCTTCTTTAAAAATTTGAGAGAGAGCTTTACGTGTCAGACAATTTGCTTGCACCAGGCCCAAGTGCCTTTTTATCCAGTTTTACATTCCCCTGCCCCTACTTCATCATTAGCGTCCTAATCTTTCACCACCAAACTTTGAATGAAGGTCAAGGCAGAAAAGAAACGATTTAAGGCTGTGGAACAAAGGAAAAGATTTGATGGTGATGTCGAGACATGGAGTTAAGGGCACGGCAATTTGCCAATTTATAGGGAGCCGCTAATTTTACTCATCCCACTAACACTTCTTTAGATATTTTCTCTTTTCACCTATTTTAGTTTTCAATATTACCCATCTATTCATCAATGCACAAGCCTCCAAATCAAAACTTTCCTTCTATGGTTTAATATTCTTTCGTTTTTACCTTACTCAAATCTTTCGTCTTCACTAATTTTTTATTCATATTCTTATTGATCTAGACTTCTCTTCCTCATTAAATCATTGTTAATATCAACACTTTCACCAATATTTTTGTAAATAGTAAAAAATAATAAAAATATCTAATTTTGCCAAATAAGCTGAGGAAAATGTGAAGTTTTTTTTTTTTTTTTTCCCAAGCAAATGTTCTGTTGTTCTTTCATGATAAGTGCCGCTGCCCAAATTATATGTTGAGGGAGACTGGGAGAGTGCGTGAGGGGACAAAGATATATTCTTAGTCAGGTTTTAGAAAAAAAGCAAATGGAGAAATAAATTCTTAAAAGACTGCAATTTGAAAAGTAGTAGCGATGAGTCATCAAATTTTGACGCTCTTATTGTTGCTTCGCATGGGATGATTCGGAACGAAGATCACAACCGTCCATCCACGATTAGCAGCCATTGCCCCTTCGTTGACCTCAGTAACAGTAACACATAAGAGAGATCTATCCGATGGTATCCTTGGTTCCGTGGGGCATTTCGTCTTATCACGGTACAGACTGCCACGTGGGATTTCGATTCCATTTGGACCGGATCCTGGGCCCTGCTTCCTCTTACTGAGTCCGGGAGTACAAATTCGGCTGGGCCCGGCCCAGCTCGTTTCAACCTTTCAAGTTTCAATTTCCTCAAAGGAACGTAACACGTGGTCGTCTGGTTGGTTATTTGCCTCTGCGTAAACCTAACCCGAGAGTCAATTCAACCTCATTTCTCTTTAGGTTCTAAAATTTTGGTGCGAGTAAGAAAAGGGGAAGAATTGTTAGGGTTTCATCGATCGATCGATTGATTGAAAAAGAAAACAAAAAAAAGGCGAAATGGGAGCGGCATCAGTACCAGCAGCTGGATCGGGGCTCTTCAAATTCCTCCGACCTAAGCTTCGTCCTCAATCGACGGACGTTCAAGCTGCTGCTATGTGGGGGGTCGCTGCGACTACTGGAGCCCTATGGCTCATTCAGGTATTATAGCTTCTCTTCTCAATCCATTTATCGATCTCGTCTATTATGATTCATGGGTTCTTCATCGAAGATCTGGATTTCTTCTTCTTCTTCTTCTTGTTTTTCAATTTGTGATTGATTTCGTGGTTTTTACTATTTCTTTTTTTTTTTCTCCAATAACTTCTTTTATTCGATTTAGATACCCGATTATCCTCTACTCGACTCGAATGTTATACATTTGGTTCAGAATGTTTCTATTGTTTTTTTTTTTAATATATTATTCTCCATATTCTCGTTACTGTTGAAGCTTGTTTGAGTTATTCATCTAGACATCCTTAACTGGTTAAGTCTGAAGATCGGAAGAATTGTCAATGCTTTACAATTAAGGCAAACATTGTGTTCATGATTCTACTTGGCCTTCAAATCATTCATTATATATATAAGAAAGAGATTTGTATCAAATCGAAAAGGGAAGGAACAGAATACATGAAATAGGACTAGGGTCCTTCTAGAGAGATACATAAATGGCAGGCCAGAGCAAATTGAAATAATACACTCCAATCTCTTCTCAGATCTTTCAAAGATTAATGTTGACATTTCCTCTCCAACGTCGGCGGAGGGCACTCTAAATCAGGTGTCATCGCATCGTTTTTAATAGAAATTGAATTCGGTATTCAATTTGTAGATATAAGAATTTTTGTGGGCACACATTTTCTTGACATCCTACTTTGACTTTCCTCAGCAGGTCCTTTTGGAGTAATTTTGTTTATGTAGGGTAGGTGATTAAGTGTAGGTCATTGCATCTATTACCACCTCTACTTGCTGAGAAAAGGATTGACATCCAAAAACATTCATCATGTACAGCATTAACGTATATTTAATGATAGTTCTGCGACAGTTATTGTATAACAATCCCTAGTGGTCCATTCAAAACACTACTACATCCCCGCATTAAGTTTGGTGTATCACTGGACCCGTTTATTTGGTGAAGCAGCTACCCATCAAAATTGGCGTATCATCTATATCATCACGCATGCAAGATAAAGTTGCTAATCTTGTTAAATAATATTAACATTAGTGGATCAACTTGCACATTTGTTTTGTGTATCAGCAACTTATGAAAATTGGTGTGAGACGCATATGAAGGTACAGCCGTTACTACAGCAGAAATGTGGAAATCTTATTTCAGTTATTAACTGGTTTTATACAGAGTAATATCAGCTAGCGGGAATATTTTTGGACCCGAAACTCATTTAATTTGTCGGTAGGTTGGGCTTGGAGACGCCCATAATTAGGCTAGGTGGGTTGGTTCAAGGTTTCATAACCATATGACAGAGCTTGCTAAGACATGCTTGTGGTCCCATACATGACATTAATTTCTCCTTCATTTCCTCCACCCCTTTCATGATGTCCTTCTCCTTGCTTCGGTAGTTAGAGATTGAGCTCGGTGCAACCACACATTTGGAATTTGAAATTTGAAATAGCCTTAATTGTGGCTTCGTTTTGTCGAGTGGTGCTTTTCCATTCGATGCCAATCTTCTGTTACTTGATAATGATGCTAAGCCTTGCAATGCCACTGCTAGATTTGTAGCTCTACAACCTCTACCTATAATAGCATTTCTGGCTTCTATTTAGTGTGTAGAGCCTCCTTCCCTTCCAGATGAAACCATACCCTAGTTTGCATTCCATATGTCAAACCATTGGTTCAAGAATTTTTATTTTTTTTTTCAAATCATGTGCTTCTGTTGCATCAATGTTCCACTGCCACTCTTGCTTGTGTGATTTCACCATCTTACGAAACTTTATGCATGATTTACAGCCCTTTGATTGGTTGAAGAAGACATTTTTGGAGAAATCAGAAAAATCAGAAGAGAAGTGATTTATTGATTTGGAGCCTGGTAAAAATCTTTTCCATTTCCCAGCAAGTTTCTTACGAGGGAATAGCGGACATGAGAATTTTATTGAATAATGCAGTCTCCGTTCCATGTGTTTTTGAAGATCTCTGGGGTCTTTACATGAGAGAATCAACTCCGATAAATTGAGAAAACCTGACTTCGGTTTGTTTATCTCTATGTCTTTTGAACATTATCATGCTTTTTTTTTTTTTTTAAATAACAATTTGTTTTTTTTCTTTAAATAATCTTATTAACTTTTTTTTAGAACTCTTTGAAGGCTATATTGGCTAGCAGAAAACTGAATTCAGACAGAACTAGGTTTGTTAACCTAAAATTAAAATTGTCTTGAAAAAATTAAAATGATAATTGTTATTGTTATTGATATTACGTAACCAAGACGTCAAAAATAAGCAATAATACATAGGATTTCATGGCAGATGATGATGTAAATCCTTTATCCCTTCCAAATTCGGGTGTCATGAGATCTCTTTGTTTTTTTTGTTTTTTCATGTGCATAGAAATGGTCAGATTGTTTGAATTAAGTTTGGTATAATCGCCATCTTCTTAATTAAAGAAAGAATGTACTTGAGAATAAATTAAGAACAATTAGGCACGGCAACTTGTAATGTGATAAGTTATTTAAATGTTAGAATGATAAGTGTCAAAATGATTTAAACTATCAACTTCCAATTCCGATAGAATTTCAATTTGTATGAGAGAGAATAAAAAAATAAAAAATAAAAATTGGGACAGATGAACAAATTATTATTACCATTATAATTAGTTTCAATAGACTCTTAACGCAAAAAAGTAAAAGAATTACGTTAAAGCAGAACGCCCGTACATTTTTCATCAAAATAGAATAAAATTGGACAGTTCGACGTCGTGCCCCACCTATCAGGTGGATTGTATATTTATATTTGCTAACAAAACGTCATAAATATCATTAAAAAAAAAGAGAGGCGGTTGGCTGGGTAGTGGGTGGCTTAGATTGTTGGTCTTCAAAGCTCGTTGGGAGGAGTTAGGTTTGGCCACGCGTGCACTCACCATCCACGCAGTAGGTGAAAAAAAAGAGAATGGGTCATGGTTTTCATGAAGCTTTTTTACGAGACTTTTATTTATAGCGACGTAAAATTAATTTTTTTTTTTTACGACAAATAAAAATAATAACCTATTTCTCAGGAGTTGTTCAATTAACGTTCAGATAATGTGAGATCAATTAACGTTTAATCAGCAAATAATCTAACGTCACGTCACGTGAATTTGAGCACCAATGAAGATTTTTAAAAAAAATTAAATAAAGGCATTTTATAAGAAGACTTAAAAGTAAAAAAAACGTTACGTCATGTGCTGATTGAGCATACAATCAAGTCAAAAGCTCTGTTTTTTTAATGTATCATATTATTTATTATTAAAACTTTTAGTAAGTGAAGAAACTATAGTTAGAAGCTACTTGGGCCTCTTCTCTTCATTTCGTGTTGTTACGTCTCTTTTATGGCTCAGTTTAAGTAACTAAATCTATTGGAGCAATAACATTTATTTACAGAAAATAACAAAATTTATAGAGCAATAAATAACATAGTAATCTTCAGCCTTCCTCGGTAGAGCCGTAGAGGAGAGAGATGGGGGGTAGGTAGTAGTATTTGTCTGTCTATATGAGGCTCAACTTCTCGCGGATCACTACTTAACTTAACGCCGTCAAGTGAAGAGTGAAGTGTCTTCTTCAACTGCCTCTCTTTTAACGTCAGCCTCACGTTACCCCAACGTCACTGTCACTTTCAATGCCATTTCTACTATTAATACATAAAATTAAAATTTAAAAGTTAAAAAAACAATTTTTAGATTCATCAAACTCTAATGAACAAAATAAGTGTTATAGATCCTACCTCAATCATTCTTAACATGATAATTAAAAGATATTTTTAGTTAGTGAACAATTCTTAATATTTATGACATGCTGTGAAGTAAATAGAATAAAATAAAATAAAACAAGTTAAAAGTTAAAATAAAATATTTTTAATTTTATTTCATTAGATGTGTGATAGGATAGGGTGGCACGTTGCAACTTGCATGCCACGTGGAAGTAGGACCCATTTATATAAGGTACTCAAAATCAGCACGATTCAAGCCCATGAATGTGGTCTATTCTCTTGGCTTCACTATAATCTCTCAAGTATATTTATTTTATTTATTATTATTTAATTATTTTTTATGATGGTAGAGGCAAAGTTGATGGCAGCCAAGATACGTTTTTTTTTTTTGTTTTTTTTTATAGGTCGGCGGGTATCAAATTTTTTAATTACATATTAATTTTTTTCAGGACAAGACCATAAACATTATTAAAATTATTGGTCAACATCATTTTTTTGGTATTTTAGGATGTTTTTGATAGTTAAAATTTTTTTAAAAAAAATAAATAGTATTTTTTTTGAAAAAATATACTTGAAAAAATTTTCTCATGATTATTTAATTAAACATAAAAAAGAATTGTCATAATTAATTATTAATTAGTTATTAAGTTATATGATTGTAACTTTTTCAAATTAGTATATAAAAATTTGTATAATTTTTTTTTATTTTCTCTACCACTTAGCTAAAAATATTATGGTAAAAAAATGGTATGTCCGAATTCACCTCTTTTACCAACTAAACACAAAAAAAAAAAAAATTAAAAAAATTATTATTATTATTTTTAAATTGTTTTTTTCAGTTATCAAACACACTTTTTATTTTTATTTTTCTTTTTAATTTTTATTTTTTTAAAAAAAATGGATTCTCCGTTACTAAAGAGGACGAAGCCACCGCACTCCTAACTTGAACATTGACTTTATACAGCCATCAATCAGAATGTTGAATTCATTGAACAAACATATAATCCAACGCCTATTATGTAATATTATAGAACCGAAGGCCTCAAAATTGAATAAACATATAATCCAAGACTGCGTTCCGCTAAATACTTTTTTGTACATTAGAAAGTTAATATGTCTTTATTGCAATTCTCCAAATTATATATATATAGAGAGAGAGAGAGCGAGAAAGAGAGAGAGAGAGAGAGAGAATTTAAAAAGCTACGTATATTTAGATAAGACGAAAGCTCATCTCATTGTACACTCGTTAATTATGTCTTTGCTGTGATTGGTCCAAATATAGTAAACTAAAATTGAATAAACTATATGTGATGATGTAAGTGTCTCGTCTCATAGTATTTTGGTTACGTAGGCCAATTAATGTAATTTTATTTTATTTATTATCTTTTCTAGTTACATCTAATTAAATAGAACCAAAGCCTTCGAAATTGAACAAGCACATAGTCCAAGGCTGCGTTCCTGCTAAATATTTGGATACATTTAGAAAGTTATTATTTTTCTATCGGTCAAATTATTTTTACCTATCTTTTTTTATTTTTTCACTCACTTACTTTCTTTACCTAAATAAAAATTTAAAATTAATTATTTTCTCTTTCTTCACCCACTTAAATTTTCATTCTACCCTTCTCACACCAACGCCTTAAACTCTTTTATTTTTTTTCGTTTCTTCTCTTATCTTCACCATTTCTTTAAGTTTTTCAATCATTTAAAGGGTTAAAACACCGTTAGAAAGATTTATGAACAATAACATCATAAAATCTTGTAAAAAATGGGATTATTTTGAGTTTTGAAGGTTTCAAATTCAAATGATTCAAATGTAATATTGATTATAAATCGATAAGGAAATCACGATTTTAACATGTTTTAAGTTAATTTCAATGTTACATTGTTGATATTGAATATTTTTTTGGCAAAAAAAATGGGTGAAAATGGTCAAATGAGGCAGCGGACAAAATCACAAACGTTCGATGTACTAAGGTTGGATATTTTTCTTTATATCCAACCATGATAGGTCGGATATAAAAAGGTGTGTCCGACCTAATAGAGTTTGATAATGTTTTTTTAATTTTTTATCCGACCTGTTAAGGACGAATATATTTCATTATGTATGTCTATGCAGGGTCGGACACATCCAATTCGAGAGCTATTTTTTATGAGTTTCGAAACTTATTTTCGTCCCATTTTTTCTTAAATTTTGGGTATATTTTTATAAAAAAGAAATAATTAGAAAAGATGAAAATGGTGGAAATGTATGTTTTTGATTAAAAAAATGATAAAATTAGAGATTGAGATGAATTAAAGAATTAAAGGATTGAAGAATTTAGGGTAGAAAGTGAATAGATGAACATAGAGGTAAAATGGTTTATAAAATTTAATACTTATCTTTTTTTATAATTTTACATAAAATTTTTTTGACCTTTTTAATTTTTAAATGAAGTAGTGAAAAGATAAAAAAAAGTGGATGAAAATAGCGACCCTTTCTTTATTGCAATTGTCCAAATTTTATATAGCTAGAAATAAAAAAGATACAAAGCTGGTTGGACGCCTTAGTCGGTCAAAACTCCTCGTCCACCTTAATTGCAGCCACCCGTTCAATGTCCTGCAATACTTGGATGTAGAGTATTGCATCCTTTTCAAAAATGGGCTCCGAGCGGCGTTTTACCAAACCCACCCCACCTTCTCAAGCCTCCACCACCCCCACCTACCACCGCTCCCTCTTTTCTACTCCCTCAACGTCCACCGTCAATTCTAACGCCGCCAAGCACTCCCTCCCCTAACCCACCTAACCCCTTCCGTCCATTCTGACGTCTTCTCCAAATCCCCACTTATAAAAACTCTCCTCTTCCACCACACTCTCAACAACTATCCATCCAACCTCTCTTCGTTCATCATACACACACCTACTTGTAATATCAAACCGGCAACCCACTCACTAATTGCTCAGATCCGCCATGGATCTTCTTCTGTTGCAGAAAACTCTGTTAGGCCTCTTCGCGGCCATTGTCCTCGCCACCCTCGTCTCCAAGCTACGTGGCAAGCGGTTCAAGCTGCCACCTGGCCCCCTCCCCGTCCCCGTCTTCGGCAACTGGCTTCAAGTCGGCGACGACCTCAACCACCGCAATCTGAGCGACTTTGCCCGCAAATTCGGCGAAATCTTTCTCCTCCGCATGGGCCAACGCAACCTCGTCGTCGTCTCTTCCCCTGACTTGGCCAAAGAAGTGTTACACACACAAGGCGTCGAGTTCGGCTCTCGCACTCGCAACGTCGTCTTCGACATCTTCACCGGTAAAGGCCAGGACATGGTGTTCACCGTCTACGGTGAGCACTGGCGGAAGATGCGCCGAATCATGACCGTCCCTTTTTTCACTAACAAAGTTGTTCAGCAGAATCGATTTGGATGGGAAGACGAGGCCGCGAGAGTTGTCGAGGATTTGAGGAAGAATCCGGAAGCGGCGACTAGTGGGATTGTTCTGAGGAGACGTTTGCAACTCATGATGTACAACAATATGTACCGGATCATGTTTGATAGGAGGTTTGAGAGCGTGGATGATCCGTTGTTTGTGAAATTGAGGACTTTGAATGGAGAGAGAAGTAGATTGGCGCAGAGCTTTGAGTATAATTACGGAGATTTTATTCCCATTCTTAGGCCTTTCTTGAGAGGGTATTTGAAGATTTGTAAGGAAGTTAAGGACCGGAGGTTGCAGCTCTTCAAGGATTATTTCGTCGAGGAGAGAAAGTAAGTAATTCCTTTATTATTTTTTATTTAATCTGCTTTGGATCTGATAATTTATTGAAATTAAAAAGAAAAATGTTTGAATTTGTTGTTGCAGGAAGCTAGCGAGCACGAAGGCTTCGGATAACGCGGGGCTGAAATGCGCCATAGATCACATTATCGACGCGCAAGACAAGGGCGAGATCAACGAAGATAATGTGCTGTACATCGTCGAGAACATCAACGTTGCTGGTAAGTTGTGTTTTTCCTTTACAAATTTAACAAATGCCTGCAGTGAGGACACGTGTCGTTTTAATGACTGAATGGCACGGTCGGTCAGTCCCCGGTGTCATTATAAACTAATAAGATCTTCGAGAAAGTGAGAAAAGAAGTAAAACAAAGGTAGTGGTGCGTATGTATAACATTACTCTTTGTTAGGTGGACTGTATTGAAACGTGACACAATTGCACACAAAGCCACCACAGCTGACTGTGTCCTCCATTTTTCTAAACGAAGAGTAATGTTAAAAGGAATCTAAAAATATATTCAAAATTATAATGTATTCGTGTTATAAGTGTTTGTGGGGGTATATTTGTTATTTAATTATGTTTGAACCTAATCGCATGACTATTTTATGGTACAAATTATAATATAGATTACTGAAATATATATATTTTTTTAAATTTTCATTTCTGTAAGCCAAAGCAAATATTATGAAGATAAAGATAAATGGGCAATGAATGATCGGGTAGGTTGAATTACAAGTTATGGTGGGGACACAATTTGCGTGGCTGGTCAGTCACCGCTACAATTGGGCATTTGTTTTTTCGGTCAAGGGAATTTGGTGAGGAATAAGAAACACTATTTAATTATTAGATTCTTAATTGCTCAAGTAGATTAGATTAATAAATCAAAATCCGCTGTCACTAGCTTGTTGCCTTGTGCCATACCATAATGTCTCTGGTGAACTAACCACGTACTAGCTTGAGAAAAAGATAAAAAACTACTCCAACTACCCCACTTTTATTCTTATTATTTAATTCCCAAAAATACCCTCAAAACCTTCATCTTATTACGATCTTTTACCTCACGTTTCTCAACTCCACTCCACTCAACCATTTACCTGGTTTTTTTCTTTTGCTACGGCTAAGTCGACATTTAGGGCCCGTTTGACATCATCCTAAAATAGTATCTAGGAACAAGGATTTAAAAAGATAAATATTTTTTATAACTTTAATTATAATTATATATATGTGTTTGTTAAATATTTTATTATTATTTTTTTATATTATTTTAGGTCTTCTTTTTATATCTATTGTTATAAGGTAGAGTAAACAAGTCATTTTTTTTTTTTAACTGGTGCAAGTGCATCCAAAGGCCAGCGTTCCTCTGTTACTTACTATATGCTCTTGTCTTGTGGCATGACAGCAATTGAGACGACCCTGTGGACCACCGAGTGGGGAATAGCGGAGCTGGTGAACCACCCAGAGATCCAACAAAAACTCAGGAACGAAATCGACACAGTACTTGGACCCGGCGTCCAAGTCACCGAGCCCGACATCCCTAAACTCCCCTATCTCCAAGCAGTAGTCAAGGAAACTCTACGACTCCGCATGGCAATTCCATTGCTAGTCCCACACATGAACCTTTACGATGCCAAGCTCGGGAGCTACGACATTCCTGCTGAGAGCAAAGTCCTTGTAAACGCGTGGTGGCTCGCCAACAACCCTGACCTCTGGAAAAACCCTGAGGAGTTCCGTCCAGAGCGTTTCTTCCAAGAAGAGTCCAAAGTTGAAGCCAACGGAAACGACTATCGTTTCCTCCCTTTCGGTGTTGGACGGAGGAGCTGCCCGGGAATTATAATTGCGTTGCCGATTCTGGGCATTACGATTGGGCGTTTGGTTCAGAATTTTGAACTGTTACCTCCTCCAGGGCAGAGTAAGCTTGATACTACAGAGAAGGGTGGGCAATTTAGCTTGCACATACTTACGCACTCCACCATTGTTGCTAAACCCAGGGCGTTTTGAGCCGCCTTTTTTTCTCTTTATCTGGTTGGTTTGTTCCATGTCGTCGATGATCTCATAATCTCGAGAATTTGCATTCTGCTGCGTTACTTACACCGTGAGTGCAATGTTGATGTGGGATTTCATGAATGAATATTTTGTGAGTGATAAATAAATAAGAACGTAAAATGTAGAAACCTTTGGTGGATTTCAAGAGGGTCCAAATGAATTTGTTGTCGTTCGATAATTTGGGATGCAATCAACATTATTATTATAACTATTATTTTCATTTATATCCGCTGTGCAAGGATGAATTGTTTATGGTTGTTATAAAATCACTCCAGGTAAAGGCTACAACTATGAGGTAAGAGTCCAATAATACATATCAAGTTATCATCTCACTTTCTTATACGTATAGCTCTATTGTACGTATGAAGAGCTAAAAGATAAATATTAATTATGTAAAATACATATTAAGCTATCGTAAAAAGGTTGTAACTGTAAGCGTGATTAATGAAAGTTTGTTAGTGAATTATGGAACTCCATTCCATATTTATACTGAAAACTAACTATTTGAAGCAAGATACACTTACCAAGTGGGCAGAAAACATAAAAATAAAAATTGCAACTGCTTAAAAAAAAAAATTGCAGATTTTATTGCCAAACCAATCAGCCATTCTTAGTACATAAAAACGTAAGTAACTATCATTTTCTTTTCTTAATTTTCATGAAGTACTTGAATTATTAAGTAACAGAGCATATGTAACATAGTTTTAAAACTTTAATTTCAAATTTGTTTGCGAAACATTAATTAATTAATTACACAAGAAAACTTGCCAAAGTTAATTTAAACTAATTAGTCATAATAGTAATAAAAAATATATTGGTTGCATTTAAGATATTTATCATGAAAAAATCCTCGTTACTAACGGATTTTTTGTTTTTGTTTTTTTGTGAAGAGTTACCAACGGATCCGAGAGGATTATTCTCATGAGTAATAGTAAAAGGTCTGCATGGGTGCAAAACGCATAATTAAATTTACAATTAAATCCAATTGAATATAAGCTGGATTCAAGAAAATGAACTCTCAAAAGGCACCAAGCATCAAGCTGGATCGCGGTTCGCAGATCTTGCAACGAATCGCGTTTGATACCCGCCGAGGCTCTCCGCTTCTGGTCTTAACAGTGTTCCAAAGTTTTAAAAAGAGGGCTAAAAGCTTGAGACGGCGAGAGAGCAACGGAATTAAAATCTCGGGTGGCAATTTTAGCAGATCGATCATTCGATTTCGCTACTCGCATCTCTTTTTCTTCATTCCATTTCTCTTCTTCTTCTTCTTCTTCTTCTTCTTCTTCTCTAATCTCATCAGAGAGATCCTTCGTGGGTAGAAATGTTGAAATTCTTGAAAGGCGTGGTCGGTGGATCTGGAACGGGACCGAAAGATCTACCTTACAGCATCGGAGAACCTTATGCGTCTGCGTGGGGATCGTGGACTCACTATCGCGGCACTTCCAAGGTCAGTTACCGGAGTTTCTTCCCTTTTTTTATCCGATTCTGAGTAGGTCACGCATTCGAGCTTTCGGTTCGATTGGTTGAATCTTTTTGAGTGTTTTACATGAGATAGCCTTTAACTAACAGATGAAATTAGGCTGAATTTGATGCTGTGTTGGATTCTCTTGACTTCAAGTGTTGATCCGATCGATTAGGTTCTGCGCATTTTTAGTTTTTGTTTGAATGAATTCTTTGTCTTTAGATATATATTTTATCTCGATTCCGTAATCTTGTCATTTATTTGGTGTAAGAAATGAATTTGATGCGAATCGGATCTCGTTCGCTTACAATTTTGGTTAAGTCTTTTAGTATTTGATTCTCTCTATCTCTTTCATCCTGTCTATCTTTCCTAGAGGTGGTGTTCCTGCTGAACTTCTGCAACTTCTATGATTTTAACGTGTGTTGGAGTGAATTAAAGACCAAATTTTGTGGAAGCTCTAGTTTTGGCGATGTAGGCTTCTTAAAAACGATGGCATTTGAAAGAACAAGGGAAAACAGCGGACGATGCAATTCTCAAATGCTTCAATTGGGGGTGTCAGATTTTAGAGGCCGAGAAAGAAAGATTTTTTTTTTTTTTAAAGATGAATAGCTTGGACTGAGGAACCTGCATTCTGTTGTGTGTGATAGGTTTAATGTGAAGGGGAGCTCGGTTCTGAAGAAATCCTTAAAGCAGCATGTACACGGGCCATCAACATGGCCTTATTTCAAATGTTTGGGGTTGGGGGAGAGAAAGGAGGGAGAGCGTCTTTTCCCAATTTTTAAGTCTTAAACTTAGGAACCTTGATGGTGTCATTTAAAATTTGAACTAAGGTTTTCCTCTAATTTAAAGAGAATCCCTATGAACATCTTCAGGCCTGATTCTTTGATTCTCAATTGATCTATCAGTTCTGGAAGTTGCATTTCTGAAGAAAAAAAAAAGAAAAAAAATCAAATCACTTATATCTCTCTCTAGTTTAACTATTTAAACAGAATATCAGTATTTGATTTATTCATTGTTTTGTTTTTCTTATTTCTTATTGCCTGATAATTGATCTGTTTTACCAGGATGATGGGTCTTTGGTGTCAATATTTTCTCTTTCAGGAAGTAATGCCCAAGACGGACACTTAGCAGCTGGCCGCAATGGTGTCAAGCGCCTCCGCACTGTAAGCTATGAAGAATTTTTATCTAGAAGCATGGATACAAATTATTGAATGGAATTTTTTATATTTATTTCTTTAAGAATTAATCTTTCTTTTTCCTGGGAAAATTTACTTCTTGCTAGACTCCACAGGAAGAAAATTGGGAGCTAAATGAATTTTTTTTCCAGAATAGGTCTTCACCACTAGCAAAATCAATTTTCTTTTTGGCCCCAAGCTTCGAGTTTAAAACTTTCAAGCAGTGCAGCATGCACATATGCCTTGCATGTCTGCTGACATCTGTAGCAGTGAAAATAAATTGAATCATCACCTTCTTGTTTGTAAGGGGAGGGTCCCCCCACAGTGATGTTGCATTTATGTGGTTGTTGGGGTAATAAGATCTGTATTACCACTGGAATAATTGCTGCTTAACACTCAATTGTGCTGGTTCTGATCTATTTCTGTCAGAGATGATTTCATGCATCTTCTATGGATTTGTGATGGTCACGTGAGCCATTTCTGCTAGCATAAGAAAGCTATTTATGTTCATTTCCAGGTGAGGCATCCAAATATCTTGTCATTCCTCCACAGTACTGAGGCTGAAGTTTTCGATGGCACGTCAACGAAGCAAACCATCTACATTGTTACTGAGCCTGTGGTGCCACTGTCGGAAAAATTAAAGGAACTAGACCTTGAAGGAACACAAAGGTATATGCCTTTACTTTGTCCATTAATTTGTTTTTACACTTTTTCTACTCTTAGATGAACTTGAGACTACTATTCTTTTATTACTCAATTAAATTTTCCCATGTTCATATAATCTATTTCCTACCCATGGTAGTCAAAATCGTAAATCGGAAGTGAATCATTTTGAGGCTTGATGAATCGAATTGGGATTTGGATCGATGAATTGTAAGATTCACGACACATACGTGAATCATATATTTGTATATATTGAGTATACATAGGGTTATAAAAACATTAGTGTTTTTTTAGCAAATTCACTATTCAGATCAATTCACCACGATTCAACTAGCGATTCACTACCGATTCAGACCGATTACTTACGATTCGGACCGATTCACTTACGATTCACAAGTATAGCGATTCATGAATCCGATTCGAATTGTTTTGGTGTGAATCGAATCGCGAATCGTACGATTCAGTGATTTAAATCACGATTCTGACTACCATGTTCCTACCTACAGTAGAGAGCACGTTGAACATCTTTTCAACAATTTTGTTAATGTGTCAAGGAGATGCCTAGGCGATTGGCTCTATTTAGGCAAGGCGAGGACTATGCAATGCAAATAGTATTTATTCATTACCCCCTTAATAATTAATTAGTTTTACTTTTACAAATCTTGCATACACTTACATAGATATTCCACAATGAAGAAATCAAATATTATGCAAAAAAGAAAGAAAGATTATCTATAGTTACAATCTTCAATTTTGTGTTTCATAGATTAAAATTAGAAAATATACTAAAAATTAGACAAGTGGGCATGTAGTGAAGGAATAAGATTTAATGTAATACTTATGACCTTTGTTATTAAAATCGTGCGATTCACTTCGCTTTATATCGCACAACATGCAATTTACGGGTTGCGATTATTCGTAACCCGTAAGAAGTCGCACGACTCGTGCAACTCGATACGTAGGTCGCATTCGCGACCTGCGTCTTTCTTTTTGCTTTTTTTTTTTTAATTTGCTTTCGTTTTTTTTTTAAATCTTTAACAGTTTAACACTTTAAGTTTAACCTATTCTAACCTTTCTCTATTCCCTATAAAAGTAAAAAGAATAAAATAATTTTAAAATATTGTTCTTCTTTGTCTTCTTCCTCTTAAACCCTAGTTACCCTACAACTTGGTCCCAACTTAGATTTATTAATTTCTCCTTCTAGAGTATACCTGCAAAATAGAAAATTTATCAAACTATTAATTAACCAAGAAGTTGTTTTGGAAGTTCTAGAATTAATTATGAATCATTAAAATATGCATATATGAGTAGAAAACTTGTTTATATATGGTATTTGAAAAATAAAAAAAATCTTACGATTTACGATTCGATTTAAATCTTATCATGAACGATTTTACGATTTGATTTCGATTTAACAACTTTGCTTATGACAAAAAAGAAAATGTTTGCACCAATATAATAAAAATAAAATTGAAAATTAGAATTTGAAAATGTGAAAAAGAAAAAGGATATCTTGCATAATAGAAATTCGAGTATAACACTAAAATTAAAGTTATGTTAATGTTTAAGCTATACACAATCACATTTTTAATGCTTTATGCCTAATTAGAAAAGTCTATGGTTGTGGCAGCTATATGTCTATTGAGCTTTATAATTTCAAGATCCAACTGATCCAAGTTGCGTAGACTTAGGGCATGTTTCAGGTCAAGTCAATTAGCTAATAATTACTGCTATGGGAACTGTGTATCAAGCCAATACTCCCAGAAAGTTAAAGATAAAATCATAAAACTGTTTTTGAGTTGAATTGAATTGGGCAATTTGCAGCTTTGAGTAGGTCAGTTTTGAAACCATGCTTCCAATATTCATCCACAAACATGCATGTGGATTGTGGAGAGCTTCCATGATTGCTGTAAATGAGAAGAAAGATGGACATCCATGTTAATGCATTCAGATCCAATATGTTGATGCATGGTTTGTTTTTTTTTTTGTTTTAGACCATCCATTGACAAGTTAATTTGCAAATTTGATAAACAGAATTTAGGTTTCCTGGCTTGTGGCTAACAGTGCATCTGATGGCAGGGACGAGTATTATGCTTGGGGATTACGCCAGATAGCTAAAGCTGTGAGCTTTCTGAATAATGATTGCAAACTTGTAAGAGACTTGAACTGGAGGGACTGTTTTTCTAGTACATTGAATCTTCATTGATTGGGATTTTTCCTATACTTTCTCCACAACAAATTACCAGCAATCAGCTCAGTTTTGTATGCCGACAATGTTAACTTTAATGTTCTGCACAGTCAGCTAACCCTTGCATTGTTCATTAACTAAACTATTCCTGTATAGAATGTTTTTATGATAAGAAACAGAGGAAACATAGTAATTCATTAATAAATGAAAAACGGGGATACAACAGGAGCACAAGGCGTCCTCCTGCAATCAATACAAAACAGACACAATGTTGTACCAACTCCCACTCCAATCTCCAAAAGTTTGGAGGAAATAACATTTTATTAGTTTTCGAGCAATCATGGATTTTGTCATGAAACTTTCATCTAACCATTCAGTTTATATGCACATTGTTTTTCCAGGTGGCTGATATTTATTATGATATTTGAGTATTAAAAATTCCTTTTATGGATTGTGGATGTTCAACTTCTTATTATGCAGTCTGCGTTTGGTTTGTGAGTTGAAAACAGAAATACAATCCAAAAACAAAAATTCAGAAAATGACTTGTTACCATTTTCTGAAACGGGTTTTTTTTTTTGGGTAAAATCTTAAAAAAAACTGTTTTCAAATTTGATCAACTAAACACATTTTTCATGTTTTTGGATATTTCTACATATGAAGCACAAACCAAACATGGCCTTATTATAGTTTTGCTTTTCAAAGTTTCCTGATCCTTTTCTTGATTAGTTGTAACTATCTTCTTTTCAAATGTCATTTTTTGTTTTGTTATATTATTTTTTGAACTGTTTGATGAGAGGCTCCCTTCTCTCTCTCTCTCTCTCACCTTAGCTTGTTTAGTTCGTTATTATTTTCCATTTCCATTGGTTATTTCAGGTTCATGGTAATGTGTGCTTGGCCAGTGTTGTTGTGACACAAACCTTGGACTGGAAGCTGCATGCATTTGATGTGCTGTCTGAGTTTGACGGGAATAGTGAAACTTCTGTTGGGTCAATGCTGGTAATTTTAATGTTATATCGCACATAGTGATGGGAATTTTGTCTATGAATTATGATTTCTGTAATATTTTAAAGGATTGGCTGGATTTTGATATGTAGAGACACATGTACACATACACATATACATGTGTATAAAATGTTGAAGGTATGAAAAGTTTTAAAACAATGTTAAAATATGGTGTAAAAGTTGGTCATCTTTCACTTGTTTAGAGAAAATTGTCTTTTTTTTAGGAACTTAGAAAACTATAGTTCGATTTTTTTACGCTATTAATCTTTTTAATTAGACATGCTTGGAGTGATTCAACACAATGGTGAAATACTTGGGTTGGCTTTGATTAGGTTCCTAGAATTTCGGCTTCGTTTTTTTGTTTGTGTAGGCTGAAACTGATGATGCATGTCAAGATAATGTGAAATGAATTCTTCATGTCATTTTGATTTGTGAAACCCTCTTGAAGTAAAATACTAAAACCCTTCCTATTCATTTGGTTTATGTCAAAGATGTTGTCACAACACCTTTATGGCTTTATCCTTGTTTTGATTTAGAATGGATTCTTTTTCTTTGGTATGGTTGTGCAAGTGTCTCCACATTCTTCATTTCAATTTGACTTGTGTAGGCCAAATAGTTGGTTTTAATAATAAAGCTGGTATTTGTTAAGTTACTTGGAGATTCAACTTTTGTGCGAAAATTGGAAACTCAATTTTATCCTAGACTTCATTCACTTTAAACTCAAAATTTATTCAGGGTTGAGATTTTTGGGAAATTTTACCAACTGAAAGAAGTTTAGATACTTTTGGCTTAGATGTTAAAATTATTCACGCATGATACACTAAGAGATACTAAAACAAACACACGTGTACATGTATAACACATGATAATATTAATGTAATGGGATCAAGTATGTCTGCGAGGCTAGAAAGGGGCAATTGTAGCCTACCTTCACGTTGTAGAGGTTATTTTCAAATTTGAATCTAAGACCTCCAACTCATAATAGAGTAACCTTAACCATTGCGCCAAGGCCCACCCTTCAAGAATTGGATTTATATGAACCTAAAAACTAATTTGTTTGTATTTCATTATTACTTTATTTATTAGTTAGGGATGTTAAATAATCAAGGAACTTGAATCATGTGAAGCCAATCAAAATTCTTTCAACCTTTCGGCATTTCTTCAAAATTAGAGAAATACTTTAAAATTGATTTTATAATTTTACTATTGTTTAAACAATTTTAAGCAATAAAGTTTTAAAATGTTAAGTTTAATTTTGGACGAGCAATGTTTTTTTATTATTTGATTAGGTCTAAATAATGTTAAAAATATACATGTTATAAGAAAGAGTAATTAACAGCTTAGTACATTAGTTTATGAAGCAAACTTAAAACCTTTTTGAATGTTTTGAAGTTTTCTTATTTTATTTTCCATTTTTTAATTTTGAAATTAATTTGAATTCTTTTTGTATGATTTTTAATTATTTCCATTTTTGTTGAGTTTTTTTGTATACTTTCTTTCCTTGTATTCTATAATTTGACCATTACAAATTGAAAAAAAAAAATTGCTGCATTAATTCGATTTCTCATTCCTTGCTTTTATGATTGTGCTATTTATCAATAATGGTTCTCATATCTGGCAATTTGACTCAATAGAAGCAGCATAGAGTGGATTTTATTTGTCAAGTAGGTTATTGTGGTTAAGTTATTGATATTGCTCATGTAACCTGAGTTTATACAGCATAGTTGACTAATTATTTTTATATTCGGCAAGCTGAGTCTAGTTTATATTTAGTTTATAAATATTGAGTTGAAGATTCCCAACTTTTAATTGAAGAAATCTTTCGCATGAAAAAAAGAAAATAAACTTCCTTTAATCCCTTAATAAGGCAAAGTGGTGACTGAGTTGAGCATTAAATATCCAATGAATGCTCAAACATCAAGGTGAATATCTGCTCCATGTCAAGTTGTCATGGATGGGCTTTATCATAGAATGTTTTCTCTTTACTTGTTGACAATTCTTATTTTGCTTTTCAACCATACAACCTTCCCTCTAGCAGGTAAGATTTTGTTTGATCTCAAGGTGTTCTTTAAATCAGGAACTTTCAATCTAATCTGAATTGCACATACATTTTAATCAATCTGAATTGTGCTCATTATATTTTCATACCATTAAGTAGGTTAACATATTCTATAAGAGGTAGAATGTGTAGCTTCCTTCATATTTTAAACACTTGGAACTTTTGGCTTGCTCATAGAAATCGAGATCTCTACTCAGTTTCATCGGTTTATGACATATTTCTGACCTTGCTCTTTGCATGTGGTGTATGGGTGGGGGCTGGGAGGATGTGGGTGGAACAATTGATTCAGATTGAATTTGGTAGTATTAATTGGAGCAATTGCAATGGTTTCTCAAAGTATTGTATCTCATGCAGCAATACGAATGGTTGGTTCAGTCTCAATACAAACCGACAGAGCTGCAAAAATCTGACTGGGTAGCAATCAGAAAATCACCACCCTGGGCTATTGACTCTTGGGGTTTGGGTAAGTGCTCTACTGGTTTTTTGTGGGCACACCTGTATTAGTGGGAAACTTGATGATTGCTTCATGTTGCTTTTATCTGAAGGCGGTGAGATTTTTTTTCTTTTTATTCCTATCCATGTTGATCTGATATCCTGGGCTCTATATTCGTCATCAGACCTCAGTTAGTGACAAAGTTGATGATTGCTTCATGTGGCTCTTATCTGAAGCTTGCTAGGATTTTTTTTGTCCTTGTATTGCTTATCCTTTAAGAGATGATATCTTGGGTTTATACAACATCACTAGTCTCCTGTCCTCATCATTTACCTTTGCTTAAAGCATTGAGATGGTTTGCTTGGATGTTTGATGTGCTAGGCTTCATTCTATGTGCAAGGATTGAAACGTTGAATTTTCCTTAAACTTTGACACTAAAAACTCCAAATTAATCTGGTGAACTCCAATTCGACTTGAAGAATTTTGAAGAATTCAATATCTCAAAGAAGTATAAAGAATTTGATTTAAATGTTGAGATGATCTTTGTTTCTTGATAAATATGCTAAAATAAATATTATATTCTTAAAGCACATTAAATTCTAATATATTGGTTTTAAAGTGAGATTTATAATTTCTATAATACTTGACACACATGGTATGTGAAAGTATTTTATGATTTTTGATCTTAACATATGTTGGAGATTTATGAATTGATTATATATAACGTATAGATTGCATGTTCTTTTCTTTTTTAAGTTCACATTAAAGTTTTATTAATCTTATTTTCATATTTTTAGCGATTCTTTTGTTTCTATTTATTACATACAAATTATTTTGATTTTTTACCTGACTTCAATGTAATTTTTGTTATTTTTCATTTACATGTAATTCACAATTCAATAATTAAAAAAAAAATTCTTTAGATTTTTTGAATTTTCCTTGCTTGTGTGTTAAATAATAGGAGATCATTCTTCTTTGCTTTGCATCCTGTAGATCAACTAGTTTGTAAAATCTAATGTTTGTTTTCCTTTTCTGTTTATGACTCTATGCTAGGTGAAAAGTAGTAGATTTTTTTTTTCCCTCATCGTCATCTATTGACACTATTTCTTTGTTGGAAAAAATATAATTTTTCAAAAGTATAATGTTGAAATTTGTTCTTAAAGAAGCTTGTTCATTTTGGTGTTCTTACAAGTTTTGCGTCCAATTTTTAAATATAGAAATATCTTAGATATGGGTATTATTATGTGGTTCCTTTTGCTTAGATAATTTCGTAATGGTTCTCTGGTTGTTGAAAATTTTGATTTAGTGAATTACTTGAAGTTATCCTATTAATAAAAAATTGCTTACGTGGTGCCATAATTGTTTGGCCAGGTTGTCTTATATATGAAATATTCTCTGGTATGAAATTGAACAAAACAGAAGAGCTACGAAATATTGCTTCCATTCCAAAGGTATGATTTTTAAGCCTGCTTGAGTTAGTAGTTTAGCCTTATTTTTTATCTTCATTGAAAGGTCTACATCTCTATGACCGGTGTTGTCAAGGTTACGCCTGGGCCATCATCTAGGCATTAGGAAAAAATAATCTAGGCATGAGCAAAGCAGGCCAGAGGGAGGTATTTTAAATTTCTAAGAAATTTGGGCATTTTTTAATTTTTTTGAAAAGCTTATTGTAATTTAGGGTAAGTTCTAGAAGAAGTATAAAAGAGTTTTTTTTTTTTAAAGAACTAATCTCCATACTTCTCAACATATATCTAGAAGAACCCTATAATTACTATAAAATAAAATTGATTTGGAAGAATTAATGATTTAGAGAGTTTTGATATTTGGAATTATGGTTTCCTTCTCTTTATTTCTTTCTCAAGTTACTTGCATTGGCACAAAAAGTTATATTTAATACTTGATTTGGCAAATAATTGTATTTGCGGGTGAAGCCTTTTATATTGTAATTGCATTTGAACGATAGACTAGACAGTAATGGGTGACAACGAGTCATCAATTATAATTGTTTCATGCTAAGTACTAAATCATAATGATTCTTAAATTCTTATCTATTATATCATTTTGATTATTCTCTTGTCTATGTGTGTATGTAGTTATTTATTATGCGATTCAGGAGCGTATAAATAATTTTTTTTCTTATCACCTTGGCACTGCTGTGCCTATATAGATCAAATTGCCTAGGCATCACCTTGGTGCCTTGACAACATTGTTGGAGAGCCTTATCTATACAACATCTAAGTGCTTGTAAACAGCATTTTGGAAAACTTCACATAAAAAGCTTATTAAAAAAAAATCTGATTCAATTGGACCTTTTTTTTTCAATATGAAGATCAACATTTGTGGAATTGCAGTATTACTTTGGATTAAATGTATCTCTTTTTTCAATTATCTCTCTCTCTCTCTCTCTCTCTCTCTCTCTCTCTCTCTCTCACTGTTATTCCATTCCTTATTTAACGAATTAATTGTTTGTTCTTAAATAAAAAAAATTATGTGATGTCTTGTTCTTTTTACAACATTCAATTTCATTTGCATTTATCCATTTTTCTTGTCTCACAGTCTCTAATTCCAGATTACCAGAGGCTTTTGAGCTCCTTGCCTTCTCGCAGATTGAATACGTTAAAGCTTATAGAGAACAGTGGTGAGTTCTTAAGTTTCCAACTTATAGTGTATATCATCCTGAAGAATAAATTCTGGTGTGAAACATTTATTCAATATTCACTTCACTTTTGAAGGGACATTTCACTACCATTCTATTGCTTTTCTTGCATGCATTATTGACACATAATTCTAATGGAGGAGCTGTTAATGTGTGATAATTGCCTTGTACCTCTTTATCAAGTGAATTGGCCTGGCACTTCTTGCTTCTACAGGTTTGCTTATGTATTGTTTCTATTTAGGAACATATCCACAAGCATCTGTGATCTTTTAAGGGACCCTCTTTCACACTCAATAACCTCAAGATGACATTATAGTTTTGGCGTTGTTTATTCTCTTTAATAAGGGTTTAAACGAATTACTTGAAATATAGGAAATATAAAATTACAAACAAAAGCATTTGTGTAAGTGTAAAAGTAACTTCAATAGGCGATATAAGTATGTGACAAACTGGTGAAAATGATCTGAACATGTGAAGCACAGAATAATCAATAATGATAGCTCTAGTTAGAGGAAACATGCTGGATGAGGGTTCAATTTGACTGAGGTATACAAAAGAGGATGTGGCTTGAGCTATTAGTTGCCGATTTGGTTATACTTAAATCTATCCAAATGGATCTTAATTGAGGAGAGGAATTTATATTCAACTAATACCGCATTTGTTATAGCTGTGTAAGGCTTCGTTATTGCTGTGACGAGGTGTGAATAGTTTTACCCAGTATGGTGAGGCTAGTGAACTACAGTTAGTCCTACGTATCTGAAAAAGGAGGAAAAAGAAAAATTATTCGTTCTTTGATAAATTATGTAACTCTCAGGTTTATCTTTGAAGAAAAGTTTCTTAGTGGCATCTATGTTTACTATTTTTTCAGCTATAAAAACAGTTAAATATTCAATGGCCGCAGACTTCTGTAATTATTGTAACAGAATGCACATATTTGTTATGCTAATAATTTTAACAAAAATTCCCCTTGGCATGAAGACAAATCCACTGATCAAACACATGAAAGATTTGTAGATTTGTTGGATACTTGGGATTGCTGCAAGCTTGATCTTACCTCTGGTGATTCTTTTTCCTGTGCTCTCCACTGATTTGGCAATATGTGTGTGTGGCAGAGTATTTTCAGAATAAGCTGGTGGAGACTATACAATTCATGGAAATTTTGAATTTGAAAGACAGTGTTGAGAAGGATACTTTTTTCCGTAAGCTTCCAAATCTGGCTGAGCAGCTACCTCGACAAATTGTGCTGAAAAAGGTTTGCCATATGAAGTAGTAAAACATAATATATGTTTCTATTTGTTGTATTTCTTTATCATTACTTGTCAATTTTAAAGTTTCTTGAAGAATATTGAATGATGATTTGTTCCAATTGTATAGTTACTTCCTTTACTAGCATCTGCCCTAGAATTTGGCTCAGCTGCTGCTCCTGCTTTGACCGCCTTGTTGAAAATGGGATCATGGTTTACTGCTGAAGAGTTCAGTAACAAGGTAATTTCTTGCAGGGCTATGGTAGTCTTTTGGTCTCTCTTTTGATCTTTTGTTACCCTTTTGGGTGATATTGTTCTGCACTTTTTTCATTCATTTGACTGACATACAATGCTTTTTCAATCATACTTTTGTTCATAGGTACTGCCAACTATTGTGAAACTTTTTGCATCAAATGATCGGGCTATTCGAGTTGGCCTCTTGCAACACATAGATCAGTATGGGGAACCTTTGTCATCCCAAGTTGTAGATGAGCAAGTATGTGGTAAATAGTGAAAAATCTTCAGATTATATGGGAAAAATTATTCTGATTTAGGTTTCTGCTAGGTTAGGCATTTTGTGTTGTTCAATACCATGTTGGAGATCCTAAATTGTGTGAATGACACTTGCTATTAGGTTTATCCTCATGTTGCCACTGGTTTTTCTGACACCTCTGCTTTTCTTCGGGAGTTAACTTTGAAGTCTATGCTTGTCTTGGCTCCAAAGGTATGGATGTCATTCACTCTTTTTTAACAGTTTGAGGTTAAGGTGGAGCTTTTTTTTTTCTTAAATTGTCAAAATATTTACTTATTTATTTTCCATGCTTTGTTGTTAGTTAAAACAAGAATTTGTCTTTTTATCACTTAATGTTGAATTATAAATATGTTTTCTTTGTTATGGTTTTCTTTTCCTAAGTACCCTGGCAATAGTTAGTTTCTGTATTCTAAAGCCTTCTGTAACAACTAGAGAACTCAACTTAAGCCTCAGAAGCGGCTGACTTCTAGAATGCTAGAGCCATAGTCACATCAGAATTCAAGCTGTCAAAGATGTACTTTAACCTATTGGCAGATATATGTGGGCAATGGGACAATATGATCAATCTATGTTATCTAAATCGAGTATCCTTTATTGATACCGTGCTCATAGAATTGCAAAGACTAGTCAAAGGTGATTTAGAACTTGGAAGTCCAACTGGCACATCCTAAATGATCAAGTTTTGGTAGAGACCTTTCTTATGGATATAGAGGTCAAGATGGACTTGTAGAATGATCGTGTTTGTAATTAAATGCTTCCTTTACATGTAACTATTGCTTTTGCTTGGACATGCTTACCCTTTGTGGAAGGCATGTTAAAAATACCCATTGATTGGATGCTGAAATGTGTATAGTTGATTGTAAGTTCCTTGACTTGAAATTTTATTTTGTTAATAAAATTATTTTTGGTCATCCTATTGTGTAAGTTACAGTATATTCTGACCTGCTAAGTCCTATACTGAAAAAAGGCTTCATGTTTGGATTGGAACTGCAGTTGTCTCAACGTACTGTTTCAGGGTCTTTGCTCAAATATCTCTCAAAGTTGCAGGTATATGTGTATCCATTTGTTAATTCAACTAAAATTGAACCATCCAGACGACTCCTCTGTTATATGCACTTAAAGATTGGGTTAGTTGATTCTTCATTTCAAAATTACAGGTGGATGAAGAACCAGCAATCAGAACAAATACAACCATTCTACTCGGAAACATTGCTGGCTATCTTAATGAGGGGGTTTGTTTTATGAGCCATCATTCTTTGTTAGTTCATGGGTTCAGAAAATTTATTGATTATTATTTTTTCACATTACAACATCCAACGCAGTTTGGACCACAGTTGGTTTGCATTCTGAGTGAACGTCAACTTCATGCTAATTTTGATTTTCAATAATAATTGGGTGGTTGATTTTGTCACATGAATATTTGATGAAGTTGTAAATAGTGATGTTTTTTCTTTCTGAAAAGTTGAAGTGTTTGAACTTACTATGCAGATGAGGAAGAGAGTCTTGATAAATGCATTTACTGTTCGTGCATTGCGTGACACTTTCTCTCCAGCTCGTGGAGCAGGTATGACTCTCCAGTTGACATTGTAATAATCTTTGCTTTGCTTTCATGTTGTTGATGTGTATGCGTCACTGTGAATGTGATGCTTTGCGGTGTAAATGTTAAGCCGTTTTCTCCATGCCTAAATTTGGGGCAAGTCTCATGCGATTTTGAAACCTTGATTTTAATTTGGAAAATGTGTGCTTTGAGGTTGAGAAAGTGATTTTGAGTTAATAGATAGCAATTGTGGTTCTAGCATGAGTGTGGGAAGAGTTTCCATCCACCTCCCCCCTCTCCTCTCTCTCTAAATACACATTTATTTAATCATTGAATTAATTAATTAGATAAATGTATATGAAGTAATGCAAATGTACACTTATTAAATTAAAGAAAAATCCTTTTATAGGAGATGATAATACAAATATTTATAACAATATGTAGATCGTAAAAAAATATCTTAAACATTTAAAATTAAAATGTTAACACTTATTATCTTTGAAGTCAGTTTGGTTTACCTTAAATTAGTTTTTATAGTCTTAAACCAAACTGAACCGAACTTATTGGCTTTTACTTTTTTCAAATTGAACCCAAACTGAATTAATAAAAGCCTAACCAAATGCACCAGTTTGGTTTGGTTTGGCGGTTGAACTAACCCATCGACACCATTACCCACCGTAGTGGCAAAACTCTAATGATTTTGGGAACAAAAGCTCCAAGTCTCCGACACAAATTGTCACGTCCTAAAAGATCGTAATACTCAATGTGCTCCATTTTCTATGCCTTGGCGATGAAATGTGAAAGAAGCTTTTGTAGCATAACTTAAGAAGAACTATCTATTCGCTATCTATTCTACATCCCATGTGGGCTATAGAACACTTCTCTCAAGTTCCAATTTTATATTTCATTGTTAGGGTGGATTTGTGCAAATCAAGTGAGTTTAGCTTTTGTAGACTTCTCGACGATTGGAATTGCATCCATGTCAAGTTTGATTGATTGGATATCTAATCTCCAACTCTTACAATGGTAAAATTCAACGTCATTAGATTGCAAAATTGAACTAGGATTTTCCATATGTATTCTTCTTCTTCTACTCGTCGTCTTTCTCTTTTTGGGGATAGTTATTTGCTATCTTTATTCTAGATATTTCTTCTTGACATTCTCAATTTTATTTCTGTTTTCTAATTCATCTCATCATTTTTTACTAAGTTAATCACTTAATTGACTCAATTATTCTCATCTTTTATTACTTAAAATAAGAACTCCTAGCATCATACAAATATTATTAGATTTTTTTTTGGGGGGGTGGGGGAAGGGGTGGGTGGCATAGACGTTCTAAGAACAACTACAATTCTCATTTAATCTATCTGGGATCAACTAAGTAGATCTTATTTCCATCTATGCTCTATCTAGGGCTAAAATTTTATGTGCGTGACTAGCAACTTACAAAGAGTTTTACACGTTGTAACTTATATTGTGGCAGGTGTTATGGCATTGTGTGCCACTAGTTCTTATTATGATATGACTGAGATTGCAACTCGAATACTGCCAAATGTTATAGTACTTGCTATTGATCCTGACAGGTAAAATTTCTCTAAAAATCTTTTACTGTTTTGGGCACTAATTTCTAAAAACATTAAGGAAGATTTTTGCTGGTGTTAGATGCCCAAAGATCCAAAAATTAAACAAACTATGCAATGCATGCATGTCTTGCAATGTAGCGTAAGGCTGTATACAATAGACCCCAAGATCCATGTATGCTGCGTAAGGCTGTAGCACAAGAATGCATACAATAGACCCAAAGTGGTCCGACCCCTCCCCGGACCTTGCCATGCATTGGGCTGTCCTTTTTATTTAGAATTATTCAAAATTAATTTTTTTAGTTGCAAAAGCAAAGAAAACTCACCTAATGCACTAAATAAAAAGGAAATAAAATAAAGATATTATTTAAAAAAACAAGGTTTATTCAAAAACATGGAAACATCAGTATATTGTTTCTTAAAAATGACCCCTTTTTTGAGTTGTATTTGAAAACTAGTTTTTGGATTGAACAATTTGAATGCTACCAAGCATGTATTCCTTGTCTCTATGTTTCCAAATACTAAACCAAATGCGGTCTAATATTCTTCCTATGGCTCCTAGAGGTCTCATGTTTGCTAAACAACCATAATTCTAATGTAAAACAAGTTGCACTTGGTTTTACGGAGAAATATTACTAGAGGACCAAGCTTTAGAAGTTTTGAGTCAACTCAATTTGACCGAGTTAACCCATGCCAAATCAGTCCAACTCATTCAAGTTTCTATTTTGAGACATTCCCACCTTTTTCTAAATTGTTTTAGTTGCCTTTTTTAGTGTTTTGTTACATTTAGATATTATTTGCTACTATTTTGAAGAAGTTTATATTTTCATTCAATGTGATTAAAAGTATCTAGTTAGAGTTGTAATAACATTAGAAAGTTTCTATATTGTTATAGATAGCTTAGCAAACTTATTTTTAAGTGTTTTAAGAAGTTTTTAAGTTGTTTCAAGGGAGTTATCTATATAAAGAGCTCCAATTACGAAAATTAAACATACAATCAATTTAATCATCAATTATCATTGTCTTCGCAAGCAGATTCTGCTTCATTAGTGCTCTATTTTTCTATTATTCTCTTGAATCGATGGATTCAAACACGCTTCCGCTATTAGATTCTTATCCCTATACCTTGAAGTTGAAGATATTCTCTGGATATGATTTTAGATGTATAAGGAATTTTTCGTGTTTGACTCCTCTCCCTCTCTCCTCCCCTGCACCATTTTTTTTTTTTTTAATATTTCTGTTGCAGTGATGTGCGGTCAAAAGCATTTCAAGCTGTTGATCAGTTTTTGCAGATACTGAAGCAATACAATGAAAAGGTGTGTGGTGATCTTGATGCTATTTGTTTTTAGGTTTAGTATTGTTTTATGTGCTTCGTTTTTATAGGGCTAGCAAATGATTGTTTATTTGAGTCTGTTTAACTGCTATGTTTTGTTTTCTTCTCCGAAGAGGTAGAAAATATGGTTCTCTGTTATTCCACGTAAATCTGCTACTTTACCCCATGCAAAATTAGATGGTGGTCCTTGGTGGGATTGGACTTGTGCAGTGGACATTCTGAGCCTTTTGGCTTTTATAGAGGTGTCAAACTACATATCAAGGTTAAAAACTATAGCCATCTTCTTTTCTTGAGAAAGACGACTCGTTGAACATAAAATAATAGTTTATTTCATTTATAATGCTTGAATGGGTATAGTGGAAGGAAAATGGGTGATTGATTCCAAATGCTTCCTCATGGCTTCTCATCTCATTGTGTTTGAAACTCTTTCAGTCAGAACCTTTTGTAATCAACTCATAATATGAAAACAAAGATACAGAACTTTAAAGCACAACTACCATAGGCACTTTACAATAGCATCTGAGGGGCTTAGTAAGAAGCTAGCAACTTAATGAAGTTGGAGAGGCAAGGAGAAGCGTACAAGATGACAGATTTTTTGGTTTTGGGACAATTAAAAAAGATTAATATATCAGATACTGTCACTTGGCCATCTCACAACAGTGAACAGTTTGTGGATGTGACCTTGTATATTTGATCATGTTCAGAGGACACAGGGCATCCTTTTTTGTCTGTTTATTTTGTTGACATTGACATAAGAAACATTAATACTTCTCCAAGTATCTTTTTACCTGTTGCAATAGGAGAATCCTTTCATCTAACCAATTCATGTATGTCTTGTTTGCTTCTTTCCTGAATGAATTCTCCATTACTAATTAGAAGTAAAAAATTTCATCATTTTAAAGTGAAGAAATTTGTATCAGCGCCTTGCAATTTCTCTATGGTGAAAGAAAACCTTGTAAAAGAATGAAATATAATGCATTATAAAATATTATATTTGTTTTTCAATGTTTTATTTTTGGTTTTGACTATCTTCCTATCATCCTTTGTAGGTTAATACAGGAGATACTGGTGAAGCTACAAGCATTGGAATGCCATCCATTCCAGGGAATGCAAGTTTGCTTGGGTACAAGAATTTAAACTTCTTATAAGCAATCTTGTTTCTATTGTATTACATAATCATATGGTAGATTGAGGCCCTAGTTGATGTTACTTTGCTTGTTCATAGTTCTTTGTTGAGCTTCTGGTGTCCATATGTTACTGATGTTTCCATTCAGGTTCTATGAATTTCTGTTACTCATTTTAATTATTTTTTTGTTTTGTATTTTTTTTTGCTTACATCTTCATTGATGAGTTAATAACATACGGCGAAGTGTACCCATTAACCTCCATTATGGTGTAAGTTCAACTGAAAAGGTAGAGCTCCTATAAGGTTAACTGTTTGGATTCTCATTTCTTGACTTCCCTCCATTCTTCCCACCCAAAAAGAATTGTCATAAGATCTTAATATTTTCAATGCACATATACTATCATGTTTGCCAGTATTTGTTTTGCAATTTTATGTATGGTTTTGCATAAGAATCAACAAAATTTTAGGGGTTTGGATTGTTCAACTCCAATATATTTATGCATGAATGGCTGATCGATATATTCATCCTATGAATTGATGAAGAACACTTGTTTTTTACTTTATTGGTTACTCCCCCTAGTGCTATGAAACTGTCTGTGATAAACATCTGAGTTGCTGAATATCACCATTGTCTTGCAGATGGGCAATGAGCTCCTTAACGCTGAAGGGTAAAGCTGAGCAAGCCCCAGTTGCGTCATCTACTGTTAATACTCCAATTACTTCTTCAACATCAAATGTGGGCTCTGGTATGTCTTGATTACTACTAAATATTCCTCTCATGTTTCCAAGTTGTTGCAATGTCTATGCCTGGATTCTCCTTTGTCTTTCTTGCAAATGAAACTTCAAGATCCAATTTATCAGCCAGTTGGACCTCAAGGTTTGGTTTTGATATTTATAAGGGAGGAAGACAGATGGAAGAGTGTTGAGGAGACCTTCCTTCTATAGGACTCTATATATCACTTTTCACCGATAGTTAAAGTGCCTGTTTTTTATACTTTATAACACTTGCACCTATTGGCAACACTTCATGTGCAATATGAATTTTTCGAATGTAAACATATAATGGCCTCCTATTTTCTTCTATTTTGGAAACCTTTTTTTTAAAAAAAAAAAACTTTACCAAAGTATAACCGTACCTACCTTGAATTTTATATATGGAGGTAGAAACTTTGTTTTGCACTATGTCCAGCCCTTGACTCATCCTACATGGGCTTAACATTTGTTCTCTGGTGAATGATATGTATGTAAAGAGACATGAATGAAGGAATAACTGTTTTAAATTAATCCTAGACATTCAGAGTAATTAAAGGTCGTGCAAAGTGGAACGTCTGAAAATTTATGGTTCTTTTTACGGCCATATGACTGCTAATGCTGTGAGAGACTACCTTTTCACTACCATTTCTTTGACACATATATTACTCCTTAGCCTTGTTGACTGATAAACCATTACATTTGAAGTTGTGATTCAGTTGATAATTACGCAGTAAGACAGGTGTTTCTTCATTTTAAGACAACTACTTATGGTTGTGGTTGTAAATCCTCACTTAAAATTGATTAATTATATGATATGCATTTTGATAAAGTTGTGTGGATCATGGCTTTTGGGGAAGGTGTCAATACTGTAGATAATTGCTGCAATTTGTTGGATACAACATAACTTTGCTTCTGCTTCTATTTAGAACAAAATAGAAATGTGCTAATGGATTTTTTCGTTCTTTTGTTGATGGCAGTCGGAGATACTACTCCAACCACAATTGCAGTCCATGCAAGTTCAACTGTTGGTACAACTGATGATCAACCTGTCCCATCATCTCCAACATCAACCGATGGTTGGGGCGAACTTGAAAATGGGATCCATGAAGAGCACGATAGTGATAAAGATGGATGGGATGACGTTGAGCCACTTGAAGAGCAGAAGCCACCTCCAGCTCTTGCCAACATTCAAGCTGCCCAAAAACGACCAGTATCCCAGCCAAAGCCACAAGGTAAAAACTCCACCTTTTATCCAAATGATGGTTCTGTTACATTTTTGGTGTGCAAGATTTTCAAACTGCCTCATTCATGGTGCACGTCTTTATGGAAATTCCTACCATACAAAGGTGATTTTATTCTGTTTGGTGGAGCTCTAATACTTACTGAAACCCTGCTTCCATTAATTAAAATTGAAGCTTATTCTATCATTTTAGTTACATTTCCTGTGGATATTTAATTTATTGTTTGGAGGCATGGCCACTTGTATTGTGATATCAATATTTTGATCCACAGCTACAAGTTTAAGGCCAAAGAATACGGTAAAGGCGTCCTCCAAGGATGAAGATGATGATCTGTGGGGTTCCATTGCTGCTCCTGCTCCAACTACAACATCTAAACCTTCAAAATCAAAGCCAACAGCAGCTCGCGATGACGATGACCCATGGGCAGCCATTGCTGCTCCTGCTCCAACAACTACATCTAGACCTCTAAGAGCAAAGTCAACAGCTCAAGACAACGATGACCCGTGGGCAATTGGGGCAGCAATTGCAGCGCCCCCTCCTACAACTAAGGCCAAACCATTGTCTATGGGAAGAGGGCGAGTGGCCAAACCTGCTGCTTCAAAACTGGGCGCACAGAGGATAAACAGAACATCATCTTCTACTGGGTCTTAAATCTTGTGAGAAGAAACAGTTTTTCTTTGGTTAGTACTGGTGCACAGGTTGAGATTCCTAGTCGCCGGGAGTTGTAACATTCTTTTCTAATATTTGATTGTGGCGAATTTTCCCGCGTATTTCTTTTTTTTCATTTTTTCTTTTTTGTGTATTGCTTTTTGTATCCATGGTGGAGAGCTAGAAGCATTTCTCTCATGTAGTTCTCTTACAATTGGAAATATATTCTAAAATAGTGACTGAGGCTTGTTCTTTCAACTGCATAGTCAAGGACTCTAATTTTGAATAATGGAAACTTGTAGAGCAACCCTTTTATCTTTTGCTGTAGGTATAACTATTTATATGGCTTCGCATTCTTAATATTTATCAGATTCCCAAGGCCAAAACAGTGGGTTAGTTTGAATATCAGGTTGGCATGTCTTCACTTGCTCCTACTATCTTTTTCTCGTTTTTTTTCTTCTTTGGGGTCAACTTACGTAGCTTAGCTTCAAACTTGAATATATAACTCGTTAAACGGAACAGTACACGCTTCAGAACTTTTTCTTGAAGATAATTCGACAGTTATCTATACTTAGTAATAACTTAAATAGTCCCTTAAAAAATACAGAAAAAAAAAGAGCTCAAATACAATTTTTTGTTTCAGAACTTAATTGTCATTGCAAATTAGGGATCTGTTCGGTTTAGAAGTCAATACAAATTTTGAATATTTTTTTTAATAATTTCCTATTTTCTTCATAAATTTTGATGTTTGTATTGGAAAACACAACTTTTTGAATTTCTTCACATTATTATCCATAATACTGTATTCTATTTTATTTTAAAATTTCTCTCTCTTGTTCAGAATGGCTGCAATAGGGTACTGCAAATAAACCTTCTTTAAGCGCAGAAAGCGCTGTGAGATGGACGTCAACGAAGCACTCACACGGAAGACTACATCGCCGACATCTACGAGATCCAAAACATATTAATCTCAAAAATCCCTCCAACAGTTTACCTAACCAACAGCAACAACTAAAAGACTAAGAAGAGCATTTGGGAAAGTTGATTTACAGGGAGATATAACCACGGAAATAAAGAAATTCTAGAATAATAAAATGGAGAGGATAAAGCGATTAGGAGGAGAATGTAGGTCTGATCCAGGCCCGCAAATCAAAGCCAGAAGGCATCAGAGCGAGCAGACATGATGACCCAACTTCCATCTCCGTGCACCTAACCATGCTTCCTTCATTTTACAATCCAGAGCATCGGCTTATTGTGCACGGTACCATTAAGATGATACAACAAATCACACAAACAAATAAAAGCAAAAGACGAGAAGATCACTCGCTAGAAATAACTTAAGAGAAAACCCTAAGATCCCTCTACCTAACTAACTCACGCCCCCACGCGACCATGAATCGTTTGCCTTCTTTTTATCTCAAGATACAAGTCCTTATATATAGAGAAAAAGAGCTACATGTTTAGGGTTTCTTTTTTACAAATGACGAAATTACCATCGATTCCCTCCGAAAAGTCCGTAAACTCACCCCGCATCTTCCCAGCCAACCGTATGAAATACTTGCTTGTTATAGTGAGTTATATGTTTTCTTTTTTTTTGTTTTTTTTTTTAATCCTGGGTTTTTTTAAGGGGAAAAAAACCCAATTAAACAAGGGGCTCATTGAATTATAAAATTTCTTTTATTTTTGCATATATTTTTTTTAAAATAATTTTTTGACGCCACGATTTGCATTTGACATGTATAGGCCCTGAATGGAAGGGTGATAAAAGTCGCAGATAGTTTCGGCAAATACGATCTTTGAACATTTTTGTAAAGCTCCCTTTTTCTATTTCTGTATTTGAAAAAAATATATATTTTTGAGGATAAACGCAGCCAAACAGGACCATAATAACAATTAGGTGGCACTTACTACGAATTAGAAGCTTATTCAGAACATGCAGACCAGATAGACCTTAAAAGCCCAAGATAGTGGTGAAATAAAGCCCACAATGGCATGTGAGTTAAGGATCCCACAACACAAATGAAACATGGCCCGTACACAGGTGAGGTGAGGCCCATATAAAAATTTTGGTCAATACTTTTTTTTTTCTTTCTCTAAAATGCATGTTGTTGCTGTGTAGCATGACAGAAACAAAGAAAGAGAAGAATTAGAAGAAAAGGTAGGGATAACAATGTATTTTCTCCAATTAAAATGGTTCCCAATCTGCTATTTTTTCTGAATTTTGAGAAGCAAAAATTTGTAGAGAGATTTCAACGGTGCTTACCATAAGCTTAGAAAGAAGAAGGAAAGTGAGAAAAAATGGTGGGTTTTGCAAGTTTGGAATGGAATATGAAGAACAGAAGAAAGAAAGGAAGTGACTGTTCTGTTGTCTATTTTAGACTCTTCAGCCATTAACCTCTATTTTTTTTACCTCCACCATTAACAGTTTCTCCGCTCATGTTCCTCTCTTAACAACTGCCATTAACTTCTGAAATCAGAGAGATTAATAATGGTTTTAGTTACTCCCCAATACTAGCAGTGCCCCAACAAATCAGATTAGCAAAATCTAACAAACAAAAATCAGATTAGCAATATCCAACAAATCGAATTAGATGTATAAGAAGAACAAGAAGAGGAGGAGGAGGAGGAGGAGGATCGGATTAGCAATACTCAACAAATCGGATTTGAAGAAGAAGAAGACGAAGACAAATTTTAGTAAGTCCACGACGCCTTTTTATATTTCCGTTGATTTTTTTGTTAATAATATGTTAATGTTGGAGACGACGGAAGGGTGAAGAGCTTTGGTAAGGATTATGATTTTTGGGTTTTGTATAATAGCGAAGTTAAAGGTGAAAGAGCAGTGAAAGAAAAGGGTTGTTGAGATTATTTTTGGGATATAAAAGTTATTTATTTAAAATTTATATTCAAAAAAATAATTTTAATAATAATAAAAAATAAAGTAACGTTGTTGATAAATGAGAAATGAGTGGTGCGTCGACCGGCTCCCGTAATATATGGTTTCTGAAAGCATATCCATTGATCCGGATGGAAGTGTGTTGTACTGGAACGATGACACTAGCCAGCCAACGCGACTCATTTCTTTACTTTTACGAAACTAGTCATTACATTATTAAAATTCCTCACTCAGGACTACTTACGAGTCAAACCATGTCCTTTGTGGAGGAGGACAAAAACAAACGGTCATTTAGTGAAGCTGCATTAAAGAACATGGGCAAGATTGGTAATTACCGTTCTTCTTTACACTTATTATCCCACGGTTAAACGGTTTATTACAAACAATATCATTACTGGAGGGTAATAGCGGCGAGGGCATTGTTGGTTTTTCCCAGGCCAAGTTAGTAAGTGGAAGAAGGGAGATATTGTATATAAAAACATGATTTTAGACACAAAAAAGGAAGGTGAAACAGGAAGAGAAAGGGTGGGGAGAGATGAGTTGCAGAAGAAGAAGCTCTGGTCGCGATCTGGAATTGGTTGGGGTTTTTCTAGGGGTTCTGTTTTTCTGCAATTCGTTGATCAATGTCGGTGCTTCAATCCATGAGTATAAGAACGAAGCATTCACTCCACAGTTGAGATCCTTCTTCTTTCATGGCGGCAGTGAGGGTCTTTACGCTTCTTCCAAGGTCGTCCACAAGCCTGATTCTGAAGAGAAATCTTATAATGGAAAATCCTTCATTCGGTAAGCTTCCGATCAATGGCGCGCGCGTTTACCTTCTTATTGTTGTCTCCCTCCGATTGCTTCGATTCTGCATTTCTAATGCTTTCTTTTTTGTCGAATTGATTTCATCCTAATCTAATTCAGAGTTGGATGATTGATCGTGTAATTTTGTCGGTATTTTGATTGAAATCTTTGTTTGGTTCTTTTTCTCGTTTCTTTGAGAGTGTGTGTAACGTGTTTATAATCGTTAGAATTTAGTAATGTATTTTCAGTGGAATCGGCGATGCAGTTCTTGATATCAGGTGTTGCGGTTTTTATATGTTCATTTTTTGGATGGAGGAAGGACAACAAACTGCTAGTTTTGCTCAATAGATTCTCAAAATGTAGTTGTTGATAGGCCTGTAGTTGTTTGGAAAGTGAAAAGTTACTCGTCATCTGATCATGTTTGTTGATAGAACAATCCAGCTAATCACCTCTCAATTTATCTTTCAAATGAAGTGAGAGCAGTTATTAGGTGACACAGCTTCATGATCTTCTGGACCATACACATGAATTACTTGCATGTATTCATGGCTTTAACATTCTGCAATTTGCACTTTCCTCTATGCGATGCTGGCTTTTCAATTCTTATTTTACTTTCCATTGGACAAGAAGGGGAAAAAAATCTTTCAATTTTTCTATTATCAGTGGAGGAATCACTCATTTGAGACTGAACCAAAGGTGCACGAGGCAGTCGAGCATGTTGAGTCTGTTTCATCTTGCCACTCTCCTGCCACAGTTCGTCATCATGCTTAAAATCATACAACCATTTTGATGTTCATCACCATTGGTTTATCCCTTTGAGATGATTGTGGCCTTCTGAGATTTTTTTTTTTATTTGAATTCTATTCCATATATTACAATATCTAAAATTCTTTTCCTTTATGTTACTAAATTTTCTTCACGTTATATGTAGTTAACAATTGAATTTGTCCTTACGAAAGATTCATTTTACTTGATATTTTGGGGTAGGTTGAGTGGCATTAATTTGTTTCAGTATTTGATTGTTCCATATAAGCTATATTTGATATCCAAACTTGGCTGAAAATAAACAATTTCAAAATATTTTAGAAGTCTGAATCACGCTGAAAATTGATATAAAGCTAACATCTGAACCTATTAACCGATCACTATGTTCAACTTGAAAAGTTCTCTCACGTGTATAATTTTCAGGTTCGAATCAGTTATTTTTCGGAGGACAAAAGAAAGTAGCCTTAAACATAATGCAATGCAGCCAAAGACTGGATTAGTGGAAGCCATAATAGTTGAGGTCAGAGACAGGGAGAGAATTGGTGGTTCTTATCTTAATTCTGATGCATTATGTTGCACACCAGAATTAGCAAAGAATGGATCTTGCAAGGTGGGAGAAGTAATTATTCATCAAAATCCAGATAACCCTGATTGGCCGTTACGAATTCAAACCTTCTTTGAAGGGCAGAATGAAGAAGCTTCTATTTTACCTCGTACTGTGGATATAAGTAGTACGGGAATGTATTACTTATACTTTATGTTTTGTGATCCGCAACTAGAGGGTACATTAATCAGAGGAAGAACAGTGTGGAGGAATCCAGGAGGTTATTTACCTGGAAAAATGGGCCCTTTGATGTTATTTTATGGGCTTATGTCTTTAGCCTATCTTGGTCTTGGTCTTATCTGGTTTCTCCAGTTTGTTCGATTTTGGAAGGACATATTACAGTTGCATTACCACATCACTGCTGTAATTGCTTTGGGCATGTGTGAAATGGCTCTCTGGTATTTTGAATATGCTAACTTTAATTCTACTGGGAGCAGACCGATGGGCATTACCCTTTGGGCAGTCACTTTTAGTGCTGTGAAAAAGACTGTTTCTCGCCTTTTACTTCTAGTGGTTTCAATGGGCTATGGTGTTGTGAAACCAACCCTTGGTGGGATTACTTCAAAAGTACTCCTCCTTGGTATTATCTATTTTATGGCTTCAGAAGCACTTGAGCTTGTTGAACATTTGGGAAATATTAATGATTTTTCTGGAAAAGCAAAGCTATTCCTGGTGCTTCCTGTGGCAATCTTGGATGCCTGCTTTATTCTCTGGATATTCTCATCATTGTCCAAAACGCTGGAGAAGCTTCAGGTAGATTTTCTATTTCATTTCGGTTATGCTTCATTTCCTTTTTCCAGACTACTTTCATTACCACAAAATTTAGGATGACGTTGCATCTCTCAACTTGGATGCTTGTCTGTTAAGGAAAGTAAGTCATTATATGGGACTCTGTGAAGTTGTTCTGTTCATTTGAAAAAAGTGAGCTTTGCTTACCAACATTTTGGGGAAGAGGAAGAGAGTGTCTTTATTTATTGGAGAGTGGAGGAGAAGGATCCTTCATGGGGTGTTGCTGGCTAGATCTCAAAAGGAAATTGAATTTCAGTCCTGTTGTGCAGGTTGGTCTTTGAAAATCTTATGATCATGTTAGTTACAAATATAGACTACATGTTTTGTAGGATGAGGTTTGCAAATTGCAGGTGGAGATGGCCAATCACAAAGTGTAGTCAGAAGTCACCTTCAATTTTTCCTATAAAGTGCTTTATAGGATGCATCATGCAGGGCATGCAAAAACATGAAATAAAAAACTTAAGGAGTTCACTATGAATGGTAAACCTAAATTGAGCTTCATTGTATAGGCTGGTAGCATTCTTCAAGCAAAATCTCCTCCACTTGGCATGAACGCTCAAAGGCCTCTAAAAGTATATAGAATATTGCAACAACAAGGGCATGAAAATTGGGAAATAAGGGTATGAATATTGCTAATGTTTTGGGAGGATTAGGTGTCGCGTTAGAGTTAAGTGTGGACTTATGTTTACATGCTAGAAGGTTGATGCCATGATTGAATGTGTTTCCCTATTATATATGATAGAAAGTAGGTTCTAAGGGTCCGTTTGGTGCGCGGGATAGGATAAGATTATTTTTACGGGATGGGATTGAATATGATACAATGAGATGCAATCCACCTTCAGTTTTCCAATTTAGAAGGACTCCCTCCTATCCCACACAGCCTTGCTAAAAGAACAAAAGATGCTCAATAGATTTGTCTTGTTGTACATCGAGTAAACAAATTTGTAAGTATGGAGTCTATGGACATTGTCCATTACGATTGGTTTATGCTTGGATTTTTCTTCTTTTTTTGAGAAGAAACAAAATTCTTATTAAGAGAGTAGGATAAGGAAGAGGAAGTACAACGGGACCCCCCAAGACTCATCCTGGAGATGAGCACCTAATCGAATCATTTGTTAGGGACTAGCAGCGTTGTTAAAATCATACGATTTACGAAAGAAGAAGAAGAACTGTGTTTTTCACGAAAGAAGAAGAAGAAGAAGAAGAGCGCGACCTGCGTGGGGCCAACGAAAATTTTATAAACATTTAACCAATTAGGGCAACGAAAATTTTTCTTTAGAAAATTTTAAAAAAATGTTTGATTGTCCAAATTTTCTAAAAAAAAAAGAAATTTCTCAACCCCTTTATTTGCTCATCCAAATTTTTTCACCTATAAAGGTAAAAATATAGTTTTTTTTCATAAAAACTTGATATTTAATGAATATTGACCAAGAATGGAAGTTTTAGAATTTTTTTTTTTTACAAGAAACGTAATATTATATATATAAGTCAATTTTAGAATAATTTAGAATCATTAAATATGCGTATATGAGTACTAGACTTGTTTATATATATATTATTTGAAAAATAAAAAAAATCTTACGATTTACGATTCGATTTACGATCCGATTTAGATTTAACAACTATGGGGACTAGCAAAATGCTAGTTGGAAAGTGTGATATTTTAGTATTTTGATGTAAAAACCCATTTTAATGAGAATTTTATTTATTTATTTATTTTTTCAATTTAGTAGTGTTGTCAATGCATCAAAGTGATGATGCTTAGGTGATTGGTCCCATCTACGCGAAGCGATGCCTTGCGTCGCATAGGCGCCTAAGCCATGCAAATAATTTTCATATATAGCCCCCTATACAGATAATTAATTAGTTTTTCACATACAAACCCTGTCTATAATTACACACATAGTCCATAATACAATAATCAAAGCCTGTGTAACAAAAGATTAACTATATTTTACATTCTTCAATTTTGTGTCCACAAATTAAAAACTATAAAAACATATAAAAAAAAGACAAGTTGACATATTATGAAAGTATCATGATTCATATTGTTATATTTGCTTTGTGTTTCATTTTCTGAGTAATATAAATTATATAATCTTTATAGTTTCTTTTCAAAATAAAATTGCAGAAATATAACAAAAATAAAACAGAAAATCAAAATTAGAAAATAGGAAAAATAATTAACTTGCATAATGGAAATATACATGTAACTCTAGAATTTTGATTTATGCCAATGTTTAACCTATACAATTACATACGTATTGATATGAAAAACAATGAACCTAATGATTTATATATTTACACAAAACCACTCAAACGTTTAAAAATTCTCAAAGAGCCCCCCTACTTGCCTTGAGACTTGAGGTAGCTGAGGCAATTTAGTTGCAAATGACCTAGGCGTGGCCTTAAAAACACTGTTAGTTAGAGCTTTTAAATCATATTAAAAGCCCAAAAATAGCGTTTTACTAATTTTACAAATTTTGTTGAATTATTTAGAAAATGTGATGATTTATGTTGTTTCAGGAAAAAAAAGAAAATCTTGGAATGATCATTCTATTGATTTAGTTTTGGGATACTTTATTGGATTTGTATCAATTTTTGTTATTTGTACACTTTCAAGTACTAGAGAACTCCTCTACAACTATTTAATTATCCAAATTAGTCTAGAGTTAAACTTTGGTGCATCATGGGTGTATTAGATCAGTGCAACGAGTCACATTGGATGGGAACACTATAACTTCAGTGGAACTTAGAGCATCGAATCATCACTTTTCGAATGATATATGAAAGAGTAGGACACGTGTGGATGTGCCACAATGTCCTAGTTCCAAGTCATCAAAGGACCACATAAATTGATGGTTTTTGGTACTCTTGGAGAGCCAATTGGAGCACTATGGAGGTGTTCATTTTTTTTCAGTGTTTTTAGGTGGCATTTATTCTTGGCTATAAAACTGAAAAAATAGGGATAAAATGGTTCTCGAAAACCTCCTAAAAATCTGCCTAAAAAATGTACCAAAACCATACTCAAACATCACGTAAACCCAAAAAGCATAGCCACCACTTAACCCAAGTGACCTGGCTTTTAAAACACCTTTTTATATTTGTTTTCCAGCTTGAAGAGGGAGTTCCCGAACGACCCAATGAGAGGAGGGGGTCCTATATGTACGAGACTCTAGGCTTGTATGAGATTGGATTCTTTGAAAGCTATCTCAGTCCCCGACCCGCCATTCCTGAGGTGGAGAAGGAATGGAGTAAGTGTTGCCCTTCTTCCTGTAGCTATATTAGTCAGATCTTTTCCTCCACACCAATCACGAGTTTTTATCCATTCCTCTCGTATATCATCGTAACGCCCTTAATGATAGGTTTTGAAAAAGACTTTTCATGTCATTCGCATTTAGGTCTAATTCGGATCCCTCCGTTGTTTCCTTTTCCTTGAAATGAGAAAGATGATGTTACACTCAAATTGTTGAAGCAGGAGTTTGTAGGCTGAAAAGTGCTAGTTGTTGCACGCTAGTGTGCCTTTGTTTTGAGGCAGGCGAAAAGTAGCAAGTGAAGCTTGAAGAAGCAAGCCAAAGTAGGCGCTGGAGCAGCTTTCTGATTGCCTTATGCCAGAATTGCCACAAATTAGGTGGTCCGTTTCATGAAAAATCGCATAATCTGCCAATTTGGAGTTTCCACCAAAACAGTAAACGACAAGCATTTTGTGAACAAGGTCTGTCACGAAATTTGGGTTTTTCCAGTAGTTCAAGATCAATCATCTGCAATAGTAGCTGAAAAAGAAAGAGGTTAGCACAACTTTACCTTCTTGATGAGAAGCGGTTGAGGGCACTTGATCGTATGAACTGCTACGAGAGAAGGATAACTTGTGCCTATGCTAAGAAAGTGAAGATCAGTTGGAGGCAGGTTTAGGAGCAGGTCCGGGAGAAGGGTTTCGCTGGGGCTGGGGTAGTGCCTATTTAGTTTAGTTCTTTTTCCATTTTCATGATCAAAATTAAAAGTGGACTTACGTCACCTTGTTATACGAGATTGGGTTGGGTCTTCGCTCCCACTTGACTTGTACTAGTTGGGGAGTGCCTCCGTCAAGTATATTGCTACTGGTGCAATATGCTAATCATTCTACGGAAAATTGAAGGTCTGGGTAAGAACTACATATCAAGTCAAAGAGGAGAGGCTGGAATGTTCGAATAAGAAGGCCTAGACTTCATTACATATTTACATGTGATTTAACAAGTCTACAAATAGCTAACAAACCTAGCCTTGAAACTACCTAGATTTACTTGACTACACTCCCCACAAAATATCCTTCTCTTCCGGTGGTTTCTAGTTCTCTAAAAACCAGCAGATTAGGTGCGCTATTTTTATTGCCTAAAAACCGGGACAAAAGCCCTCTATCACTTGAAGAGACCAAACTTAATCAACTCCCAACACATCAAAGCTTCCCAGTACAAACCCAAATTTCTTTCCCTCCACAGTTCTTATCAGCTTTGTGTAACAGTAGTTGCAAGAAGCAGCTTGCCGATGCTTGCTTTTGTTGAATTTGTGATACTTTTTTGAGGCCGCAAGAGGCAGGAGGATAATGATAGGAGATATTCTGCTTAGATTTTCCAACATTATTTTGTTTTTTAATTTAAAAAAAAGAAATTCCAACTTCCTTGTACCAAGTCGCAGATTTGGCATAAGAACTTTGCGTGGAATCCTCTTAATGATTCATTTGCAGGTCCGTAGGATTCATGGTTAATTTCCACAAATGTGCAAGTCATTGGGAGAAAGATTGACTGGCACTATTCTCAACTCAGTTTGCTTGCAAAACAATTCTTTTTCTACTTGAATACTTTTTAATGACTTCACCTAATGCGAACTTGCAAGACTATTTCAATTGTTGTTCACTGTGAGGATCAAGTGCATTCTCTGGTGGGAGGTAAATTTTTGTGAAGGATGCTTTCTTTTGCTGTTATATTTGATAATTGGATAGAAAGAAACAGGAGGATGATAGAGCAAGCTGGGGAGAGTATCTTCAGGGCTATTCTTAGGTTAAGACCCTTTTGTTTAGTTGGCAAAATTGGAGGAGGAGACGAGGAATTGCACTTTGATTCTTTTGTCTGAAGTTTAATATATAGGTTAAATTCTAGTGGACCTTATGTTTCTCTTCATTTTCTAGCATGTTCACTTGCACTCCATATCTGTATCATTGCTTTATTTTTGTTAATGCACATTCTCTTGGCTTTTGAAGAAACTCGATATACCAGAATCAATGAATAAAGGAAAAACCCCAAGTAAAAATATCTTCAACAATACACATTGGTTGTATCAATATTTTTTTTATCAATATAGGTAAATAATGTGTTGATATTAGACTATTAGTGTAACTGCTGGCCTGTCTGTTAGTAATGTAATTTATCTTTCTGTTGGTAATGTAATTTATCCTGAAGTTGTACATCTTATTTATCTTGACAGCAGGCATGTTGTCAATCACCCTTAAAATTTTATCATAATAAATGATGTGTTCAGTGAAACTTTTGAGTGAGATTGATCTGTTTCTGTTTGATTACAGATACGGAGAAGCATGGCTAAATTGGAGCTTTACCGGAAATTTACCAATGCCTTGGCGTTATCTGTTTTGATTTCTGTTGCTTGGATTGGCTATGAGGTATCTCCATCCTCTAATACTTCAACATGTGATCCTTTTATGCACAAAAAAGTCTATCTGATATGTAAATGCCAAAATGCTTTCGTTTGATGAGAAATATCCCCTACAATGCTACTGTAACATGTAGCAGCAATATTGTGTATTGCATGTGGTAGATTGGTAGATGTGTGGATATATTCTCCTGGACTCGTTATAATTGTTTCCTACTTTCAAGCTTCTGAGTACTGTGTCGTGCAGCTGTACTTCAATGCAACCGACCCACTGAGTGAGCTCTGGCAAAGAGCTTGGATCATCCCCGCCTTCTGGACCATGCTATCATTTGTACTCTTGGTGGTGATCTGCATACTTTGGGCACCTTCACTTAATCCAACAAGGTACCCGCACTTTGTCTTTTTGGGTTTTTACAGATGATGTTACTTGTTTGTTTCATGGTTAGTTTGGTAGGTCGAACATCGTAGGAAGAAGAATAGTGATGTCTGCCATTTAATAGACGTTTATGGTGCAGTTTAAGGTAAAGACAGAAACCATATTTCACACTGTTTTACTGATGATAACTTTGGTGTGAACCTTGCAGATACGCATACTCCGAGGAGACCGGAGATGACTTTGACGAGGAGAGTATCTCTCTGACAGGCAGTGCAATGAAAATAACTGGGGATATGGCGGTCGTCGAGAGAAAAGAAAGGAAGGCACCAATTGCAGCGGAACACGTATTTGGGCTTGGGGAAGATGTGGAGGAGGATAAACGGGAATGATGGGTTGTGACTTCCTTTCTCTTGTACCCGGGTAGCTGTCTAGTTTGGCTCACACTAGTCATCACTTCATGGTTGCTTGCCAAGGGAGGTGCCTGTATACTGTTGTACCACTTGTTTTATCTGTACAAAAGAACCTGAGAAAACTACATATTATAATCAAGACTGAATTTGAAGTGAGAATTCAGATTAAACAAAAGCAAACAAGGAAAAAGAAAAAGTAGGAAATAGCTCTGGTTAAATTTCTATTACATATTCATCAGAGAGCCAGGAAAGACTGGAAACCTGGGAAAAGAACTCATTGAACTGCCAATACTTGGCAGCTTGGCGCATCTACACAAAAGTTCTTAGTTTTTCAGGGTAGCAGTTTCTTGCACTTTAGCAAGGCATAAAATGGTACTGTTACTGGACAATATCATGGTTCAAAAAATTCTGGAGCTTCAATTGCATTGTTCAGTAGATATTGGGAGCGCATGCTTATAATGCGTCAACACTGCTTGAAGTTTTATGTAGCACAAGCTAACAATAATTAAATGATGATTATATCACAGTAATCTCTCCCGCTACCACCAAAACAAGGATAAAAGATGCAGCCAAGCTGTAGTTGGCCAGCATGACTGCAATCTGCCCATGGTTGGATGTGGTGCTAATTTCAGCATCAATAAATTGTAGCTGAATTCATGATCAAGCGACATGAACAGTGCAAAATTTTATCCAACCCCTCATCCTCAAACAACAATAACGAGAGGTGAAATCCAAATTTCCTTTTGCACCAGTCCTGAAATCTGCCAGTTGGCCTTTGCCGGAGTTTATTATGAATAGTTGTAAAAGAATGGATGATGACATTTGTGTTGTTACGAAGGCACAAATCCAGGAGAAAACAGACATTGACGCAGCCTCTGATTATGTACATTAACATAACCTTCTGATCTCTTTATCAAAGGTGCAGACTTTTCACACTTCTTCAACCTGCATTGCAAATATAAATTTGTTCACGTTCTCAAAATGGTAAGAGATATTTTTCCTAAGTGTCTATGATGGTGTAAAATCACTATCTTGAAAAACATGCAATGAATGGGGTCATATCAAGCTAAAACTGAGTCCAGCATTTCCCTTCTAAACATTGTGTTATCTCAGCTAAAACTTAAAACTGAGTCCAGCATCTTAAACATCCACCTATTAGTTATAGCTTTCGGATCCAATGGTTGCTAACAAAATTTCTACTGTGCTATATAAACCAAATTTGGTCGTACTGGAACCAAAAAATGCAGCTACAAATCCAGTCAAATCTAATGGTTGGGAAAATAAAAAATATTAACCAAATTTGGTCCAGAAGACAAAGGTTGCTGCTGTGCTTGCACTTTTACTAACCTGTGGGAGGTTCATCAACTCAAGAACAGCTTTCTGTGGGGTAAGTTCATTATCAATGATGCGAGCAACTGCAGTCAAGACTGGCATCTTTACATTATATTTTTGTGCTAATGCAATCACAGCTCCAGCTGTTGATACACCTTCAGCAACCTAAACCAAGGCAGCATTAAGTAAACCTCATTTGAGTAAAAATAAGCAAATAAAACAAGATGCTTCTCAAGCACCTGATTCATGGAACTTAATATATCATCAAGCTTTTCCCTCTTTCCCAAACGTACTCCAACTGTTCTGTTTCTCGAAAGATTCACAAAACATGTAAGCATTATGTCGCCACTTCCTGACAAACCGGTAACTGTTGCTGACTTTGCACCCATCTTCATATCCAGAACGACAAGGATAAGAAAGCAAGAAAAAGATGACTATTCTAAATAAATACATTCAAGAATGTTTTATGGAAAATACCTGAGATGAACAACAAGAAAGATTAGGACAAAAGCAATAAATTAACACACATCTAAAGCAAATAACAAAGATAGGCATATCTGTTCACGTGGTGCTGAGAGGTCCTACCAACTAACTTTTCCAAGGCAGAAAACAGCCATCTCTGTGTACTCAAATGTTTTTAACATTGGAAACAATCAACAAAGGAAAGGTTCAGATGGTGCTACTCAACACACTTCGCTCTTATGGAAGGGAAATAGGTATTTGTAACATAGCTCATCCCTAAGATTGGAATATATCTTATCCTAAAAATATTGAATGAGATGGTTACATATGAAGGGCGCGCCTTGGTGTTAACAGTTGAGGTTGCTATATTATGACCTAGAGGTCATGGATTCGAATCCGGAAACAACCTCTCCAATGAGAAGGAAAGACTATGTACATTGTCCCTTCTCCAAAGTCCAAACCCCATAATAGCAGAAGCCTCATGTACTGGGTATGCCCTTTTTATGGTTACATGCATAAGGAAATCAATAGTTTCCAAGGAAACAGAAAAAATAAATAACTAAACAAACAAACAAATAAATAAATGAAACCCTTCATTAAGTAGGAGGAATCCAGTACCTTCGTTGCTAGCCAGCGTATTTCTGAACAACCTTGTGCAACAAGAGCTGCCATAGAGTTATTCCCAAGACTCATCCCTTCTACAATCCCTGCTGCTATAGCAAGGACATTCTTGAGTGCACCTGCAATTTCCACACCTGTAACATCACTGGAGTGCCATAGGTTATGAACTGAAATCTTGTGCTTTAATCTATTCAGAAAAGTTCTTTAACCCTTCGAAGTACCCACAAAAAGCCAAGATACTAAAAAATAACTTGAAAACAATGAGAACTGATAAAATAGAAGCTTCACTACCTAGATGTGCTGATTCTCAAATGTTGAGAAGCTAATAGTTGCTGCGCTGCACTGGCTAGGTTCTTGTCTTTTGAAGCCACCACCATTGCTGCAGAAAGCAAACGCAGGACAAGAAAAGTCATCTAAGCTGCCCCGTAATAATATAGACAGATACAGTATGCATCACAACTAACAAACACAACGCGTATATTTTTCTTTGTAACCTGTTGGTAATTTCTTCATCAACTCCAATGCAAATGATGGCCCTGATAATGCAACAAAAGGTTGGCGAGGGTTCCCCAGTGCATGTGGAATGATCTGAGACATCATCCTTAACGTGTGTAGTTCTAAACCCTTGCTAAGGGATATGAAAGGCAAATTTGGGTTAACATGCTCTGAGATTCCCTCAAGAAAAGATGAACTGAACTGCATCAAAACAAACTTGCTTAAAATAATTTAAAAAAAAAATCAAATAAGAAGTATTTAACCATCAAAAGATGCATTTCACAACACCCCAGAAATCAAAGGAAAGACTCATTGCTTCTTGTGGAATGTCAAGGAAATAGAATCACTGAGCAGAAATATCAATGACCTGCACAGGGACCGCATGTAGGCAAAAATTGGCATCCAGCAGAGCGGCCTTTGAATCAGTAGTTGCTACCACGTTGTCTGGTAGCTTGTGTTCTGGAAAATACTTGCTGAGAAAGAAAACATAATGAATAATATCAAACTTAAATGGATGGTGGATGCATTGAAAATCCTAAGTTCAGATGTAACAAACAAATCTTGACATGTTTTAGTATAATATGACCAAAGGATTTACAAAGATGAAAACAAGTGCTATACTGCGCCATAATATCATTTTACCATCTTCACTTAAATTATTATTATTATTTTATTTTATTTTTTTGAAATCATGGGTATCGGGGACCCCTCTCCCCACTAATCCCACGAGACCGAACACAACCCAATAGTACAGGTGGCCAACAAATGGTGGGAGACAGACTTGAACTTGAGACCTCCCCCTGAAGTGGATTTTAGGTGCTTTGCACTTAACCACTCTCCCAACCCTTTGTTGGTTTTCACTTAAATTATTTTAACTTGAAGCAGACAAGATTTTACCTCCAAAGGACAAAGTTTACATTGAAAACTATCATCTTTAGTTTCAGTAATATTCTTTTATTAATTTCACCAGCGGTTTGACCTCTTCCAACTATTGTTGAATCCTTGATGCATGTCAGCAAGCAACACATTCAGGAGGTAATGGAATTACCAGCAAGAATTTAGGATTGTTGAAAACTAACAGAAATAATAAATAGTAAGACATATTTGAACTTAGGAAGAAAATGCAATTATTATTTGAAATATTGCCAAGTGGCACAATGACATGGTGGCCGGTGTTAGTCCTAGGATCATGTGTTTGGTCAAAAACCAGTGGAGAGTAAATTTTGGTACCAGCAAAACCTACTTTATAATTGGGGAAAGATGAAAAATATAATGCATATTGCCAAATGGCATAGCAAGATGTAATCTATTCAACAGCGCAACCATTAGGGAAAAACTATAAAAGTAAGAAAACATAAATTCAAATAATTAAATTGTGTGATCGACTCAAAATTTGGGAGGAAAAATAAATAAAAATTGAAAGTTTAAACTGAACCTTGAGCTTCCTCCATGACATTGTGCCAAAATAAAATGTCATATATTAATACATAGACAGATGTCCATGCATTAGAATCTGCAATGCCAAACATTTAAATGGACATGATTAACACTGGATGTGAACTTACCAATTACAATGGTTCTCATTAATAGAGCGGCAAACATGAGGATCACGTAGAAGCATGTAAACTTCCATTTCAGCCTTATTGTTTGCAACATGAGCAGCCATTGCAGTGCCAAAAGATCCACCTCCAAGCACCACAACCTAATCAAGAAGGGGAAATTCTTTCAAATTATTCCATAGTAGTGGAGTAGCTACTATCAAACCTACATTTCAATATTACAAGTAGACAAACAAAGCCAGGTGAAATATGCTGAATTGCATCCCTCAGAATAGCACATACAATCAGGATTCTCATGGAGCAACTTAATTCCTGCTTGTACAAGAGCAAGTCTCTATGGAGATTCAAATATCAAATATCAGCTGAACATGATTTATCAGAGTTGTTGGCAAAGTTGGAAAGCCACTTCGAACAGCTAAAAAATTAGGGAAAAAAAGAAGAAGTAACGCTTCCGTAGCTATTTGAAACAATGCGAATGCGAGTAGTGAATATACTTTCGCATATATGCAATCAAGTGCCTGTATATCTCTAAAGTTTTAACTATTCACAGTAATTTCCAGCTCAATCAAGCAGAGCCTCAAACTCTCAAAAACAAAAGAAAATTTAACAACCTTTTTAGTGCGCTCTAGAACATCGGTTTTGGCCTTGGATCGCCACGAGCGTGACCACCGAACCAACTTCTCCCACGCGATTCTGACCACCTTCCGGCGATCTTTGCGGCTATCAGAACCTTTGCTACTGGATTCAATAATCGCATCGGGATTATTAGGGTTCTCCGTTGGCGCTGGCGGAGGATCGACTGTTCCGGCAGAGCAATGGCAAGGTTTGGAGGAGGTAGAGAGGAGTGGTAGAAAGATTTGTTTGGAACGGAGATTTTGCATTCTGAGACTCTGAGACGGATGAAAAGATGTGTTGCAGCGAGACGATGAAGGGAAGATAGGGTTCAGAATCGAAGGTTCTAGCAGAGCCGCCATGAGAGCGGGAAAGAGAGAGCTTAGGAGTCGCAGTCTGAAGAGAGTTCAGTAGTGGCTGTCATGGACAGCCGTTCATTCCGCGAACAAGCCATCCGGGAGAAGTTCCTAAATATATACATACGCGCGACGGCTTAGCACTCATGTGGAATAGACGTTGGGATAATTCACTGCGACATGTCATATCATATGGCCCATATCTAACCCAAGTAATAAAATACGAGATAAACTGAATAAGTAAACATTGTCTCAAATTGATTTCATTTACAATAATATTTCTATTATTTTTATTTTAAAAGTGAAGGGTAATTATTATTATTATTTTATTTTTTATTTGATTGAAAGAAGTTATTATATAACAATAATAATAATAACTATAAAACTTTTTTAATAAATATTTAAGATATATTTTATAGAGTATTTTAAGAAGTTGGTTGCATTTAGTTTATTATTCAAATACCATTTTTTGTATCTAAAATTTTAAAAACACAAAAAATATATTTAATTGGTTAAAACTAAAAAATAATTTTCTTAAAATTTATAAAAAAAATATGTTCCTTTTAAAAAATGACAATATATTATTTTTTGTATTTTTACTTTTTGAATTATATTATAGTTTTGAGTTTTATGTATTCTATGTAAATATACAATCAATCAATCAATTATAATATAAGCAGTATTAGTCCCGTTAGCCACAGTTACTATAGCCGCAAAATCTGGTGCGACGTGTCGTGTCCTACAAGATTAAAACACCTGTGAGTTCCGTAGCCAAACCACACCAAAATCAACGTAACATAATTGAAAGACGCAATCTATGCAAAGAACAATAAAAAGAGGGGTTTTTTACATTATTACCCTTCAAAAAAAGAATAATGTCACAAATGCCATCTATTACAAAATAATGTCACTTTTGCCTCGTTTTACTGTTCACTGTACAGTCAGCGCACAGTCAGCGATCCAAACAAGCGCCACGTTGGCGCCGAGTTGGAATTTTTTAGAGTTGAAGGGAAGGCGTCTTTTGAAAAGACGCCTTCCTTTCAAACGCTATTTTTTTTACTGAAGAGAAGGCGTCTTTTCAAAAGACGCCTTCTCTTCACAATATTTTTTTTTTTTAACTTGAAGGGAAGGCGTCTTTTCAAAAGACGCCTTCCCTTTCCCATTTTTTTTTTAATTTTATTTTGTACTTGGATAATACAGAGAAGAAGCTCCTGCAGCCATTAATGGTGAAGAAGATGAAAGATTTTGACTTGCTGCTGCTGTTGTTGTTGTTGTTAAAGATGGGTTTGTAGTAGTGAAATATTCAGATTGATGGCCAGATGATTTGAGACAGCTGATGTAGTCCTTCTCCTGAAAATTGGTTCAATGATTAATCAAAATGAAAAATTTTCTAGCTTTTAATCAAACAAAGATTAAGAAATTGGATTTGTGATTAAAATTTTGAAGTAATAGTGTACCAAGTCGCATTGACGCAGATGATCCAAAGGAAATATTCCTTTTTCTGGAGGCACGGGCGCAATTCCCCTGTTTCCACCAAATGCACCACCTGCTCAACAAAGGCATTTCATCGAATATCTGATGCGCAAGAACCAAATTACCAAACTTGACGTAACCACTAAGAATTGAGTTCCAGGAAACCAAATCCCTCTCAGTCATGTCATTGAACAGTCTCCAAGCAGAATCCATGAGACCAAAATTGGCATACATATGGATCAAAGAATTTTGCACAGGTAAAACATTGCGGGCACCATTTTTAATTGCTTGGCCATGACATTTCTCTCCGGGTTCAGCAGAAACTATCTTTGCACAAGAATTGACGAGAGGAGGGAAAGTGAAACTATTAGGAAGGAACCCTTTCGACCATGCTTCGTCCCCTTTCCTTTCTAGGCATTCTCTTTGAAGAAGGAAGATGGGCTTGAACGATGGGAATCCTATCGATGAAGAAGGGGAAGAAGCACCCATTTTCATGTTAAAAAAGAATGACGAAGGGAAGGCGTCTTTTGAAAAGACGCCTTCCCTTCAAGTTAAAAAAAAAAATATTGTGAAGAGAAGGCGTCTTTTGAGAAAGATGCCTTCTCTTCAGTAAAAAAAATAGCGTTTGAAGGGAAGACGTCTTTTGAAAAGACGCCTTCCCTTCACAATATTTTTTTTTAAAGTTGAAGGGAAGGCGTCTTTTCAAAAGACGCCTTCCCTTCAACTCTAAAAAATTCCAACTCGGCGCCAACGTGGCGCTTGTTTGGATCGCTGACTGTGCGCTGACTGTGCAGTGAACAGTAAAACGAGGCAAAAGTGACATTATTTTGTAATAGATGACATTTGTGACATTATTCTTTTTTTGAAGGGTAATCATGTAAAAAACCCATAAAAAGAGAAAGCAAGGTGCAATGTTATTCGGTAGCTTGGGTAGCACAGAAGATTTTCCCATCCCCGAAATAATTCGATAACGCGTCCGCTGCGCGTTTTAGAGGGTAAAGCTCATCCGAGCCTTCAAATCTCATGTTCTCGGACACTCCAAGAGAAGTTAATCACTTTGTTATTTTCTTTCGCAAAACCAACATTTTCCCGTCTATCCTTAAGAAGCAGTTTTTCTCTTCGCTCCATACGAGAAAGAGCGCACAAGTTCTTGCAGACCATAAGAGTTTTATCGGTTGTGGCAGTTGATCTCCTGATTTCGCTCCGGTTCGACTTTTGCACCGCATGATAAGTGTTTGAATAAACGCAGAAGGTACTGTCTTTTACTATTTCTTGTGGATTCCGAGTCCCCCTAATTTCTTCTTCCTTTTTTATCTGATTAACTTTAATTATTTCGATCTTAAATATCGATGCAAGATAAAAGATGATTAGAAAACAAAGAGAGATTTGCGATTGATGCTTGTACCAATAAATGCATCAATAGAAGGAGCATGTAAACATATATGGTTTTGGATTTTTTTTTTCCTTATTTCTATCTTGTTAGTTGGAAAAAAAGAGCTAACTTGGAACTTGGGCTTGTGTTTGTTGTTGTCCATGTTTTTGGGCAATTAGCTGACGGAAGGAACATGGGTCATCGTCACCACAACCATCACCATCATCACCATGGAAGTGACAGCCCTTACGATGATCCATTCTTAGCTTGCTGTTGCTGCCCATGTTTTGTAATCTCCTCTATATTTAGAGGGATTGGGAGATGCGCCTTTGTTGCTTGTTACCCATTGTTGCAGTGCTTTGGGTGGGATGATTGCAGACACCACCACCGTCATCATCACCACAGGCATTTCTAACTATTCGCATTTCAATTCCTCTGTTTTTTAGTTCCATTGATCATTCTCTTAATGATCATATTGGGAACTCTGGTGTCATTTCACATATGTGATTGAATGTTAAATGATAATTACTAAGAAAAACAGATTGACATTTGGCAATAATTGGAGTTTCTTGTATTGACACTAATTTGATGTTTCTATTGTCTTTGGTGCATCATGTAGTTTACATTAAGTTTCGGCTTAAGACTATGTCACTATGCATGCATTCATTTAAAATTTTCAATATGATTGTTCTGTTATTTTATTAGCTTCAAGAATACATGTGATCAATCCTTATTTGTATTATGTATATACACAAACTAAGCAAATAGTAAAAAAAAAAAATGAATTACAAAATGAAACTCTGCCTTTTTAAATCATTACCAGCTTAGCAACCAAGTCCAAATAGCCTGTGAAAGTACTGGAGATTGTTATGAAATCCTCATGTAATAGAACTGACGTAGTACTGCAGATCGTAGAAGCATAACAGCAATGGTGAAGTAAGTAGTCAGGAGTCAAGATGCTAAGCTAGCTCATATTTTGTTCCAAAATGTGGGTGAAAGCTGGCTTATCAGATGCTTACTTAATTGAATCAGAGCCATTGTATTATAATCTGTAAATTTAGGGTTTGTTTGATTTGTTTTAGTTGGCGTTGGTGAGGCATAGGAGTTTCAACTCTCGTACTCTAGTTCGTTACCTTCTTGGATAAATGGTCCACCCCGAACTGCAGTGGCTACACCCACTCTCTTTCCAAGTGTCACTACCCTGCACACAATTACATATAAAACAAACAAAAATCTGCTTAATAGAAGAGCCCTGCATAAGATAAATTAGACAATATGCATTGAGAGCACACCATGTTATGCTAAACTGAAGACAAGCAAACTGAAGATCATCATGAAGCTAGCCTATCAAATTTACTAAGAACTTGGAACAAGTGAATCGAGCTATAAGCAGGAATACTCTGATCAAGTGAGAGAGAGAACAAGGCAGCTTTCATTCACTTCTGCCCAAGGACTTCTACCTCCACCTGACTTGGTGGTGGAAGAAGCCCTTGAGGGAGAATGAATGCTAGATGCATTGGTAGAAAGAGAAAATCTTCACAAGGAGTTTCATATCCTATTTTCACCTTGCATGCATCAGAACAAGTCTAACTACTTATATAGATATACCTTTGTCTTGTGTATTTTCTGTGGGAACCTTCTGGTCACGAATTGATAATGCACAGATGTGAAAGATGAAGAATATGTTCCTGATCCTGAGTTTTTGCCAATTTGACTTCATACGTGATATCAAGGGCCGAATTCCCTAATGGATGTACATTTTTTTTCATGATCACTTTCGTGTTGCCAGACATAAGTAGTTTTTACGTATCTGTTGATGAATTATGGTCATAGTTTTCTACGTGTAAGTATGCATCTTACTTTTATTTGGCACAAATGAAGGTTGCATTCTACTGTAGTTTACTATCTATGGCATATACTAATCAGTCTAATCTAGTGACGGAACCAAACAGTGTGCATAATTTGAACTTGCTACAACTAAAATAACAGGTTTAACATAATTATATAGTTTCTTTCTTCTTCTTTTTTTAATTAAAACATAATATAGTTTCTGCTTCTGTTGTTTCGGGATTACAAATTTTCTGTTCATGTATTGATTGTGACGAGTCCTAACATTACCAACATAAATAAGTTGTTCCTTCTCTCGGAGAAGCATAAGCTTTAATTAGTACTAAATGGGTCTTGCTTAAAGTGGTTGGCCCTTGGGCAGCCTTAGAGGTAAGAAGGGAATAAAGTGTACTAAAGAAAATCCTAATCCAGTTATGCTATAAGTCGTGTTTGACATTCTTTCTAAAGACCTTTAGTAGGAGAAGGGAGAGACTTGTGCAAGTGATATTGGTACATGAACTTGCTCATGCCAAAGATGGCATCTAGTAATACTTTAACATGTTTAAAAGAGAGTGCTCATGCACGGGGTTTTGTCATTGTAAGGTTTGGAAAAGGAACGTGGTACACAATCTTGTCTATTTTTACATTGGAGAGGCAGTTTTCGAATTGACCGGTGATCTCCATGTTGCAGTGGAGCAAGCTCAGGCAGTTGCACTAAAGCCTGTCCTTCACAATAAAAAGCATTCGGAGGCAGGACCACAAGTCAACGACTTCACTTGCTAATGCACTTGCCTTCCAAGCAAACAAACAAGAAAGAGAAAGAACACGGTGAACAAAAAAGAGAGAGTTGACTGCAAGTGTTTGGATATCTGAAGTTTATTATCCTATTCTTCATTTTAAAAAAAATTCTCAACCAGATGGAGACATATCATATTTAGAAAAATGCTAATTTAATTACAACAAAATGCAACTACTAACTTCTATCTATGGAATATGTGTATTTTACACATTTCGATCTTTGTAATAAATGATCTTATAAATTGAATGTTTAGTTGGATTTTGTTGTTCTATTAACATTTTCTTTATATTTATCATCTTATAGATTACATTTATAATTATAGAATTTGAGAAAGTTTCAAAGGGTTGTTATTAAAAGACTGAGGTAATCTTATACAATACATTCTATTCAAATATTTTAGCAAGAAGAAAAAACACGGAAAAATTACCACACCAACGGTGCAATAGTAGCGGTCCGAAGCTTCCAGCTTTGGAACACAGTGGATATATACGAGTTTCCTTTGTTATGCGAAAACATGAAAGAAAAATACGACAACAATATTTAATGTGGTTCGATAAATTATCTACGTCCACGGGAGGCAACAATTGTATTCACAGGGATAATTTTGTTAAAAGATGCTGCAACTTTATTTGAATTTGGCTTATTTCACACTGTTGTAAATTGTTATAAATATAGTTCATTTATAATTGCAAAATCATCCCTGTGAATACAATTGTTGTCTCTCGTGGGCGTAGGTAATTTGTCGAACCACGTTAAATATTGTTGTCGTATTTTTCTTTTATGCTTTCACCTAATCTCTGATACCAATTTATTATGCGAAAGCATGAAAGAAAAACACAATAATATTTAATATAGTTCGGTAAATTACCTACGTCCACGAGAAGCAGCAACCGATTTTTTGAAGAAAACTCCCAAAGATGTAGATTGTTGCTCTGTCTTGTCAAAAACAGAGCAACCTCTTTTTTTTTTTTTTTTTTTTGACAAAACAGAGCAACATCCTTGTCAATAGCATTTTGGCAAAAATAGAAGTTAACCTTAAACCTACGTGCCACGTGGCTTTTGAAATACGTTATAGGTAGTACGTTGCGACCCTAACGCTGGGCCGTATCTGAAAAGATCTTCACAAACAAGAAATTGTTTCCCAGAGGATGCCAGCTGTTCTTATATAAAACGACCTCCGTCTCCCGCCTTTGCATTTTATGGGATTTCCTGCGGGAAAGATTTTCAAAACTCTTTCGATGGGAAAGCTGCGAAGCGCGGAGTTGAAAGGATCGCAATCGGATTAGACTCGAAGAACGAACGGCCATTTCTGTACGGTCTTGAAGCTTTCTTCTCTGCTATTACTTTCGTTTTCTGCTTTACTTCGTTTCCCTTCTCAAAAGCATCTGAGGAGCGATAATGGTAGTTTTAGTAGAATTCCTCGAGTATTTATGCGCATTAGCCTCCAATGTACTTCGAGAGAGATGATTGAAAACTAAACTTGGATTTATTGCTCCGAGTGTGCGCGCGCGCGTGTGGGGACGTTTTCTTGATTTGCTAATTTGCATGAAGGTCTTAATTCGAGTGCTGGTGAAGATCTAGGATTAGACTCTGCTTTTTTCTTTTGATTTTTTTTTTAATGTTTCAAGTTTTAATTCCATGTTTCTTTCATTTAGGATTGTTAAGAGTCAGATCGCTTGAAAGAAACTGTGAACATCACTAGAAGTTGTTTCAGTTGCCATAATTTATGCTTGATCTCTTAGGTCAATTGAAGGTTTGTCAAAATCGAAGGATTTGATTTTAATTGCGATCTAAGTTTTCATTCAATTCTTACGGCCTTCAAATTTGCAACTTCTAAAAGTTATTAGGTTCACATATGCAAATTATTGTATTGATTAATGCTTCATTCAAGAACAGAGCCTCGCTTTTTAAGGCTTGTCTCAAATATACATACATTATTGTGAGGCATATTTAATGCAATTAAGTTAAAGTAGTAACAGGATCATGTACTAAAGACCTGAATAGTTGTTGTGCATTTGTAAGACCTTAATGTATTGCGAGATAAAAACCAAAAGCAGTGGACGCATGAATGCATGATAAAATTAATTAATATGCAATTTAAACGGATAATATGATGAGTTGTTGAAGTTTTATGTTGGTGTTCTATTAATTGCCCAATTGTTTTCCTCTAGTCAAGGTCACGGTGGTATTTCAAGGTAAATTTCCAGGGACTATTTCAGATACGAACCAAAATTTTGGAGGTTATGTACAAATCAGCTAATCATTTCTATGATAAACCTTGATACATTTCTGGAATTAAATCTAGCAAGAGATAGTAAACCTCAAAATATTATCTAGAATTTAAATATGGACTAATAAGTCTAGCTTTAAGATAATCTTCAGATTGAATATTACTAGTTTTTTTTTTCCTTTTATTTATTTATTCTCTCTCAAATCTTGTTTGGTTGATGATACATATCGTCTCTTTTAGTTGTGAGGTTCATCTTTTGAGACAATGCTACAATGGATGGGAGGTTCAAGGAGGAAAGTAACAGCTGTAAGTATAAAGGAGATCTAGCTTTTAATTTGGTATTTTCAGAAATTAGTTCTTTTAGAGGTTCAAGGCACAAAGTGACAACGGTATATGAAAGGAGATATAACTTTTAATTTAGTATTAATCAGAATTTATTTCTTTTAGAAAATTTTCATCTCTATTTCCAAGGATTTGATCTCAAAAGATTGTCTCGCGCTTTTGTTATTGAATGAATTAAGGCTTATTCATCTTTTCTTTTAGCTTTTTCCACTTTTTAATGAGATCTTTTGTAGGCATATGTCCTTCCTCTTAACACTCTAAAGAATTACATGCTCGACTGTCTCTTCTCTTTTTTTTTCAAATATTATTTGTTTGAAGCGTAAATAAGGCTGTATTTTTTTCTTACAAATAAGCATTTTCTTGTATTTTTGTTGTCTCTTTTCTGATGCTAAGCGGAGAACTGCAGTCAAGAAAGTCAACACATAAAAGGTAGCATTCTTTTAATTGCTTTATTTTTTATTTTATTTTTTACCTTACATATATGGTCTATGATAGCCACCCCATGTAGTTGGGAAAAGGTTTAGATGAGTTAAGTTTATATAGTTTGTGAGAAGGGTGGGCCTTCGAGTAATGGTTGAGATTGCTCCATTTTGCCATTGTGACTTGAAGGTCACGAGTTTTGAATCCAGAAACAACCTGGCCAATATGGAGTAAAGGCTGGATACATTATCCCTTCATAATCTCTCCCTGCTCATGCACTGGGTACGCCCATTTTTATGTATGGCTTGCAAGCTGTTAAAATGATAACTGGTTTAGATAATGCACACTCTTCTATCTTCCTTTCTTACAGTCCAAGGGCACAGAACTATTTCCTCTTTAATCAATGTTTCTAGTTGATATCTTGTCCTTTATATAGAAGTAAGGCCCAGAAGTGATGTATAAATGATACAAATGTCATTCATCAGCCTCTTCTAAACTTGCTCTGAACTTTCAAGGCAAAGGCAATATTTTCAGCAAAAGAAACGACAACAACAGATAGCTGGATTGGATGATGGAACAAACTCAAGTAGGCAGTATCTAGAAAAGCCTAAATCACTGGACATCCTGAGTTTGCTGAACTTAGCGACAGTTGCGCAGGAACACAATTATAATTGCATCCATGGTAAGCCTATCAGTAATTCTGTTATGCATGCTTACAACTTATCTTTCTTTTTTCTTTCTGCTTTTTTTTTTTTTTTTTTCTTTTTTCCTTTTTTTTTTTTTTTTTTTTTGAAGATGCAGTTGTTTGAGAAACGTATTGCTAATCATAGTATTCCATCATTTAATAGTGCTTGAATGGCTGGAATTGTACAATTGGTTTCATTTAATAGTCTCGTTAAATTGACAGAATAGGACTGCTTATGTGCCCAACTCCCAGTGAACTGACTATTGAGTATCAAACAACCAATGAAGTCAGCATCCTTACAAATTCCTTGAGATTGTTCAGCAGTCTTTGCATATGTAAAACTCTATTTCCTGTTCAATTCCATGTAAAACATGTTGTCAGCACTTTTCTCTCCAAGTACTTTCCTGTTGTTTGATTCAGAACAAATTCTTTTCAATCTATTGCTGGCCAGAAGTACTAGAACTGGTGCTGGTAAAATCAGCATCCTTTTAATAACTAAACAAACAATATCAATGATTTGTAATTGATGCTTAGTACACAATTTTTACATGCTTATAAATGGATAAGTATGTATCCTGTTATTTTTATGGCTTCCCGGTGGAAGGAGGAATATCATTGACTAATAAAAGAATGTATGATTTTATATTGCTGAAAGAACATAAACTATATTCTTTGTGCATTAATTGCATTAAACTTGAACAAAAGCAACAGAAATCGTGCTTCAAGAAAGCTGCAATAATTGTGCAAAGATCCTATCCATAAGATCTTGTTTGATGGCAGCATTTGTTTGTTTTTTTTACTAATAGACATGTTTGTTATTCTCACATAGTAATTATACCCTTCAGCTTGCTTGCATCTGCTTTCCATATTTCACAACTCATATATTGATAAAAGCAGAGGAAGGTCCTGAGATTAGTGCTTCACTGGTTGACCATCAACTTTCAAATTCTCCACCTTCAAACACAAGGAACAAGGATTTTACTTCTTCAGAGGAAGCAGGTAAGCTTTTTATGTTTTTTAAACACTGCTAACAGTATATTCCATGACAGAGGCAGTCTAGTCTTTAGTTGTGAGGTTGGTAGTGTGTATCTTCATATTTATGTTTATGTAGTACGAAATGATATATGGCTAAGGTTAGTACTGAAAAACTATCCTTTGCATTTGAAACAGGGACTAAATCTTCAAACTATGAAGTGGAGAAAATATTCCAAACAAAGTAAGTGATGTCTATATGCTTAAGACTTCTTCTAGTTACATGTGGATATGACAAATAGTTATGATGAGAAAGTTGATAGATCAGTGAAAAGAAATGTCATGGGCTTGTATGTGTGGCTTGTTTGTAAGTGATGTGCATATGGTTAGAATTTGTCTAGGTAGCTGTGGATATTTGCAAGTATATAGTTACAAAGAGAAGGTATCAATAAAAAGAAATGGATTCTGGGCTTGTATGGGTGTGAGCTTGTTCATTGTGTGCATTTTTATTTGCATGCGTGGAAAGTACATAATATATGAAATGCATGTATATGTGTAAAAAGTAGTTTTCACATGCTAGTGTGAATGTTTACATCCACGCATTAAGTGACTAAGTTGTATGATATTTAGATCGGCAAAATCATTGAGCGATTAAACAAAACTTCAATTAGTCGAAGGTAGTTTCCTTTTTAGATCAATCATGACAATGTAAACTTTAAATGTGATTTGTCCAGGTTACTTTTATTAAATTGATTGAGAAAAGCATGCCTCACTTACAAAAAGAGATGCTAAAAGAGGCTGTTAGCATCAAAATTGTTCAATTCTCGTCTTATTAGTTGTTTTTTGAATGTTTGTCTTTTAAGTGACTAAGTTGTATGATATTTAGATCGGCAAAATCATTGAGCGATTAAACAAAACTTCAATTAGTCGAAGGTAGTTTCCTTTTTAGATCAATCATGACAATGTAAACTTTAAATGTGATTTGTCCAGGTTACTTTTATTAAATTGATTGAGAAAAGCATGCCTCACTTACAAAAAGAGATGCTAAAAGAGGCTGTTAGCATCAAAATTGTTCAATTCTCTTGTCTTATTAGTTGTTTTTTGAATGTTTGTCTTTTAAGTGTTTTGTGAGAGGAGTAAAACATGCCTCACAAAAAAAGATGCTAAAAAGAGGCTGTTAGCTTCAAAATTGCTCAATTTTCTTGTCTTATGAGTTATTTTTTTGAATGTTTTTGTCTTTTGAGTGTTTTGTGACAGGATTTTCCTTAGAAGCTTAGATAGTTGAGGAAGAAGTCTTGTTTTGTTTTTTGTTTTTTTGAATTAGAGAAAGAGTTTTGGATCATGAGAAGGTTGATCAACATAATAAAGATTGGTTGGTTAGTCTTGCTAGGCGTTACAAAGGAAGCAATGGTTGGGAATGATATTGTGAGTTGTAGTTATTGAGCCAAGAAGCTTGGATGCAATCATATATTGAAGGTGCAAAGATGATGCCTAAGCAATAAAAAAAATACATCTTTGAATAATTTGTTAATAATTATTATACTCACTCTCATTCACAAATTTATGTACATCTATTTGTTATTCAATAGTCAAATTCAAATTTTCATACAATGATAAAAGTACTCCAAATTCATAAATATCATGTCCAAGATTCATACTTTAGGCCATAAGTTCACAAAATAAATAAATAAATAAATAAAAATTGAAATCATTCAATCATCATCAAAATTTTCTTCAAAAACTTCATGGTCTGTATTTTCCAATCTCCTATCTAAATCATCGTTATTAGCTTCCTTTGAATAATTAGTTAATAATTTATTATACTCTCATTCTCATTCACAAATTTATGTACATCTATTTGTTATTCAATAGTCAAATTCAAATTTTCATACAATGATAAAAGTACTCCAAATTCATAAATATCATGTCCAAGATTCGTACTTTAGGCCATAAGTTCACAAAAAAAAAAAGAAAAAAAAAAAGAAAATTGAAATCATTCAATCATCATCAAAATTTTCTTCAAAAACTTCATGGTCTGTATTTTCCTTTCTCCTAGCTTCCTTGTTTGCATTGCTCTTCATCAAAATTAGAACTAGAATCAAATGTTTCAAATAAGAGAAGCTAGCATATAGCTTGTAAGTGGCAATAATTATTAGAATATTTATATATTATTAGAGGTAGTATGGTAATTTTATTTATATTTGTAGCTATATAAACTGTGTTTATTTTTTTTCTTCTCTTCTTTCTTTCAGATTCGGTAATGAAATCTAGACATTCTTCACTTTTTTCTTCTTTAAGTTCTTTGTATTATTTACAATAATATATAGAAATGTTAGTGACAACTTGATATATATTGTTATATTTCCCCTCACAACTATAGATTTTAGGTCTAGTGGTTTCTAACATGGTATTGGAACTCCGATTTCGTGAGAGGTATTCGGTTGAAGTCTCTTTATTGGCATTTGGACATTCTACATGTGTGTGTTTGGTATCATGGTTCAAAAATTCCCCGAAATTCGGTGAACTTGCATGAATTATTTTCTTTTTTTTAACCATCGAAGTGCGAAGTGGATGTCAAATAAAAAAATGCAAAAATTTGCTGAAATAATTCGATAAAATTTCTATTTTTCAATTCAAAAATGTAAAAATTTGAGAAAAAATTCAACAAAATTCGATGAAATTCGACAAAGAAGTAAAAAAAATGTTATTTCATCAATAGAAAATAAAAAAATACCAATAATTATGTATTATTTTCAACTTCATCAACCAACATAGCAATATAAATTTTAAAAAATAATTCAACAAGCTAACAAATTATGTAGTTTATGGGATATGCTTTATCAAAAAGAGAAGAAAAGAAGTAAATAAATAAATAATTAAAATTAAAATTTGATAAAAACTTAAAAATAAATTAAAAGAGTTCTAAAAATCATCTTCTTTTAGTTAACTCTTATAAAACAAGATTAAAAAACAATACATTTGGATAATAAACTAATAAATTAAGCATGGTGGAATTCAAACTAGCAAAGTATATGGGCGAGAAGCAAGTCACCACAAAATTAAATATCAAAACAAAGAAAATGAATTAAGGCCAAAAGCCACCATTTCAAATTTATCAACCCATTTAACAAGATTAATTTTGTTAGGCCATTTATTGATATTTTTATGTATTAAAAGTGTTTATTTATATTAGTTTTTAGCTTATACTACAATAAATCTAGATATTTAAGCATATATGCAAATATTCTCCATGTCAAATTAAATTTCTCCGAATTAATTCCAATTTTCAAGTGACCGAAGTCAAGTCCAAATCGAATTTTCGATCCTTGTTTGGTATTAATTGATTATTTTATCTCCCTTCTATTTCTCCACATGCAGGATTGGGCTACGGCTTTTATGTTTGGTGGCTATCTAACAAGAATAATGTTATTTGAGCTTTGAAAAACATAAACAACAAAGAAGTAATTAAAAAGGTGTCTCAAATACATCTTGAACTAGAGAATGCTTCAGCAGCAAATTATGATAGTATGTCTTATTAAAAGCATGTCTATAATTTATTCCATAGTCTACATTTATCTTTAATGATAGTTGATCAAAACTTGTCTTGTGGCTCTCTCTGTTATTTGGGTTTCGACATGAGTACTGTGGATGATATTCTTGCTGGATAGCTGAATCTAATTTGGAAAGGCATATGCAGCAGTGCATACCTACCAAAGAGGGATTAAAACTGATCCTTTCATCTTCCTGATTAATTGCTTAACATTGATATACCTGTTCGATACAACATTTCAAAGTACCTTCTTAGTAAGACACTCAGGTTTCTATTATAGTTTTATCATTATTATTATAAGGATGTATGTAATAGTTCAACTTAATATTGTTTAGTGCTATCTTGGTCAAAGCTTGTGGGCTGTTCGTTAATGTTTATGGAATGGTTGGGTACTCTGGGAGTGTTTGCTTACGTGTCATTGATTCTCTACCAGTAGGGATGCATGTCTCTTCCTCTTTTGCTGTTTTTATCTCACATTCTAAAACTGATTGTGCTCATTTGACAGGAGTTTCCAAAGCAATCTTGATACTGCGCCATCTTCTTGTAATTTTTCTGACAATAATGGTAATAACTCGGATAACCGGGACATAAAATCTGAACACCGTAAGTATCAAGCTTTATTACTTGTTTGAATTTTTTTTTTATTATATATATTTATTATTTGTTCTATTAGACTTGCTTAAATAAATAATGCATTTCCATTAAGTTATGCCGGAAGTTTTTGTCATTCTATGATTTCTATTCATGTTCGTATCAGAATGGATTCATACTTGGTAATTAAGGTCAATAGTCTTTTGGTCCTTATATTTTGAACTCATTTTAGTTTTCCTGGTTTGCTTAACAGAGTTTTCTGTCTTTGATCTACTTGGTGATGATGTTACAAATGAACATTCTAGAAGAAATCAAGTTTGTGAGGCTCATGTTGCATTCTCTGTGGAGGGTATGATCTTGTCATATATTTGAAATTTATGGAAGTTGGCAGTATCTAATCTAATTCTCCTTTGATAAATATGTATATATATATATATATATATATATATATATATAATGCTTCAAAAACACAACAATATTCTTGTTAGTTGCTACTTGTTTTCAAGATCGATGTGGCATTTGTAAGTAAAACCAAGCCAGTATAGAATGAGCAGAAGGTGAAAAGGTTTGGAGGAAGGATGGCAAACTCTAGTAAGGGAAACCTACAAGCTAGAAAAACAGAATTCACTGGAAATTAAAGATTCTTTGGAAGACTTCTTGGAAAAAGAATTCTTTGATGAAAAGCTTTCTTATTGTTTAATTTATTTTATTTTTGCATTTCCCCTTTTTCCCTTGGCTTTTTCTTTCTCATTTTTTTTTTCAGAGAATTCAATTGAACTTTGATCTAGGGGATGATGGAGTTCCAGGCTTAGATTTTAATGGATCGGATAATTAGTACTTCGAATCACCTCATCCTACTCAAATTCTTTAGATATGGAAGCAAAGTGGCCAAAGAACATGAGTTAGGCTTTGAGAGTATCCTTTTTTCTCTGGTCTACAAGTTTATCCATAATTTGGTTTCTCTTTTCAGGTTTGGGTAAGATTGGGATGGAAACACCAGTCCATTCACCACAAAAACCTGGCAGGTATAATCATTTGAACATGAATTATTGATTTTCTTTGTACATTTATATCTTAAGCAAGAAAGTTATACCTTCCTCTCAAAAAAAGCAAAAGTTTATATCTTTTCGGGCCTGGGAGCTTCTTATAAGGGTTTTGTGATAATATGGCAGACAAATAGGTCACATAGGATTAGCATTCTTATTGAAGGATTCTAAATCTTTTTAAGTGCCTTTTTCTAATTGGGAGCAATTACATATTTTCCACTTTCTTTGATTTTTATTTATTTTTATTTTTTGGGATTGGGTTTTAACCAAATTCACTAGTACGTCTCATAAAACAGAGAAATGAAGCTTCTGAATGTGAAATGTTTCTTTTGTTGATTGTGCTCATACACATACACATGCAAGAAAGATTATTAGATGAGCCAATTAGGAAGAGTGCTTATTAACACTTTATGGTAAATGACAGAGGTAGAGGGAGGCTTAAAATAGCATCAACAAAGATAATTAAGAAAGAAAATACAATTTGTAATATAAATATAAACTTAGCCCTTGCTAGAGCAAAGTGGAGGAAGTGGATTCATGTATCCGATCTCATGTAGTTGGGAAAAGGTTTGTTAAGTTGAGTTGAGTATTGTGCTTATGCATGGACTAGGGACTAGGGACTAGGGTTCAAGAATTGGTTCTAACTAGGAAAAAGTTACCAGTTTCATAGTGTTTGTGAGCAATTTGTATTGCACCATTAATATCGGTCTTATTTTTGGAGATGAGAAAATACAAATGGTCTAAGCATCTCATGTGTAATGTATGTGTAGTTGCATTAAACTTGACATTTAACATAGACTTCTCTGACTAGCTCAAGTTAGTGGAACTTGCTGTCTGGTCACAACTAACGAACAACTTGTGACATAACAAAAAAAAATTAATGATAATAGAAATAAAAATTGTATGATTGATGATGATGATTTCACTTTTTTTTTTCTTCAAGAAGCTCATTAAATTCTCCCTCTTGCTCATCCAATTTTGTGTAATGATGATAGTCATTGAGTCCCTAAATTGATCTTGAGTCAAACCCAATCTATTGCTAATATGCGTATAAATAATCATGAACCACTATCAGTATGTAAAAAAAGTGCAGTAATTTTTTGTATATTTCATAATAGAGCCTCATCCAAGGGTTGCTTCTCAATCCCACATGCTGCGAAGAGGCGTCACTTGTCCAAGAATCTAAAGTGTACAATGGACAATTTTGAGCTTCAATTGGTGAGAATTTTATTGTCTACTTCTCTATGTTGATCTATAGGTTCTGTGTAGTTTTCAAGCTAGTTTGCTTGATATGCCTTAGATTAGATGTTTCTTATGTTTCATATTCTCTATTCTTCTATCATCCTTCTATATCACCATGTGCATGGTCGGGTTGCATGTGAGGGGAGCATTAATAATAACTTGATGTACATTGTGGGGCCCTCTATTGACAATTATGACTTTTGTTATTTAACAAATACTAGAAATATGCAAGCTAAATTGACCTACTAGCATGTTTAACTCGTGCATGATTTTGGATGTGAATGTGAATTCACATGTAAATGTTATTCATTTATTCTGTGCCCATAAATGTATGCAATTGTTGTTTAATCGATCTCCGATTACAAATTACAACACAGTTCGATTTGAGTATTACAGAGTTTATCCATCCTCATCTGAGAACAATTAGACATTCATTTATTGATTAGGCCCTGTAGATTTTTGCTACAAGAATCATTAGTATTGACTGAAATACTTAGTCAAAAACATCCATGTCTTTCTGGACCAAGTGCATGATACGGCCTGTAGATTAGTCTAGTTTCATGCTATATTTTACATTAGAATTGTGGAAACATAAATTTGTTTTTTCTATATAGTTTTTAAATCTTTATTCTTATCTGAAAGCGTGTCAGTTAGTTGAAAATATAGTTGTGTTATATTTTACTTCATTTATCAGTGTGTCATAACATAGAAACTTCATTTATTCTATTTCCTATGTCATTTTTTCCAGTTACTTTAACCAAATTATAATGTTATTATGTATTAAATGTAGAGCTCCATGATACATGATGTTGATGAGCCACTTGTGGGCATAAGAGATTACCCAAGAAACTTCAAGCACAAAAAGCCCACTATTCGAGGTGGTCTACTGGAAACCGGTGGTTGTCAAACAGATACTATATTTGACAAGGAAGAATGGCTTTGCAACAATTTTGACAGTAGAAAAGCATGGAATGGTAATTTTCTTTCTTTTTTCTCCTTTCCAATATGAATCTATATTCTATGATGTCAAAATATGGTGCTTAACCTTAATTCATTTCAAAAGCTGGTACGGTAAAAACTTCAAAACAGTAAAGAGTTTATTTTCAAGTCAATTTTTCTTGGAATTTGAAGATACTTTTGCACGCCAGCAAAACTTTTTCTTTGAATGCTTTTAACTCTGATGTGGAACTATAGTTCAATATTTAGAATTAAACATCATGGAACATGTCTTCTTATTTTTATTCCCATTTCATGTGGCATTTATGATTAAACTTATATTGAGAAGGTTGTCTTGTTCTAAACATTTAAGCATTTCCTGCCATATTTGAGAAAATTATAATTCTCTTGGGGAAGTGCTAGAAGTGGCTCCATTTTGTGATCTTGAGGTCACGGGTTCAGATTTGTCCTTTCCTAGAGTCTACAATGGAAAGAGCCTTGCGCATTGGGTACACCATTTCTAACTATGATTTACACTGATGCTCATTTTTTATGAAGTTCGTTCCTTCCCCCTTTTCTTTGCACAAAATGTGAAAATCATTTTCTTATATGCATTCAAATAAACGTTGAGAAATTTTTTTCGAGAAAATGATAGCTTGTAGTGAAATATTGTCTTAGCTATCAAATATGCCCTTAGTGTACTTGTTTGCTAATGATATCATAGAGATCTATTGTTATGTATTTATGGGTGACCCACACATTTAATTAGTATCTGTGAAATCATTAAACTTATTTAGGTAACTCTTTAAGACATTTTATACAAAAGAAATTGTACCATAAAATTTAGGAAATGGGAGAATACTTTTGACTACTCTCTGCCCATATTTTTAAATGGTTCATTTTCATCCCCATTTCCTGTATCTACATTATATCTAGGCATGATAAAAATAAGCATGACTATGTGATAATAAAACATTGTAATGGCTATATCTTTCTAGTTAGTTGTTTTCCTAAATATGCTTACCATTAGATTCATCTATTTTCATTTTTTATGTGCCTTAAAGCTGCCTGCTGTAAGAAGGAAGTGTACAAGTTTTTGCAATTTTATGGTATCTGTTGGGCCCACATTTAGTGGCGGGCCCCGCTTCAAATTAAAAAAGGAAAAGAAACAAAAAGGGTGGGTCGCACATGTTTTATATAAAACAAATGATTTAATCCTAACCATTGATCTGGTATGTGAGATCTAATCCTAGCCATTGATTTGGTAGGTGAGATCTAATCTTACCATTGATTTGATAGTTGAGATCTAATCCTAGCCATCTATTTATTACCAAATAATTACAAGTTTGCCATCTATCATAACTATAAATAGGGCCTCAGAATTCAATTCAATTCATTGAGATCAAAACGATCAAAATCCTCTACGAGTTCTCTACTAAAGAGTTTTTCTAGATCAAGAGAGAGAGTCTCATTGTTTTCTCCTTGAAAGTAAAGAGAGAGTTGTAATCTACAGTCTATAGTGAAGTTTCTACATTTTGCCCGTGGACGTAGGTCTCAGAACCGAACCACGTAAAACTTTTTTCTCTCTACTCTTTATAGTTATTGTCTTTATTTTAGCATTTAGTAATCCAGTATTGTATACGTTCCCCAAGAAGTGGTGTCAGAACCTCGAGAAAATTCTTAATATATTATGTGGTTGCGGCCTTGGCTGATCTTCCACATTAGAAAGATCTTTTTCAAGACACAACACTATTCATGTATATGGTCCTATTCACAAGAAATAGTGGGAATCGGCGTAGATAAACTATTCACAACTTACTACTATTCATGCGTGTACCTTGTCAAGGAATCAATGTATTATACCGTTACTCTGCTGAATCAACAATTGATTTAATTAGCCGGACTCAGTCTTGTCCTTAGTAACTTTAAATAGTGAATGGGAGACAGCTTGTTGCTTCAGAAGACTTGGTATTTAAGCAGGTTCATTGTGACCCCACCTCTCAACCTGGGGACTAGTCTGGTTGATTTTAATGAAAGCTGCTCACTCTGTAAAGGTAATACTAGATGTCCAAATAAGGCATGTTGCTACAACCGATCCTTACATGTATCACCAGACACTACAATCAGGCAGGAATACAACAGGCGAACAAACAACTTGGCAGGTTCCAGCTCAGCTCGTCCCCTCCAATTTACTACTATTTGGTGTTGGTCAAATCTTGCATCAACAACATCTATTCATTACAGTCTATCGTTTATATTTTTTAAACCAAGCTACACTGACATTTTCTTTCGTACATTTCAGTATGTTGTGACATTTGCTTTCTTGGGATGAAACTTAGCTTGATTCAGCCTTTTTGCTTTTTTGGATCTAAAACTACATCTGGCTCTATAGATGAAGACTTTCCTCGTAAGGGGACGTCTGACATGGCATCGAACAATCTTTGGTATGATATTGATTCTTCCGCAGATCTCTTGAGGAAGACAAGACATGAGATCTCTAGTTTTGACTTTGAGGACCCCTATGTACAAAAGAAAAGGTTGTTCCACTAAAATGTTCTTAGAAATTTATTTCTCATGAACTTCATCATATACACACCAATGAGAATTTATGACATCTATGCAGTAATATGGGCGAAGGAGTTGGAGAATTCAATGTTTTAGGTGAATCCTTCTAAACCAAACTATTGGAATATTATTGAAAGTTGAAACCCAATTACATTTCTGATTGTTTTCATCAAATATTGTGGCATGAAAAACGTCTTCACCATTTTTCTCTCTATTATCCAATTTTCAAATAGGTGATATGTGGGGCATTTCATATTTTCTCAACATGCAATTTCCATTAGCTTCAATCAGTATTATTACATACACTTTTCTCAAGTAATGCACATTATACATATTAGGAATGAAGTAATTATAGTTGATTGAGATGGTCGTTAGAATTTCAAGGAACAATAAAGTAGGTATTTAATAATTGTACTTTTCTTCTCAATTCATGTTTGGATGTCGATGTTGATTAGCTTGATAAGGTCTCTAGTCTCTATCTATCAGCTAAAGCTTTGAGGATAAGTGGTTTCTAAGATGGTATTACAGCTTAGGTTGTGGAGGTTTTGGGGTCAAACTCCATAACAAGCATTTGCTTATATCTACCAACCATAGCTTTTTATTTTATTTTAATTTTTTTTGAGAAGAAACTAAGACTTTTATTAAGAAGCAAAGGAATAGGTACAAGAGAGAAGGGTGACAAAGAGTAGGATTAGAAGTTCTCTAAGGCCCCGACAAAGCTTGATCAACTCAAAAGATTAGACCACCCCTTCAACCACTCATTAAGCTTGTACCCCTTTAAGAGTTTAGAGGACCAACCATAAGAAAGGCCAAAAGATGTGAACCATAGATTTAAGGTCCATTAGTTTTTAATAATTGGTTCAAAATTGGCTGGGTTCTAGAGTATCTATAAATTCTAACAGTTTTAAGAAGTGGAGTTGTATTCTCTAAAAAGAATAACCAAACTTTAGTTATATGTGTTTTTTCTGAAAAATCAAACAAGGCACTTGAAAAACACCGGGAGTCTTAAGCTTCAAGGTCCCAAAATGTTGATGCAAAGTGAAGCTTAAGCATCATCTTTTTCATTTCAATTTTTTTTTTTTTTCAAAATTAAGTATAAATATTGTTTATGGAAAATTTTGACCAATTCTTTTAGTTTTGAAGGAGGATTCTCCTTTCATTTAGTAGAAATTAAATCTTTTGATCTTTGTTGTTAGTAATAATATACCTTGCAATTTGTTAACAATAATTCAAATACTAATATACCAATCTAAGAACTTTTGAAAATTTAGTCTATGCAACTTGCATGCTAAAATTATTATGGTGCAAAGTGGCAAAGGCATAATAGTTTTAAAATGTATTTGCTAACTTTTTATTTTTTTATATTTTAATGTGCTTATTTAGTTCTTGATGATGTTATGACAAGTAAGACACTTAGCCAACATGGAGTTTGTGCAATTAGAAAAGAGGTGGCTTTGAAACCCAAAAGTTTCAGGTTCAACTCTTGCCACTACCTCATCCTAGGGGGTGAGGAGGATTAATGGGTCAAGAATGAGCCTAATACCTCCCCAAGAGTGTCGTCTGGTGATGGAGTTTGTTATACAACTAACTACTAATATTGTATCTTCTAGAAAAAAGACAAGTAAGACACTTAATATATTAAGACAATTCAACTGACTTTCATTTCTTGATGCAAATACAAAACTAGTTCATATTTTATTTATTTTACATGTTTTTCCATTTATTATTGATATTTGTGTTTTTTAGATTTTTGGTAATTTTTCTTAGCTTTTATGTATTTCTTAAAATAAAATGTGAGGCTTATGTGTCTCGTCTCACAAAGACAAACTGCATCAATTACACCTCACGATTTTTTAAACTTTGATTACATTGTATATATGTATTTCTCCAGTAAGGTTATGACAAGTAGAAGTTACAATTCCCAAAATAAAAGTTTATTACTCTCTCATTCCCTATCTTTTAGCCCACTTTACCTAGACTCGGGTATGGGTGTTAGATATGGGTACATATCTAGAGGTCAAGACTAGTTCATTTTCAAATTACGAGATATGGGGACTTGGCTAAAAAGCATTCAAAAATTTGGATTTGGGTACTTGGACAAGGCTATGTTTATTTTGAAGCTTGTATTCTATCTTCTTTCTTCCTCTTTTTTTCCTAATCGAGTCATGAAAATAGCCTTTTGCAAAGCAAGGCAAGATTGCGTACAATAGACCAAAATATGGTCCAACCCTTTCTCGGGACCCTGCATAGGTGGGAGCTTTGTGCACTGGGCTGCCCTTTTAGTGAATCATCACTTATTAGTCATTCTCTTCTTTCTTTGGAGAATTTAAATAGCAGTATACTGAAATGTGAAGTATTGGACACACCCCATAACAATGTTGATACCATGAAGTTGGGCTAAAGTAGCGAGAGAGAGAGAGGAAGAAATTTCTAAAACACATAAAATGGCCCTTTATATTTGATTTTTTTTTTTTTATCAAAATGTCTATTCAACAATTACAGCTTTAAAAAATGCTGAATTAAAATGCTCTTTTATCAAATAAACAATATCAACAACAACACAACTTAAGTTCATCCATTAGCCATGCAGTCAGGATATTAGAGCATTAATACTTAAAGAGTCTCCATAATATAGGAAGTTCATCGTTTCATTTAACAATGCATATTATTATATTTTGCCTTTTGTCTTGTATTCAGTATAAGCAAGTACTGTTCACCAGAAGGTGTTTGATATTATATTGAATAAATATCTTCTATCATTTGTTATCAATTGCTGGCAGCAGGCTAGTATTGAAGAAACAGCTTGCTTCTATTTCAGTCAGATTCAATCCTTCTTCAGTTACAAGTCAAGCATTTAATTAGTTTGCTTTCTTAAATTTGACTTAGAGTCACCTGCTCGGTATATGAAGCACTTTTCACCAGAGAGAGACGATGACTTCATAACTTTAGGTGTGGAAAGGTACCTTACGTATGCTTAAGTCTTCTATGCTAAGCGCTGATGCGTATTTTGTAAAGAAAGGATTTTTCACTTGGGGGCTCCATGTGGGTAGGTACTCTACCATAGATCAAAGTCGAGGTTTTAAGCCATCAGCTTGGTCTTACTGTACAAGAGAAGATGTGAAGGACGATATTAGCCTGTTAAGGTAATTAATTGTCTGGAGCTTCTAATATCAAAGAAAGCATTTCCATCTTCTAATTATATTTCTCTAGGAATTTTTTCTTAACTAACCTTCTTTCTCCCTTTTCCAAATTCCTTACAGCGAAGAGTCCAGTTCATCCACTGCAGGTTGTTTGTAAAAGTTGGTTTCAGAAATCAGAATCGTTTAAAAATAGAAAAGAATTGGTCCTAAAGAACCGTGACTATTATTATTTCCATTCTTGTCAGTGAGGAGTGAGAAAGATAAATGTTCAACACCAAGCTCATTGAAAGTGGGAGAAAGCATGGAAAGACATGACAGTGCCAGGAATATAAGAGCAAACTACAGTAGGAAGGACATGCACGAGGATGAACTGGGGTATACAAAGAAAAATAATATTAACCAGGGAAGGCGTTCTAAAGGTTCAGAAAAGTGTTCAAGGGTGCAAAATCAATTAGGATCCTCAATTCTCCACTCAAGCCAACTCCTTAGGATCCAAAAGGATTCGGAATTACAAAAGAACTGGTTATTTGAGGAAGGGTATACTTCAGCAGATATAATATCAGATCTTGGTTCCTTCCACAGGTATGTTCAATCAGATTCTGCATCACTTGAGTGGGAGCTCTGTGACAAAGATCCTTTTAGTACATCTGCAGATCCCAAATTATATCCTAGTAGACCTTCATCTTCTAAGAGGTCCAAACTTGATTCTCCTGTTGAGTGTGTTCCACCCCGTAGCCGCTACTATGAAAAATCCATATTTACAGAACCAGACAGTCCACTGCACTCGTATAATCCCCCTATTTTTTCCAGTATTGGATCCAAATCAAAGGATCCTCTTGTATCTCATGATTCAAGATCTGTAGGAGAGCTACATTCATCGAAAATTACTAACTCTCAGGTAGACAAAAAGTTTCCTACTTTATCCCAACAGGCAAATGTTGAAGACAAATTAGGATTGCAGTCAACTGTTCGTGAAAAATTTTGTCAGGAGGCAGAGGAAGAAGTTTCCGTTGGAAACAATGATTTATCATCAGAAACCGAGAAGACCATGGATGGCCCTGGCTACATGGAAAATAGCCATGTACCTGAAGAAGTAAAGGAAGAAACTAAGGTGCTGCTTGAGACACAAAGAACAAGCTACTCTCCTGAACATACAGAAGAGACTTCATCTGCTAGAAAGGAGGTTTCTGCAAAGCATAAGAGCTGTGTAGATGATATGAAGTAATTGAATCCTTTTAGATTTTTCTCCTCTACAGTCCATCAGTATCTTTTTCTGGCAATATGATTTCTATACATTTACGTTACTAAAGATCTTGAACAATTTTTCTCTCTTATTTTGTCAGATATCCCATTGACACCCACATTCCTTTTCCATCACAAAGTGGAAGTGAAGGTGTTCCCTTTTCCTTTCCTACTCTTACGTGTGACTGACCTTAAAATTGTCATGTCACCTAACATTCTCATGATTGGTTTCTGGGGACATCACATATATTTCTTTTAATCTCTGGATGCAGGAAAAGAAGAATCAGAACCAGAGAAAATTAATATCAACAGTAAGGGAGGCTGTGGTTCATCTTATCAGGTGATGCTTGAAAGGTACATTCTCCAGCTTCTACTTGTGCAGAAAGTACCAAAAGAGGTTTCTGAAAACGATTCTGGAAAGAGGGTATGATGTTTGCCTACAATTGCTTCCTGTTTTTTTTCATAAAAGGATTGTTTCTAGTCTCGGGAAAGTAAAGACATTGTGAATTTAGCGTTTAATCTCTAAATCTGTCAATGGTTTTATATCTTGTATCAATGTCAATGACCTGTAAAAATTGAGATGACATAGCTCTCCTCCAGAATCTTCAGCTTCTCCTATTCACCTCATAGCCTAAGCCTATTCTAGAATGGAGTCAGTTCCATTTCCTAATCTAATAATTATCTAAAACACGCTAGTAGTCA